>CM024756.1:64633121-64671803 GCA_014218235.1 Colocasia esculenta
CACCCGTAGCACTCTTGGAGCATGTTGTCCATGTGTTGGACATGTTGTTTACGTGAATGATGTTGGTGCACCTGGCTGGGTATTATACACGTGGTATCTACATGGTTTGAATGTCGTGCATGTAGTTTGTGTGTGCATGGCACATCGTACATCATTGGTTTATTATATCTTAATTATTGTGGTTAGTCCGTGGTGTTGTGGCGATGAGGTTCATGTCTGAACCTAGCCTTGATCCTTAGGATCTTTTATAGATTATCCTAGATGGATAATTAGTAAAGTATAAGTATGATTATCATGTGATTATCGTGTACTGTGTTTAGTGTGGCAGTGAAGGTCACAAGGTGACCGATGATAGGTCGTGGTGTTATATTAGTATGGTTTATGTGTGTGTGATTGTGTAGGTTAGCTTGTAAGTCACAGGTGACTGGAACAAGCTATTCCTAACATATGTACGTGTTGGTCACGGAAAGTGTTTGTGTAAATATCGTGTTTGTGTGCTAGCCGAGTTGGTGGTCCGGCGCCTATTCTGGAATGCCTCTCTAGTCGGGTACCCTAGGTTCTTTGTGAGCCAGGCACGTGTGCTTGTTGTGCTCGGGGTTGTCCAGTAATCGTGTTGTACGTCGAGGTCTGTGTCGTCTGTCCTGGACACCCTCACTCCTGTGTTTGAGTTGTACGTCCAGCTGAGGGAAAGACGACAGTAGGGCAGCGGCTTGTGTTTGTGGGTGTGCAGTCGCTTGTAGCGCGCTCGTAGTTGGGGGTTCGGACACCAGTAGTCACACTGGTCCCCAGCTAGTCCTGTTTTCCAGTGCTCACTTTAGGGTGCTCCGGCAGAGAGATCCTAGAGGTGCCAGGCATGGACCTGCGCTGTGTGCTGCAGGTGTGGTGTTGGTGGCCTCCACAGTTGTTGACTTGTTCTCGTTGGTGGGAGCGGCAGTTGGACCTTCGTCTGTGACTGCGAGACTGAGAGGTTGTTCTTGTGTTGTGTTGTCCGGGTTGGATACTGGCTGATCAGTGTAGTTCGTTCCCGTATGGTGGCGTAGTTCTTTCCAACTCGTGCTTTGCCAGCTCTGGTTGTGGCTTGTGTGACTTGCCGTTGAGGTTTCACCTGTAATGTGTGCCTAAGTGATGGCACAGTAAAGTTGTGGTTCTGTGTGGTGTTTATCACCTACTTGTACCCTTCATAAGGGTTTTTGTGGTGGTACCTTGAGGTAGCAGGTACCTATACCTTCGTGGGTTGCTTTGCAGTTTTGTGATGGTACATTGTGTACCAACCTTCAGGTACTCGTGTGTTGTGGAGGTCTGTGGTTTGACCTGCCACTTGTGTATCCTATTCGTTTTAAGTAGATCTTTGTTTATGGTTTATTGTGAAATGGATTGGCTTGTGGTTGCCAATCTTGTTACCCTTTGTGGGTAATTTGCCGATGAGGCTTGTGGCCTAGGCGTACTGTGGTTTAGTGGAGCTATGCTCCGTGAAGGTCGTATGATGGGACTTCCATTGTTGTGTTTTACCTTTCTTTAGATAAGCTTTCGATATGGTTTTAGTATGTGATGGATTGGCCCGCTGAGTAGATCATGTTACTGGTGTGTGTAGCTTTTGATATATCGTGGTTTTGGGTTTAATGGACCAGCACTTAGTTAGCTGTCTATTACCCACGAGGTTGAGTTTCCCTGGGAAGCTTGCAGCCTAGGCAGTGACTTTCCTGTGTGGCTTAACGCGTAGGCGACCAGTTATTATTATGGTTTGCCTGTGAGGCTTAAGGCTTAGGGTTTCATTTGTTGTGCGGACTAGTGGTGCAAAACTAGTCCTGTGGTTTCTTCTTACCTTCTAAGATTATGTTTGATTAAGGTATTTATATTTAACTACAGCTTAAATTCATTGTTGTGAGCATGAAATGGTTTGGCTATTGGTGCTGCCAGTGAGACCCTTTGGGGTTGAGGTATCAGTAGTTTTGTTGTTGTTTGGGTCCCCTACTAAGCCTGGGACTTGTTGAGGCTCACTTCCCTACAGTTCTTTTCAGGGCTTGCCGTGTGTTTGGCTTGCAGCGGCGTTGAGGCAGACTTGTACCACAGCAGTGAGTTGTAGTAGTTTCTGTGTGAGCTTGTGCTCCCTCGGGGTATGCCCCAAGTAGTTGTATTTTTTAATTGGACATGTAATTATGTAATGGGACAGTTGTAAATTGTTATATGAAGGTATGAGCACATGTACTTTCTTGTATTTTTATACTGTGTAGTTGTTTTTATATCTTACTGGACACTTGTGTGAGCTATCCCTTGCGAGACTTCGGTCCGTTCGTGGGAGGCGGACCTGGATATGGAGCCTTAATGGGCAAAATATCTAGGGCCGTCACAAACGGTTTCACGATTATAACCTTAACCAGTGGTTCCAACACACAAACCACAACCAGTGGTCAAACACATGAGTCGGTACGGAGCCGATGCCACCACACGGGAACGAACTAATGGTTCATGACACCAGTATCCAACCGGACAACAAAGCACAAGAACTACCTTTAGTCTCATAGTCATGGACGGAAGGTCCAACTGCCGCTCCACAACAACAAGCCAAGAACAGTGGAGACTAACTAACCACCACACCTGCGGTCACACACCCGCAGGCCCAAGCCTGACCACCTTTAGGAATCCGGTCGAGAACCCTAAAGTGAGGCACTGGCAGAACTAGCTGAGGACCAGTATGTCTACTGGTGTCCGTCCCTCAACCACGAGTGCGCTACAAGCGACTGCGCACTCACAAACACAAGTCGCTGCCATCAGTCGTCTTTCCCTCAGCCGGACGTACTACTCAAGCACAAGAGGAGAGTGTCCAGAAGACGACTCAAACCTCATGGTACACACGTACCGGGACAAGCCCTAAGCACCCGGTGCTAGGGTAACTGACTAAAGAGGTATTCCGGATTAGGCGCCGGACCACCAGACTCGGTAAGCACACAAAGCACAGTATACATACTTATACGACCTTTATGTAAAACCACGGTACACAAGTTTAAGGAATAGCTTATCATCGGTCCACTTATGACCCTCACGCCTTCTACACAACCACTCATTAATGGTCATCACACGACCGCCAAGACCACACATTACACTTTATACACATTAACCATTAAACACTTACGTTAACACATAGGCATGCTTAACATAAACATAAGCATACCGACACCAGAACATAAAACTCGCCTGTCATTGGTCACCCAGTGACCTCCATGGCAACACACCCCATTTAATACAATAAACATTACAATAACCTTTGGAGAACGACCAAAGACCCGGGCTAGGTCTACACCAAACCTTCACTGCCCAACACCCAATATAGAACAACCACAGAAGCCAAAACGTGTCGAAAGACAGTCGACGCCTTACAAAATGCATCGACCAGTTTGGATGCCATACCAAACCTTGTCGCGATAGGGCCAAGCGCTGCGACCATGTCGCGTCGGCCCTTTCAGACGTTATTCCAAAGGCCGTCGCGACAGGCCTTAGTGACGCAACCAAGTCGCGTCGGCCCCACACAATGCTACTAGACTCAAGTCGGTCAACCCTCAGTCAACACCTAGTCGCGTCCAACCTTGACGCCGCGTTTCACACTAACGCGACAGACCACAAGGTCGCGACCAGACAACCGACTTAACAAACAGATCGGAAAGCAGAATGCGTCGACGCGATGCGACGCGTTCAACGAATCGGGCGGGGACACCCCACGCAACTCCAGTTCGTCTGTGAGCTCAACTCACAGACCGAACCACTTTTCCTCACGGGGAAAACCACAACATACAGATCATTCAATCCATTAAAACTGTAAACAGGTTAAACCTAACAAGGCAAACCACCCATACATGACCCACCCCTTAATCCCAATCCATTCATGCTTTAAAACCATAAAACCAAGGTAGGAAGTCTCCTTACCGGCAGAAGACGACGCGAATCATGCCAAAACCTGCTCGCGACTGCACGCCCACGCTCCGAGCATCGTCCTCGTGTGGTTCCCGTGCAGCACGAGCCTTCACGATGTCGAAACCGCCAGAAATCCACCGGAGAAGCCACAACAACTCCTCCCCTGCGTTGGACAAAGCATCCTCTGCTCTGTCTAGTCGAAACGAAGCTTTTAACACTCTAATCGAAATCGCGTCCAGGGCAGAAAGCCGCGTTAAACCCTTTAAACGCGTCCACCCAAACGACGCCACATAGAAACCAACGACACGCGTCACAGAGGCGGTTCCCAGAATCGCGTCCGGGCAAGGCCGACTCGTTCAGATCGCGTCGCCTATCTCCGTCGTGATTCCAAACAGTGAACCAGCAGTGCAAATGGGCTGGCATATCCGGCCCACACTGCTCACCTATGTACACAAACCACGAAAACAGTCCATTGACCTCTCTTGGTCAAGATCACCACACATAGACCTGATAAACCTGGATCCGAACGACCGTACTGTTACATTACAGTGGGGCTCTCACCCAACAATTGGCAACCTCGTCCCATGCAAGGGATCCTCGAGAGCTCATTCAAGGCACACTACAAACTCTAACTAGCTACCTCCGCCTTCTCCTCTCTCAGTCGCAGTAGATCCTGACACTGAGGTGTGGAGTGGCACTCCACCTTTGCCAGCTTGAGCCGACCCAGTACAACCTATTTTGGCCGATCGACCCCCTATTCCAACAGTGAAAATTTCTCTCCCCTCCTTCATATACCTTGAGAGGAAATTCGAGGAGATACAAATTAAAACAAGTCCAGCATCTATTTGGATAGCTTCCCAACTCAGCCTCTCCTGCAGTACGACATCTTCAATCCATAAGTATCCAAGGATCACAGAAAATAGCGAAGCAAAACAAAATCCCAAATTGCTAAGATATTGACCTATTTTGGAGTTACTACATCTCACCGTGCAGAGATAACAACTCTCTAATGCTCAATGTAGAAAAACCACATCACTAGAAGGCGCCCAGACATATAGCCTCTATTAGAGTTAACACGGGTCGATGGCGTACGTGGGGGTCTCCTCACTAGTGCAAATGAACTAATACACTGGATAAGTAGTTCAAGCTTGGCTCGAATGTTACTAGAATTCAAATGTTTAACAAGATAAATGAGTCAAGCTTAACAAAATTTTAAGCTCTTTCATAAATGAGCCAGGTATGAGCAAAGATTTACTTGACTGTTAATCTTATAAACAAGTTTGTTTAATTTTTTAATCATATAAATTATAAATTTATTTTTAATATTTTAACCAACATAATAAAATAGTTAAATTAAATAACCCATCAAGGCTCTTCAGATATGAGTTTGAAATAAGATAGATTTAGGTCTTACGAACAATTAGCTTTTTACTTATAGATTGGATTGTATATATATACAAACTCGCAAATTCCATTAGGATCATTAAGATCTTGTTAAAGACTCGAGCTCGAGAGTATTAAATGACCCAGACTTGAACAACCATTTTTAATACTCGATAAAGCTCAAACTCGACTCGAGCTTGATTAAAAATTAACAAATAGAGCTTGAGCAGTATAGGACTTAGCTCTGCTCGGATCGTTTGCAACTCTACCCTCTATGTTGTCCTCACTTGACTGGGTCCCTTCTCCTTCACCATCACCGAGAGACAAGAAGAGATGAAAGAGATTGAAGTCCAATCTTCTCACATGTTAGACATCTTTGGTGACTCAAGTCTGAGGACTACTTGCACCACTGAGAACATAGAACCAACTCGAAGATACATCTAGAATCGAGTGTTCTATGAGGGTTAGTTCAGTGAACTCATTAAACTACTGAGCACCTATATATCGACCTTAAAGCCTCCACTTAAGTGATCAATGAGATCAATCACCTCGTCTCGTGAGAAAGTAGCATGTATATTATCTATTCGGAACCCATAATGTCCATGCTCAATGGTGTAATCATGGAAATATTCCCCAATAAAATGATTTGAAAGTATGAAGGACGGACCATGACTGCCACCAAAATAGTTGCCAAATAATCAGAATATGAAAATATGGCTAACTACTTTGGATAAGATGAAAGAATGGGCCGAAATACTCACTGACTGGAGACGCTGTGAAGTTGTTGAGCGTTTCTTGAAGAAGGTGAAGAACCTAGCACCTTATTATCACAGTATGTATGTTGGGAGCATTCATAAATAGAACATGGAGATTGAAGATTCTGCATCCTTCCCCCTCAGGAGGGAGGGCCGCATATGTATACTCCTAATTTGTGCCTACAAAGATGAAGAAAACAAGAAAAACCCACTTAGAACTCAATTAAAGTGGTATCCCTTCTTAAGAATATGAAGAACATGCAATTGGGAGGGAGAATACCTAGTGATTTATGGTTTTTAACCCTTATGGTGTTGAAAAACAAGTGTGGAGACGTGTTGTGCAGTGTGTTTTGCAAGAAAAAAAGAAAAGAAACAAAGAAGAAAGAAGATATAATTAAGCTAGTGCATACATGAAGAACATGAGAGAGAGAGAGAGAGAGAGAAAATCTCAATTTCTAGGCTACTACTGGCCTAATCTGATCTTCTGGAATCTCCTGGTGATCTCCTTCAACTCCCTTCTTGAGCATTAGTCCAAACCTGTGTAACCAAGGAGATATTTATAGAGAGAGGATGAGTTTATCACATGAAAGATATAAATCTGAAAATAGTTGGAAAATAGGGAGTTTAATCCATTTTGAAGGCTTAAATGGATAAAGATGAGACCTAGGGGTCGTAATCCAAGTGGTAGGAGATAAGAATAAGCCTCAGGAAGGAGTTAGAGTCTAAATCAAAATGGAAATTGAAGTTATATGCATGTTTGCATGAAAAACTATGAACGCAGTGTATCGTACATCACCTTTAGAACATGGTGGGGATGTAGACTGCCTTCAAGATTTTAAGTCAAAGAAAGCGCCTAGATAGTTGACACGTTTAATAAATCACCAGGAATCTAATCTTTAAAGTAAATATCAGCCTTTGAATGGAATTTGAGATGAATTATAAAGACAATGACCTCATTATAGGCTAAGAAAGGCATCCAAAATGATGGACGACTCGAGACATCAATTGTGTGAATAAGAAAATGTCACGACTTATAAGGTGAAAATGGGTGTCTACAAATGGGTTTATTAACTAGGAATATTTAGGACTTATATTTATACAATGACAATCTCATTAATCTTAACTCCTTATGGTTTGTCATCAATTGCATAAATCTATGGACTTCATCATGTACATTGAAGGCAAAGAAAATTAGCATGCTAAATACAAGCTTTCATTTATTATATCAAGAATGTTGATTGTGAGTACGTTAATTGATTGACTTGTAGGGCACCCACATCTAACACGACCTCCTTTCACGAGGAGATATTGTCAACCTCGCATCTAGGCTATTGGAAATGCCCAACGTGAAAGCCTACGATGGGATGACTAATCCATCGGACCACTTGGATCGTATCAACACCCTCCTCTCATTCGAGGGGCATCTGATGGGGTGATAGCATTTGGGCTCCTTGGATCCTTTTGTTATTGGATTTATTAGGTGTCGTAGACTTTGAAAGGCCTTATGCAGGTGTTTTGGCCAAGATTTTGTCAATGTGGGAGCAATCTAGAAGGAGTTTCTACTCTTTAGATGGCATTTTTGCTATTGCGCTCAACTCAGTCTTCGGGACTAGGAACGCACTTGACAAGAGCGGCACTTTTACAGTCGCTCGTCCCATGAGCTACGCGACAAGAGTTTAAGAGTCAATTTTTGTTTGTGTTTGGGAGTTGATTTTTGTTGCTGTTATGTAGGTGGTTGTTGGCATGACAAAATATGGGAATCAATTCTCATTGTCACACAAGGAGTCTTTGACATGACTATAGTCACGTGTGGAGTGTCTTGCATCACTTGTTCTAACAGTTTGACCGATCGTAGGAGACGTGTGCTAGTTGGGTCCTTACTCATGCAAGGAGGTAGTGGAGCATCTACAAGTCACACTTAGTCAAGGGCGCATGTCTTGGAACCTGAAAGTTTATAAAAGAGAGGGTGATGATAGAGAGAGAAGGTTTTGCTTCTCTACTCTAGCTAGCACCCCAAGGGCTTCTTCGATGATCTAGGCAGTATTGATGGTGGTTAGGGGTGTTTCTGCTGATTTTAAACCCTTTAAGGTTTGACTTCTCCTTGTTTGGTGGGGTGATTCTCTTGCTTTCTAAAGTTTCTTGTGGGGAATGGTATGCATGCAGGTTTGTGATGGGTTTTGTATAAGATTGAAGTTGCATTACATTTTCTAATGCCTTTAGCCCTTTTTACTTAGCTAAAAAGCATGAAATCTAAGATGAGATTAGGTAGAAAGCATGTTTTAAGTTGGATTTTGTGGTTTTAAACCATGTCATAGTTTCTGTAGCTTTTTTTCTACTTGTACAATAGCCTACTCTGAGTAGACAGGCCAAAAAGAAATTTTTTTGGGCTTTCATGGAGTTTTGGGTGCACTATGAGACAATGTGCCTAGTCGTAAAGGCGCATTCTTAATATACCAGTGAAGCTGGCACGTCTTCGCCTAGAGTCGCGCCCACCTAGAGTGGCACAATTATACCTTGAGAGTACAAAATTTAGGTCTTCATGAATATGTCTGGTACAACTATTCTAGGCAAGTTTTAACATTGTTTCATATAGTATTGGTCAATAGGAACGCTATGTACTTACCTTACACTTTGCACTAGTCAGGAGCCCCAATACTATGTGTACCTGCACTATGTGTGCTGATAAGGTTAGTATCGGTGATGTGTGCACTGTCAAGATTTGGTGTCATTTACCTAGATTGCCCCTAGTGTGCGCCCTCGTCTAGGATATGGGAAAGATGGCTTAGGACAGAGGCTTGTGTATGTCTGTCACTTGAGTGTTCATGGTTGGAGAAGTGGACACTATGCAGACATATGGGTCCCCAACTAGTCTCTAATTTACTTCTCACTTGCCTCGCTCTTTGGGCCCCGGAACCCAAATGAGATAGCCAAGCATGGGACTACATCCTGGCTAGGTTGTAGGAGCGGTTTACTTTGCGTAGTCTCCATTATCTCTCCTTGTCTGAGATAGCAAGCATGGAACGATAGTTGGGATTTTTTCTGACAGCGAGACAGCATGGTGGTGTTGTGCATCACTTGTCTGGGTCTATTCTGTGACCCGAATGAGTGTTCTACCTTCCGACTCATGGTTTATGTTTCTTGTTCTGTGTTAATTATTTTAGCTACTTTACTTTAATACGACATCTTATCATTTCAAATATTGTTGTTAGTTTATCCTCCCTTTAAGCATGATTTATTTATTATTGCTTACTTGTTTTACCTGCCCTGACTCTTGGGGGGTTGTCCTCCTAAGCTGATGAACCTGTGAGGCTCATTCCCCAAATTTTGTTTTTCAAGCAATAAAGAATAGGCTAGCACCCAGTCTCAGATCAAGTATCCTAATTGAGGGCATTGTTGAGGTGGTCCTCGTCGTCTAGACCCTATAAGGATCTGTAACTATAATGACCCGATGATTCGATATCGGAAGCCCTCCAAGTATCCAACTCTTGGACTGCCAACCACGGATCCGAAGACCCTTATAGTCTAGTGAGATAAGCAATGAATTCAAATAACTATAACAAGATATCCGTACATTAAACAAAGGAATTATGTACAATATGTCTCAAATAAAAGTATAGGTACAGAAAGAAAAGCGCACTCCTTAAGGGGCATACCATGAGGACTTGCAAACACAGCTCTCAACTCACACTAGTACAAAATCACTCACGCTCACACACTCACACTGCTGGCAGCACACGGAACAACTAACTGCCACCTCAACTGTCCAGCATCAAACTCTTGCGACAGTGAACCCCTACCTGAAAGAAGTAGGAGGGTGAGCCTCGCGAACAAGACCCAGTAGGGATAACTAGTCTCCTACCTTCCAGAGTAGCAGGAACTCCAGAAAGCAGTAAACAACTACAACTAGAAAATAGTAATTGTAACGGCGCGATCGTTCGAATCCGGTTTAACAGGTTGTGTGTGTGGTGCTCATGACCAATGTGGCGTCATAGAGCCTTGTTCGTGGCCCTTGTGCCTTGCGTGGGCATTGTGGGCTTTAGCTCTTAACCCATTTAGCCCGCAGGTTTTTTGGTGAAGAAGGCAACGGGGTGTGTCGTCGTGTTTTGAACGCAATGGCTTCCTACATCGTGATTCACCAACCACCTTTTCGGTACGTAGCGCGATTGGCAACGGTCAGGTCTGCCGCATTTTTAAGGTGTTTTAAACGCGACGTCTGCCTCCGTCGTGATTTTGACTGAGTGTTTAATTGCTCTGTTTTGGCCCGACATAGAAGAGGAGCTCTGTCCGGCGTGAGGGGGAGGTTACTATGCAGCGTTTTGGCGATTTTGACTTCCAGGTGGTTCGTGCGGTGCAGTTTCCATGCAAGAAGGGTGTCCGGAGCATGGGTGCGCCGGTGGTGTGGTGTTCTTCGCGTTTTGCGGGCTCTCCGAGTTGGTAGGGAGACTTTCTCTTTTATTTTGTGTTATTTAATTGGCTTACAGTTTTTAAAGCATGATAGAATGGCATGTGGTAGTTTATCTTCCATTTTATAAGCTTATGTATGAATGGTATGGTGTGTGGAATGAGTTTCTGGAGGAGGAAGGAGGGTTCAGCCGCCTGCCTGAGAAGGCGACGAACTAAACCATCACGTTTTGGTTTGGAACGCGACGCCTTGGGCCGTCGCGTTCATGTGTTCCGATTGGGTTGGATCGACTGGTCTGGACGCGACCACTTGACCCGCCGTATTCTTGTTGAACGCGTCGGTGTGGTTCGTCGCGATTTTGTGTACGGTTTAGTGTGGTCTTTGTCGCGACATATCGTTGCGTCGTGATTTGCTCTTTGACTGTCAGTGTTGACCATTTTGCCTGAAGGCGACGTATCGGGCCATCACGATATGGTCGCGACACTGGGCCCTGTCGCGTTAGGCTTTGAATCGCGTCGGGGTAGGTTGTCGCGTTCTTAAAGGTGAAATTTGTGTTCGTCGCGATTTGGCTTCCGAGGTGTGTTTGTGATGGTCTGGTGTTGACCTAGCCCTAGTTTTCTAAGATGTTGTTAAGGTGTTTAAGTTGTCTCCATAATTAGTGTAACACCCCATAAAAGAATATGTTAAATGGACTAAATTAGTAGACTACCAACAACTCAGACTAGTCATTTTGCAGAGCTCAAGTAGGAAAAGAACTCTGAAGTTAAGCGTGCTTGGTTGGGAGTAGTCCCAAGATGGGTGACCTTCCTGGGAAGTCTACCAACTAGCACGGTTGTTGGGCAGTTTTCTGGTTGGGCCGTCACAAATGGTATCAGAGCCTTGCCCAGTCGGAAGTGCAGGAATTAAGTGCCACACAGGACAAAGTGCTACGCTATGGGAGCCACCTCTTGAGGCCATAATGGCGCAAAGTGCTGCATAGTGGGAGCCACCTCTTGAGCCTGTGGGGGGCACCTCTAGAATCCTGCCTGCCTGGGATTTGATTGTGTGCTATATGTGAGCAGCGACGAGGACCTCGCTTATATAAGAGGGGTAGATTGTAACACCCTATAAAAGAATATGTTAAATGGACTAAATCAGTAGACTACCAACAACTCGGACTAGTCATTTTCAGAGCCCAAGTAGGAAAAGAACTCTGAAGTTAAGCGTGCTTGGTTGGGAGTAGTCCCAAGATGGGTGACCTTCTTGGGAAGTCTACCAACTAACACGGTTGTTGGGCCAGTTTGCTGGTTGGGTCATCACAAATGGTATAAGAGCCTTGGACAGTCGAAAGTGCATGTCTTAAGTGCCACACAAGACAAAGTGCTACGCTATGGGAGCCACCTCTTGAGGCCATAATGGCACAAAGTGCTACATAGTGGGAGCCACCTCTTGAGCCTGTGGGGGCCACCTCTAGAATCCTACCTGCCTGGGATTTGATTGTGTGCTATATGTGAGCAGCGACGAGAACCTCGCTTATATAAGAGGGGTAGATTATAACACCCTATAAAAGAAAATGTTAAATGGACTAAATCATTAGACTACCAACAACTCGGACTAGTCATTTTCAGAGCTCGAGTAGGAAAAGAATATGAAGTTAAGCGTGCTTGGTTGGGAGTAGTCACAGGATGGGTGACCTTCCTGGGAAGTCTACCAACTAGCACGGTTGTTGGGCCAGTTTGCTGGTTGGGTCGTCACAATTAGTAAAGCATGTTATAGGCTTAGTGATTTAGATTATGAATGATTAGTGAGTTAAGTTAATTATGTGGTTAATGTGCATTATGGAGGTCATGAGATGACCAATGACATGCAAGGTTATTAGGTGTTTATGTGGTTCACGTTTGTTTAAGTGTATGTGTGCTTGGAGGTCACAAGGTGACCAGTGACGAGCTAATTGTGGTATATGTACCGTGATATAAGTTTTATGGTAATGTTAAATGACTGGTGTGGTTTATGTGTTTGCCGAGTTTGGTGGTCCGGCGCTTATTCCGAAATGTCTCTCCAGTCGAGTACTCCAGGTTCTGTGTGAGCCAGGCACATTGTGCTCAGGGCGTGTCCCTGTACTGTGTGTACCATTGAGGTCTGTGTCGTCTTCCTAGACACCTTCACTCCTGTGTTTGAGTTGTACATCCGGTTGAGGGAAAGATGACAGAGGGCAGCGACTCGTGTTTGTGGGTGTGCAGTCGCTTGTAGCGCGCTCGTGGTTGGGGGTACGGACACCAGTAGACGTACTGGGCCCCAGCTAGTCCTGTTTTCCAGTGCCTCACTTTAGGGAGCTTAGCCCAGAGTCCCTAAAGGTGCTAGTGTAACGACCCCGAGAACCGACCCTCGGCCACAGCTGAGGACCCGATTTTCGCGGTCGCCGCCCACGGATCCGGGGACCCGGAAGAGCTATAACACAAGTCTAACAGAATATGTAAAGGAGATAAATGTCAACTACTGAACTAGGAGCACACACACAGAGGCAGAAAGAAGAGCGAGACCGCAACGTATCGCTCTAGGTACAGTCCCAACACACACGCACAACTAGTACAAGTAAAAAGGGGGAGGACAGAGCCCTTAGGGGCATACCCGAGGGTGAAGTACAACTGAAGGGGAAAAACCCACTGTTAGCTATGGGGACGACAACTACCACCCCACCTCCTCCGCCCAACGCGCTCCCGGCCGCTGCTGAGAAGTCTCACCTGGAAAAAGGAGGGATGAGCTTCACAACAGAAGCTCAGTAGGGACTAACAATCTCCTACTGGCTCTAACAGGCGCGAAAGAATATATATATAAACAATTAAATGATAGTAGTTTATATTCTAAGCTACACGGGAAAGTGCGTAAGCAAGCTAACTAACTAGCAACGGTACGAAAAAGACACCACAGACGGAAAACTCCATACGACCTGCACGTCGTGACCACCACACGGCTGGTAACACAGACAGAGGGAACCCCACCTGGACAAGAGACACTAGCTATGGAAACCACTACCACTAGACAACCGATCAGAAGCGTCCACTGATCTCATACCCTCGACCCAGGTCCAAACCTCCACGTCTCGTTAGAGTGGGGCAGAAGCACAAAGTAACACAACAGTAACCACCGTAGTCTGGCCGGACTACGATCCCACGCCTAGCCTCTCTAAGTGGTTCCAGGGCAACAAAGAGTGAGGCAGTGAGAGAAAAAGAACTGGCTGGCCCGCACCCAGTAGAACTCCGGCTATCCTCGGTGTCCCAGACCAACCAAGAGAGCTCTGCAAACGACCGACGTCGCTGTCCTAACCACCGTTTTCTCCTCTACTCCAGAGTCTGTGACTCGAGTACGCTCGTTGCCCGAACGCTCCCTCTAAGGTGCACGAGGATGAGGGTCCCAGGTAAACGGTAATAACCTCTCTCACGGGACAAGCCCTCAGGTGCCGAGCACCGGGCGAACGACTAGTGTAGGACTGTACTAGGAAACTAGCACTGGTGCCACGGGTATAGAAAAAACTAGAAACGGCTAAGACTCCACGAGAAACGGAACTCTGCAAGAACTTACCTGTATCTGATACTGTCGCGGCGCCACAGGCTATCACGACACTGTCGTCACACCAAGGCCGGTCGTGACCATGTTGCGACGTCCTAGGGCGTCGCGATGATGTCGCGGCGGCCATGCCGGTCGCGACATCATCGCGACTCCTATACCAGTCGCGACTTCAGTCGAGATGGGTCCCGGGACCATCCTCCCGAGGACCACCCCAAAAACCATACAAACACATCCACAGGGAGGGGAGCATGAGAAACATGTAGGAAGCTTGTAAAACCACCAAACCACCCTCAACCCCATGAATCATGCATTATACAAGGAGATCTACGCTCAAAGGAAAACTCAAAACCACGGAGCATGGATCTCACACACCCTACACCTCAAAACCACAGAGAAACAAGAAATCTCAAGGGGAAGGGAGCATGCTATAACGAGAGGGAAGAGGGGTCCCTACCTCAAGGAGTAGAGCCGACCGTTGGGGCCTTCACATCGGAATGGCCACCTCCTCTTCGCTCCTAGCACCACACGAACGCCGCCTACATGAACGAGGTGTCACCTCCTCGCCCAAAACACTCAAGAACCGCCGAAGAAGCAAGAGGGCTCGGGGAGAGAGGGAGAAGGAGAAGAAGGAAAAGAATAAGGGGGGGGAAATGGGTGCCGGCCTTGGTTTTGAACCGACGGGCCCAGAGATGCGATGTGTCGAGCTGGCGCAACAACAACCTTGTCGCGACCGCCCAGTAGGTCGCGACCATGTCGTGACACTATATCCCGGCGTGACACCAAAAGCGGTCAAACCTCGAAGACCGAAAAAAAACCGTAACGCGACGGACTGCCAGGTCACGTCAACGTTGTACACGCCTGACACCCAATGAGGCCGTTCTGACAGAAAGGATAGCAGTCAGAACGGTCAGAAAAGCAGTCGCGTCGCCTCCAGACGCCGCGACAAGAACGCGACGCCCACCCCCGTCGCGACCAGAACGCGACGGCCAGGTGTGCTGCGACCAAAACCATGTCGCGACCGGCTCCTCCGTCGCGACGGTCCGTCGCGACCCTGAGGACAGGGCTAAGGGCCTGAGAGGGCCGGTCTCACAGCTAGCATGGGTCTATAGTGTGTGGTCTGCAGGTGTGGTGTTGGTTGGTCTCCACTGTTGGTTGGCTACTTTTTTTTTTTTCATAACCCTAATTGAGCAGAAAATAGAAGAGGCAATTGGGGAAAATCTTAAGGCAACTAGCCTTACAAAGCAACCCAAATTTGTGCCTGGCTTACTCTGTGTGTTTGTAGAGCGGTAGCTGGACTGGAGTGTCCGTGGCTACGAGACTGAGAGGTAGTTCTTTTACTGTGTTGTCCGGGTTGGATACTGGCGTCATGAACCAGTTGTTCGTTCCCGTTTGGTGGCGTCGTTCCTTTCCGACTCGTGCTTTGCCACTAGTTGTGGCTTGTGTGTAGTGACTCGCTGGTTGAGGTTTTACTGTTGTGGTGTGGCTCCGTGGTGGTACCTCATGGTGGTAGGTACCCTCACCTTCGTGGGTAGCTTTATGTTGTGGTACGTCGTGTACCAACTCTTCAGGTGTTGAGGTGAATTTGTGTTTCATGGAGGTCATGTGGTGACCTTCCACTCGCTATGTTTTACCCTTCTTTGGGTAAGCTTCAGAGTGTGGTTTAATGTGTCGTGAATTGGCTTGCTGATGCCAGTCGTGTTACCCTACATGGGTAGGTTGCCTATGAGGCTTGTGGCCTAGGCATTCCTGTTGTTGTTATGGTCTGCTATTTCTGTACCAGCCCTCCCAATTTCTATAGATTGTGCTAGATAGTGAATTTTATTTAATTGCAGTTCAATTATGTCTAATGTGACTATGTTATGGTTTGGCCATCAGTGTTGCCAGTGATACCCTTTGTGGTTGAGATCTCTTCCTTTTTAGGTGTTGTTTTTGGGAGGTCCCTGCTGAGCCAGTGACTTGTTGAGGCTCACTCCCTTACAGTTCCTTTCAAGTGTTAGCCGTGTGTGGGCTCGCAATGGCGTTGTGGCAGACTTGTACCACCAGCAGTTGAGTTGTAGTTAGTGTTATGTGAGCTTTGCTCCCTTGGGGTATGTCCCAGGTAGTTGTACTTTTCTCTTGGACATGTAATAATGTATTGGGACAGTGTAATGTGTTGTGAATGAATATAAGAACATATTTTCTTGTGTCTTATATTCTTGTGATTATCTTTTATATTCCTACTGGACACTTGTGTGAGATATCCCTTGCGAGACTTCGGTCCGATCGCGGGAGGCGGACTTGGATATGGAGCCTTACTGGGCATAAATATTCAGGGCCGTCACAGTTGGTATCAGAGCATGGTCCAGTTAGAATATGAAAAGACATTAAGGTTACAATGTCCCAAGACATGGTTTAATGTCCACTGCTGGTAGTAAGTCTACAGTTTGTATGATTTTAGTGGGATTTTCATGTGAGTTTTTATCATGTGAATTGGGTGCCTATGTTTGTCATAGTGGCAGTTGCTAGTGGGCAGAGGCATGGTGTGGTGGTAATGGTATAGCTTGTTGAGTTACGCTAGTAAGTTGATTTATTGCAGAAAGGTATGATTGTGTAGAGTTTTTTAGTTATAAAGAATTGAGGGAATTGGTAAGTTCAGTTGTGATATTCCGAAAGATAGAGTTATGTTCTGAGAAGGATATGATTTATTGTGATGAAGGTGCTTTTAGCAAGATAGAGAATCAGCAGAGACAGGTATAAGTTAATGGTTGTGAATATGTGTGGCAGGAAGTTATTGCAGAGGTAGTTGTGTAATAGAGTTACTGTAATATCAGATATGTTCAGATCGAGGTTTACCGGGTTTTGGAGGCCAATGTATGGCCCATTGGTAGACCAAGTAGGTCTACATATGTTTTTACAGGTTTATGGTGCAGGTGGGAGGCTGAAGGGCTGGGCATCTCAGCCCAAAATAGGCCTCTGCCGGGTTCACTAAGAACGCGTCTAACACAGACGACGCGTCTCTTAGTGGAACGTGTCCACCCTAACCGACGCGACTTTGAGAAGAAAGCGTCAACATGCATGGACGTGACTTTCGACCGACGTGCATGGGCACCGCTGCATGTGCGCCGCGTGGCGCATGCAGGGACGTCGGGGGTTTAAAGGTGTCGCCGATGTTGGACGTGTTTATAAACGCGGCGGGAAGACACGATGCAATTAAACCCTGTGTGTTTTGGTCTCCTGCCCTTGGCCGAATAGTGCAGTTGCACTGTTCAGCTGGGAGGAGTGTTGCTACGGGTTTTGGAAGGAGATTTTGGGAGATTTCAGGCCAATTGGAGTCCGTTCGGCGTGATTTTGGTGCGAGGAGGTGCTTTGGAGCACGGGGAACGTCGGGTTATTATCGGATTAGCGTTTCATTCACAAGTAAGGGAACTTTGCTCTGTTTTCTCTTCCTTGGTTTGAATGGGTTAGGGTTTACAGTTTTTGAAGTGGAAATCATGTAAGGAGGGTAGAGATCTGAAGGATCGAATAGGTGGATGGATCAGATCTAGAAGGGGGGTTGAATAGATTTAACACCGATTAATGCGGAAGCTTAAGCAATTCAAAACTACTTCGAATCAGAGATTAATTCAGACAAACAATTTACTGATCTGAACTGTGGGTGTGTGTAGATTATGTGTGAAGCAATTAAACACTTAGTGTGAAAGTGAAATCCTATGCAAGCATCTAGCGCAGACAAGCAGATCAAACCATTACACAAAGGATTTTTAGGTGGTTCGTAAATCACACCAGTGATTCCTACATTCACCCCTCACACAGTGAGGCTTCACTACTTAAAAGAGTACAACTCACACCGGAGCACGATGACTCCAAACACCCTTGAGCTCGACGGCTCAAACACACAACCTGGAGCACAACGACTCCAAAAACTGAGCACAACAGCTCAAACCACAATAGGAGAACAACGACTCCAAATTGAGCACGACGGCTCAAACCACAAAAGGCTAGATCAAACACAAAAAAAATCAGATCCTCTAGCAATGATATGATTCACAGACTCAATCACATAGAAATCTGCACAGAACTTCATGCACAGATCTCACAAACGAAAGTGAGAAGAACACTCCAAGAAATGAGTAAAATAAATGTAAATTGGATGTTCCTTGGTGATGAGGTCTTGCAGAAGCTTGAATTGAAGAGACTTGAAATAATTCGATGAAGATCCCCTTCAATTTGCGATGCTCTGCTCCAATGGCATCTGAATTGCCAGAAATTCTTCTTCTGCTGCTGCTCTTCAGTGGGATTGCTCCCTTTCTCAGCACATCAAACTTCTCTCAGAGATTAGCCTTGAATCCCACGTCCTTCCTCTGAAAGGATGGTCTGTAGCTTCTGGAGATGGAGAAAGATCTGGGAAACAACCCTTTGCCGCCAAAAGCTTCTTCTAGAAATTGTATGGGCTTAGCCTCACTTGGGGTACAAGGATCATGGGTATTTATAGCCCCATATGTCCATGAGGTGCCTTGGGGTATGTGGGCACAAAAATCTAGGTCAAATCCCTTGATTCCCATGCAGCCACGTGTCCAAAAAAATTCTCATTTTTGAGCTTCAGTCGAAGTGTGTCGACACACAGGCAGACTGTGTCGACACCACTGGCTACTGCTTCAGAACTGGCTTCTGGGAGGGACAGTGAGTGTCGACACATAGGCTGGTTGTGTCGACACCACTGGTACTGGCTTCAGCTTGTTCACTGGATGCAGTGGTTGTGTCGACACACTCTGCAGTGGTGTCAACACGACTGACAACTTTTCTTCTTCACTACTTCCTGGATACAATGCATGTGTCGACACACACTTAACATGTGTCGACACCACTGTGACAAGGTTATGTAAACCTGAAAATATGAAGTGTGAACTATTAACATAAGTCATTATCATCAACATATGAAATATTAACATGTCATTTAGTCATCATTTTAATATGTACAAAATGTCATCATCAAAATCAAATTATGAGTGATGTCAAATAGTCATAATTAAAATCATCATTAAAAGGTTTCAAATACACACTCAACATAACATTCTCCCCTTTTGATGTTGATAAAATAAATGCAATTTTCTTCCATGTCTGTAATTTCTCCCTCTTAAGTCTTTGCAATTTCTCCCCTTTTTTGACAACATCAAAAAGATATTCATGAAAGAGAACAAAAAATGGTAGGAGATCAAGAAATGCAGTTGTAGAAATGAAGGTTCAAGAATGATCAAAATAAGTGAGGCAAAGTGATATTGACATATGAGGGAAATTATTGTGTTTTGGTATTGTGCAAAAAAGTTTAATCATAAAGATACACTCAACACAAGGTATAGCACGATATAATGATATGAATGTAGTTAAAATAATGATGCAATTGTGAAGTGAAGTGACCTATATGAGTGGCAGAAGTATTTAACAAGGATGTTAGGAGCTTTAATTTTAACACAATGTAGAATAATAGGTCTAAACTCAGTATACATGAACTTTATTAAGGTCTTAAGCTTTTCCATCCTGTCAAGTTGATTTTCTTTCATTTTGAACTGGGAAAGAATACAAGAATAAATTAGTTAAATCTCACTTTTCAGTGCAAGAGATCACATTGATCAGATGCAAGACCTCATGATTACTTAGTGGTTTAACTTTCATATCTTATACAGAGTTGACAATTTTGATTTCCACTTTTTGACTCAAAACAAATCACTTTTTAGGTGAAATGGCCCAATTACTCAGTGGTTCAAGAATTTACATTGCTCTATTTGTATATTTCCAGATTATTGATCATTTCTTTTGATGTTTTGCAGGAATATGTTTACTTTGACCAAAAAAGTCATGACTACAAATTTAGAAAAATTATTCTTAACATGTGGTAAAAAAATGAAGCTTAAACATGCACATGTTAAATAGTAAAGCCACTCATGTGTCTACAAGTGTTTTGCAAGTCATTTTAAAGACATTCAGTATTAAGATTGCTTAACCTTGAAATGATAATGAATCTTTGAAATTAAACTAAATGCACAATGAGTTTAGTTTCAATGTCTTAATTCTCTTATAAGAAAATAGCACAAGGACTCAAAAATTCTTATGACTTTGGGGTTCAAGATAGACAAGTAAGGTCAAGGAATGTGACAATGACTCCCCTTTCATGTATCTCCTCCTCACAAGGTGAACATGAAAATTATTGAAGAAATAGGAATGGAATGAATGAAAATAGAATGAACAAGAAGTTTTATTGAAAGAGGAGACTCCCCCTCAACATTGCATACAAGGCTCTTGATACTTGGCAGAGACATATACCAGCATAGTGAAAGTGTCCAGACAAGCCTGACTTGTCTTTCTTCAAATCACCATTTGATATACCAATAATGTCAATGCAATGTGAGAGTAAGGAATTTATTTGCAAGAACAAGAAGACTTTTATTTACAAAAAGAGATGAAAAATATCAAGAATGTGGAAATTTGCACAAACTGAGCTCTCTTCTTAAAGATGAGAATTTATTTTCTGGAAGAGGCTTAGTGAAAATATCTTCAATTTATTTTTCAGTTTCAATGAAGTGAAGTTCAAAAGATTTCTTAGCGACCTCATCATTTATTGCATTCAGAAAAGATGATCTAGTTCTAACTCTATCATGCACATTACCAACTACATTCTCAATTGGATGATCTCTTAAAAATCTATTTTCAGGAATACCTCTTGGGATGCATTCAGTTCTGGAACAATATTACCTGAACCACTTGTGGTAGGTGATTGATTGTCTAGATTTTCAAATGGTTCTTCATCCTCTTCAACAGTTGGTGAAGATTCGACAATGATGTCATCTTCATTACTTTGAGGAACCCTGCAAGATGTAGAGTCATCAGTTTGATACGAATTTTCATCAAAAACTACATGTGGATTCTTCCAAATTTTTATTCTTGAGAATGTAAACTCTATAGCTCTTGAAATCTCAGAATAACCAAGGAAAATGGCTTCAAGACTTTTGGCATCAAATTTATCAAGATTTTCTTTATTGTTATGTACAAAGCACTTGCAACCAAAAACTTTAAAGTAAGACAAGTTGGCTTTTTATTTTTCAAAATTTCATAGGGAGTTTTTGGTCTAACCAATGCTCTGTTCAAGATGTGATTTACTGTGTTCACAGCTTCAGCATAGAAGGATTTGGCCAATTTACTTTCCAAGAGCATAGATCTAGCCATTTCCACTAGAGTTCTATTCTTCCTTCCACAACTTCATTTTGTTCTGGAGTTCTTGGAGAAGAAATATGTGAAAAATGTTCAGTTCAGCACACAAATCAGAAAAAGCCTTGTTCTCAAATTCTCCCCCATGATCAGTCAAAATGGATTTGATTTTATATGAAAAACCCATTAAGGCAGTGGTGCAGAAATTTCTGAATTCTAAACAAGTATCACTTTTGTGGGATAGAAAGATGACCCAAGTATATCTACTAAATCATCAATGATGACAAATCCATATCTTTTACCACTAAGACTAAGATTCTTGTTGGCCCAAAAAGGTCCATATGAAGTAATTCTAGTGGCTTAGAAGTGAGTACATCATTGAAAATTTTAAAAGATTTTCTGGTTTATTTTCCTTGAGCACATATCCCACAAAGTTGATTCTCTACATTGGGAAGAGATTTAGGAAGTCCTTTAACCAGATTTAGCCTTAAGAGTTTATTTATTGTGTTAAAACTTGCATGACCAAGTCTTTTGTGCCATGTCCATGCAATTTCATTTTTATTTGCCACCAAACAATGTTTTCAGCAAAGTCTTTATCAAGATTGATCATGTAGATATTATTTCTCTTTTACCAAAGAATTTTATTTTTTCAGTTGAACAATTATTTTGTAGAAATCAGATTCAAAAACAACCTTGTAACCTTTGTCACACAATTGGCTTATACTCAAAAGATTGTAGCCTAAACCATCAACTAACAGAACATTTTCAATTGAGTTTGAGGAGGATTTACCAACATTTCCAGATCCAATGATTTTTCCTTTATTTAACCTCCAAATGTGACGGATCCTCCTTCCTTTTCAGTCAGAACTGAAAATTTTATTCTGTCTCCTGTCATGTGTCGTGAACACCCACTGTCAAGAAACCACACATTGGAGCTGGGTGCACGACCTTCCTGCATAAATAGATCAAAGAAGAAAATATTTTGGTACCCAAACATTGTTGGGACCATTAGTTTGTTTGAGCAAAAATAATAAGTCTTTTCTGATCCATATTTGAGTTGTTTTTTTTTTTTTTATTTTGTTTCAGAAATGATTTCCTTTTTGGCATTTTAACATTCTGATTTGGAATGAAAACACCAGTGTTCTTCCTTTCATAAGCATGGAAATTATGCATTTTGGCATGATTGTTCATGTATGGAAATCCAGCCAAGAATTCTGTTGATATCTTGGAATTTTTGGATAAAAAGATTGTGAATGGTACCAATGAGAATTATGATACCATTGATTCTAAAATTGATCCAATTAGATTGATGTGATGTCCTGGATCTCCAATAACCATCATGAAGGTTTGTTTTAGTGTTTTTATAATTTTTCAGATTTTTATTTGGATTTTTGTGAAACATCTTTTTGTTGTTAGAAACGGTAGGTCGACCTGTGTTGAGGTAGTGTCGACTCAGCAGCCACAATTTTCAACTTGTGGTTATCTGGTGTCGACCTAACATCAATGTGTGTCGACCTATTTTGTTTCTTTTGATTGGAAACATTCTTTTCACTTTGGTCTTTGATTATTTCAGATGTTTTCTTTGACATTTATTTATTTTTGTTTTCTGGACTAGTACTTTTGACAAATTTTATCAAAGAAATTTTTGAAGGTTTTTCTTTCTTTTCACCAGATTTATTGTTCAATGACTTTTCTGTGGTGAATCCTAGTCCATGTTTTTCGGCATTCGTTCTAAGTCCTAAAAATACATCAAATTTTCTTTTCCATTTGTAAAATTTTTTATCACTTGTTCCTTTTCACCCACAACTTCTTAAGTTTCTGAATTTCATCAATAGCTTGTTGCTTTTTTTTTTGTTGCAATTCCATTCTTTCAGAAAGCTTTTCAGAATCATTGTTGGCCTTTTGAGCATGCATTTAAATTCATCAATTTCATTCAGAAGGTCTTCCTTTTCTTCATTAAGTTCAGATATTTCATTTTCCAGTTCAGAAATTCTTCTATTTAAGGAAGTATCATGCATGAAATTTTCAATTTTCTTTTTCAGATGTTTATTTTCTTTTCTTCTTATTTCAAATATTTTTCAACCAACTCAGCATATGCATCTTGTCAATCTTCAATAGTATATTGTTCAAAAGAAGAACTTACCTTTCCATCACTACTGCTAGCCATAAAGCATAACTCCTCATTTACAGAACTTGAGGAGTTCTCTTCTTCATCTTCACTTTGGTCTTCATCCGACCAAGTTGCTATCATGGCTTCTAGCTTCTTCATTTTGTTGTTCTTCTTATATTTGTCCTTTTAACCTCAGGACACTCACCCTTCATGTGTCATGCCTTGTTGCATCTGTAGCAAATAATACCTTCATCAGTTTTTTATTTCTACCAGCATTAAAATTTGAAGAAGAAGCATTCCTTTTACCAGAGGAATATTTTTTCTTTCCATTGAATTTTCTCTTCTTGATTTTAAGAATTTTCTGAATTGCGCTACAAGTGACTAAAGACAACCACAAAACACAAGCCACTGTCCCATTGTCGTCTTTCCCTCAGCCAGACGTACTACTCAAGCTACGGAGTGAGGGTGTCCAGGAAGACGACACAGACCCTAGCAGTACACAAGTACCGGGAGAAGACCTCGAGCACTAAATGCCTGGCTCACAGAGAACCTAGGGTACCTGACTCGAGAGGTAACCACGGGTGGCGTCGTATACCTGACTTGCCTCGCACACACAACCACGCAAACTCGATAATTCCACTTACCACAGGTGCCAATGCACCGCTTAATAACCATTGCTCACAAACCAACATTTATATAGACCCATACGTGAAAGCAACTCATAGTACCATGTAGACAAATCAGAGCTCAAGTAGCAGTAATCCAAATCACGACAGACACAGAGGTCGAATTTTGATGACTGAAACGCGTCGGACCAAGCCGTCACGTTACAGACTGAAACGCGTCGTCTGGATCCGTCGTGTTTCAACTGCAGAAACCCTACCCGAAAACTCCCTCCAAGAGAAGCTTAACCACCCTGTACAACCATTCACATGCTATTTTGCAGTAAAATAAGATCCTACACATGCCTTCTACCTTCCTTAACCCATTATATACGTTTAAAATTGTAAACATGGTCCGTTTAAATCGAAAAGGAGAAGAATCCCCCTACCACACGATGAATGTGAAAAACACGTAAAACGACGCTGCCCTGGCATTTTCCACGCTCCGCACGACGTCCTCGCTCCGGAAAAACGCCGAACCGCATGTCGGACCCCACATGAGCCTCCCCCACAGCTGAGTAGTGTTTCATGCACTGCTCGGCCTGGGCTGGCCGACCTCAACACACAGGAAAAATCACGACGGGTCGCGTCGTCGTGTTTAAATCACGACGGGTATGTTCGTCGCAATTCAAAGCGACGCCCCGGCATGCGACATGCGGCGCGCATGCAGACGCGCACCCCAGGAAGCGGCAATCAAAACGCGATGACCTTGGCGGTCGCGATTCTAAGAATAGCGACGCCTGTGTTGGTCACGTTTATGAAAGCCACACCAGAGGTTGGTTTGTCCTGGATTCCAAGCCCCCAACCAACACAACCTGTACAGACCATAGAAAAACTCCATATTGGGCCACACATTGGCCACAAAACCCACTAAGCTGTGATCCGAAAAAGTCGCGACGTTATAGTCTCCCACTCCGATTTCGGTGGGTGGGTGAGAAAGAGTTATAGGTAATAGTGAATTATTAAAAAATATTTTTTTGAAAAAGATAGAAGGTAAGTTAATCTTTTTAATCTCTTAACTCAACTATGGTAGAGTTAAATAGATGGGATCAACTGGCAGAGCCGGGATATATGATGACATAAGGTTATTTTAGGGCTATGGAATATAATATAGTAAATTCAGAGGTATACGTACGAATATAGTGATTTATATGGGTATGTATATATTTTCCCCCTACATTCAAATGCAAGGTCCATTTAATGGTGGTGAAGATTTCAGGGTATATGTGATATTTCCATATATTTCAAATGTATATATATGTGATATTTTTATATATTTCAGATTTATATATTTGATGTTTCAATATATTCTATTTCTCTCTATTATCATCAAAAGCTTAATTTTATAGGTTAAAGAAAAATATTTGCAAAATCTCAAATGAAAGCCAAACTTTGAACACGTAAAAATTTATTAAAAGGCATATGAAATAAGAAGGTATTTTTACAAATAACTCAATGTTTAACGATGTAATTGAGCACATGGTCCTCTTAATAACTGGATAACTAGGATATGGATAATCCAAAAAAAAAATCCCTTTTGCTTTTCTAACTGTTGTCTTGTTCTATCTAAAAAAATAGGGACCTTTGCATATACAACCCCATAAACTAAGGTTATTACAAATATACCTTTGATCCATATATATTGTTTTAAATACCCTTGACCCACTTGAATGGTTGCGATTATGCCTCTGCAGTTGGCCAACCGTTAACTCGAGGGGAATAATATTCATCGTTGATGCTCACGAAATCGTGAGGTAATTCAAATACTAAAAAATACTCATGTTCTCTCTCTCTCTCTCTCTCTCTCTCTCTCTCCTCTCTCTCTCTCTCTCTCTCTCTCTCTCTCTCTCTCTCTCTCTCTCTCTCTCTCTCTGCTCGATCAGGTGCCGTTGCCAGCCTCTTCTCCGTCACAAGCTCTGGCAAGATCCCCCTCCCCTATGCGCTCCCTTCACCTACACGCTCCCATCTGAAGCTCCATTTGCTCCTCTTACCCACTTCGTGTGCTAACATGTTGTCATCACCATGAAACCTGTAGCACCACCAGCAGAGGCCGAAGAAGCACCTACAGTACCTGTAGAGGAAGTTGCAATGGCGTAGCCCACAGAGACCATAGCCTCCTCGAACTGAGGGCTCAATGATTTCCCAATTTGACGATGGATCATCATGGTGATTATCTTGATCGGCAACACCTGCGGCATCATGTGGGCGACGGTGAGGATGGATGTCACTGTCAACATGGCCTCCCTCGCTCGGTTTGATGTCGACTGTGACAACATCCTCGGCTACTCGCTCGCGCTCAACCTAACCATGACGAACAACCACCATTGGTTCACCATCTCCTTCAGCAAGTTGGAGGACACGGCCTCCTATGGCGGCGAGGAATTTACGAGGACGGATCCTCTCTGACTTGATCCTATTCGAGAAGAGGAGCAATCTGCCTGCTAAAGCTTCCCCTAGCCATCGTTCCACTGTGCTTTATAGTCTTCCACTTCTCAATTTTCATCTTGGAGGTGAGAAAGAGATAGGAGGATTGAGGTGCGCTGTGAATTACTGGCGAACGCATGCGCGGCGGGCTTCTTCTTTGTCGTGGGCTTTAATGGCGGGTACGGCCTTCTTCCCTCACCTCCTCCATCGATCAGCTTCCCCAATTTCTCCTTCTTCCTTCCCAAGATTAACCTGGGTGTGTAAATGTGATGGTCCTCGTCGTTCAAACCCGTTAACCTAATAACGAGCTTGATCCGACTCCGTCTCCCGCGATCGAGCCGTAGCCTCGCAAGGGATATCAATCAGACGAGTCTGTAGAAATATAAAAGAAACAGCTCAAATATATATAAGATTGCACATCTCACAAATATTTACATGAAATATACATAGCCAGTTCTCAACTACAGTCAAACACAAAGTACAGGAACTTGGGGCATACCCCTAGGAGAACAAAAGTAAAGATCACACTGCTGGTAGTGAGGGCCCAACTCCGCTACGACGCGGCTCCGAACTAGACGAAGGACGAGAAGCCTTCTACTCTCCCTCATCTAGAAGAAGTAGGGGTGAGCCTCACGAGTCATAGACTCAGTAGGGAAATTCCCCAAAAGTCGCACAAAACCAAACTCACAAGTGTAGTAACAAGAAGCTACACTAGGCAATTTATAGAAATAGCTACACATGGTATTAAAGCTATAAATAACAATTATTTCATGCTATTAACAGAAATCAACCTTTAATAAATAAACGGCAAACCTCGTCCAAGTGCACGTGCTAAAGTAGAAAACGCCACACTCGGGTCACGAAGACTGGTTCGCGACACCAGCAACTAACCCAGACAAACCACACAGGTCTACCTCTCAGTCTCGCAGCCACGGACGTAACGTCCAGCTGCCGCTCCACCACAACAAATCAAAGAACTGTCGAGACCCAACAACACCACTCCTGCGGACCACGCCGCCGCAGGCCCATGCTTGGCACTTAAGGGACTCCAGCCCGAGCTCCCTAAAGTGAGGCACTGGAAAACAGGATTAGCTGGGGCCCAGTACGTCTACTGGTATCCGTAACCCCCAACCACGAGCTCACTACAAGCGACCAAACACAAACTCTCACATGTCATTGTCCCTCTGTCGTCTTTCCCTCAGCCGGACGTACAACTCTACACAAGAGTGAGGGTGTCCAAGAAGACGACACAGACCTCGACGGTACACAAGTACCGGGACAAGCCCTGAGCACTAATGTGCCTGGCTCACATAAACCCTGGGGCTCCCAACTGGAGAGGTAACCACGGTAGGCGTCGTATTACTCGCCACGCACACACAAACCACGTAAACACCACACAAACTGTCACGTCCCGAGAATTACGCAGCAGATATTAATAATTAATTCGAGTTGATATTTCGAGACGGGACAGTCGGCAAATAAGCCTCTAGCTAGCACGCACTATTGTGTATCAACACAACATCATAATAGGGCCCACATGTTGAATCAATATAATTGTATTCAAATCTCAACTCTTTGTATTCAAATGGAAACTAGTACAAGACTAAGACTCAATAAAAGGGAAAGTACATTAATCCTCACTTCCTACTACATTGTTCTAACACTCAAAATAAACTAACTATAGAAGACTCATGATTGGAACGCTCTTCACTCGACGCATTCCCATCCTCAACTTGCTCTTCCTCTTGAACGTCATAGTCACCTAGATTGGGTAAAAGTAGGGGATGAGCAAACTAGCCCAGTAGGATTTATATCTCAATGTGCAGGCAATGATATAAGTGATTAACAATTTAGAACTAGGTAAGCACGATGAATGTCATGATATGCATGTACGAATAAAACTCATTAAAACAAGATACATGAAAACAAGCTAGATGGAGTGAACAAGATAACAAGATAAAAATAGCAATAGATTACTTTGTACGAGCACGCAAGATTTCACTTGATGTCAATAGCTTTCAAAACGCAAGATATCACTAATTGCAATAAATGCAGGATGGCCATATCACGCAAGCAAGCAAGCAAGAATGTACGAGCACAATCAAGTAACACTAATCAGGCACGTAGACACTAATGTACACGAGAAAAGATCCATCAAGAATGTACACCAGGACACGGGTATGTGGTATTGTATCTATCATTCAACAAGCAAGCAGGACTCCCAGCGCAGATGCAACGCCAGTAATCATTATACCCCATGGTTAACAGTATATCTATGACTCATCGTCATTGGGGCTAGATTGGAGCCCTTGGACACACGCCGTGCCCTGTCAGCATCTCATGTAAATTTTTAAATGTAGATACCCACAGTCATTAATAATGGCCAATGAGAGTTTCAATAAGTAAGCATATTAATGTCATGTTCATGATGAAGATGGGAACAAGTAATAAGTAATTGAACATGATTTCATGATACAATGGTCAAGAGATAAATTCGGCAGCATAACGGTACGATTTGTACTTTGGTTAAATCTTTACATTAATGGCTTTAGTCTAGATTGTCATTCACACTCACGAGAACAAGAAGAGAAAGGAAGTGCACGCTATCTTCAGGGAACTTCAATGGTACAACCAACTCGTCGGCCGGTGTGGAATCCATGGTCAGAGGATATTTATGGAGGCCTTGGTGAAAGGTCGCTAGTCTACCGATTCGGAATGACCAGTAGAGAGTCCAATTTCCCAAGAAAGGGCTGCCTAACAGTGCGAGTGTGTAGTGCGGTACGCGTGTCTCAATTCTCAACTTGCGGAAAACACTTAACATGATAGCATGCAATGAAACTATGCATTTAACTACACGTGGGTTTGCAAGATTTAAAGATACTAATTATCATTTAATCAAGCTAGAACGATAACAAGAGTCAATCACAAGTTTCATGAATGATCATCTCATTAAGGAAGCAATTAGAATAATATTCATGTAATTAAGACTTTTCAAATGGGTTAAACACTTTTAAGCCCTTAAATAGACATCATATAATGATCAGACCCAAGACATGCAACTTACACAATAAATATCATGTTAAACAGACCTCGGGTATATGCGGCAAAATTTGCAAGAAAATAGGTGGTTTCATGTAAAAATCCTGAGATCACGACGCACCCCAGTAAGGGTAGCGACGGGGTCAGATCAAAACGCGACAGAGCCTTACAAGGATCGCGACAGACTTGTCTGATCAGGCAGACAGATCGCGACAGGGCCTTATAAGGATGCGACAAGGCTTGCAAGGCCCGGGGTCAGGTCGCGACAGGCCACAGTAAGGATCGCGACGGGTCGGGACCAGAAGGCGACACAGGGATGTGAGCATCGCGACGGGGTTGTCAGATCAGGCAGCCTGATAGCGACGGAGCGCATGTCGCATTGAGAAAGCGACAAGAGGGATGTCGCAATGGACCTCTGAACGTGACCTATCGGGCCATCGCGTTCACAGGGTCCGTGCCTGATCCTGACAAAGCAAGCACAGTGCCTTGGATTGCGGACCAGTCTTCCTTCTTTTGACACAAGGTTGTTCAAAAATAGAGAACAAATTGTACAGTGCATGAAAAATAACGAAACTAGTTTTAAAACAACCTAGACATACAAGGGTACTAGCAGTAAATCGGAATTGAAAATTCTGGATGGTTTCGATAGGCTTTGATCAAAGTCAGACCAAGTGTAACCTGAAGACGTATTTTCATGCAGCAACCCTATTACCACGCTTATAACTCTCTAACTGATGACATTTAAACAAAACGTTTAACACAAAACCTGAAGAGGATAACTAGTAGAATAACTTTCATGTTATGAGTTTACTCTAATTCGGTCTGGAATCATATGAAACATACGAAGAACAGGAAAAGCCCTAATAGTGCACGACTTTGAGAAAACGCTTATAATTCAAAATCTACTCAATGAAATTCGATGAAACCAGAGGGCAATGAAATCTAACTTGATGCTCTACACATTTGGTATAGAGATGTTAAGACTTGGCCGAGAAAACCTACCTTTTGGGTTGATGAAATCTCATTTTTCAGAAATCCTTTGTTCAGACCACTGTTTGTAGACGCGTAATACTCCGTGTATACTGCATGGAATTTGGCATTCCACTTGGGTTAGGAATTAGACTCGACCCTCTTTCCAGGGGTATAAGCCTTGCACGATGGGATTTAGGTTTGGCCTACCTTTGATCGGCTTCAAGAAGACGGTTGTGCAGGTCGTAGCAGACGAACGGGGAAGAAAGATGAGCTTGGTATGCTTGATCTCCTACTCTCCAGCCACCAAGAGCTCCTCCACACGACCCCAGCAAGTTCTAAAACTCGTACCTAGGGTTTGGTGAAGAGTATTTAAGTAACCATGGTGTTTAGGAGTCCTATTGTAACTAGGAAAGAAAGGTTTCGGGATTGGCATGTTGGTTTCCTATTTTTGATGATTTCTTCCTCCATTAGAGAGTCTTGTCTATCAAGCAACTTCCATGGATGGGTAGGCACGAATTTGGGTTGCCAAGATTGCAAGATCTCTTCCCCAATCCAACTCTAATTACTCCTTTTTAATTTCTGTCTATTTAAGCCATGAATTTCCATGCATTTTCTTGTATTCGATTATTGGGCCAAATGATGTCCATTGGCCCAATTATGATATTGGGTCATTATTATATATTGTTAGAAGCATTTCTAACATTTTTATTTAATTTATGATTGCGTCGTATTTCCGTGTTAACGGTTTTCCGACTCGTTTCTTTATTTGGATAATCGGTCACAATAATTCTTAAACCTAGCTCACATGATTTTTATTGACCCAATTTTCTTGATGGGTCATTAGAGGATATTATTTTAAATCCATTTATGATTTTTATTTAATTTCCTGACTCATCCAAGTACGTGTGATAATGATATTTCGACTTATTCATGAATTACGATAATAAGTCGTGAAACACTTTAAACTTGGCTAATCCGATTTTTCTTGGCACAAAGTTCTTTGTGAAACATTTAGTAATAATGTTTGGGGTTGATTTCTAATTTTTACGAATTTTCTGATGCGTTTTAACACATACGATATGATACGTATGTTTTAAATACTTGATATTATGGAAATTATTTATTTCCATTTAATTGAATTTTTATATAAATTGAAATTTCCGGGGTGCTACACAAACCACGTGAACACCGTTCCTCGAACTCCACAAGTGTCAATGCACCGCTTACCATTGTCATGCATAACAAATAAATATAATCTGAGAACCACATAACCAAGCACAAGCCCATTGCCATCGGGAACCAGAACGCGACGGGGTCGATTGTTGCCTTTAGAACACGACGCCTCGATATAGCACATTCTGAAGAAGAACACGACGAGTCGGCTGTCGCGTTCTGATCGCGACAGTCAGATCCGTCGCCTTCACATACAGTGACCTAAATCCAGGGTTCCATCTCCGGAATCCCCATACAAACCATACAAACCACCATAAAATCCAAGTATTCATACTCAAACCACTACACTAACATGATATCTACCATCTATAACAAGTATAACAAGCTAAACATGCTTCACATGTGATTCACGACGAGAAACAAAGCAGAATCTCCCTACCTTCGCGAAGAACGGCGATACCCCGGCGTTTCCTCCGCTCCATACCATGTCCTCGCGGTGAGAGCAAGGCCAAATCCGACTCCAAAAGTTAAATCACCCAAGAACCAGCAAAATCTCCTCCCCCTGGCCGAACAGAGCTTGCTTGGCTCTGTTTGGCCGACCTAGGTTAAGAGCATTTCACAGTTGAGAATGCGATGTACCCTACCGTCGCGACCTGAATGCGACGTAGGAGGCCGTCGCCTTCTCAACGCGGATGTCAGCAAGCCGCTCACAGTGCGCGACACGTGGCGGACATGCAGACGAAGACCCACCAGTGGTGGTAACTAGAACGCGATGCCCTGGACCATCGCATTCAGAACACGATGCCCAGCTCTGTCGCGTTCACAAATAGTGAACCAGCAAGTGATTTGGGCCCACGAAGCCTCGCAACCTGCCAAACACCTCAAACACAGACTATGGGCCACACATTGGCCACCACAACTGCTAAACCCCGATCCGAACGGTCAATACGCTACAGTAAATCACTTTGGCTCAACAAGGTCAAGGTGATGATGGTGGACAGCCACGCCAAGCTGAAGGTGACGATGGTGGAGAAGATGTCCACCATAATGGCGGAGAAGCTGCCCACCATAGCTTGCACCTGCTTGTGGGCGGCTGTCGTCGGCTCCTTCGATCGCTGGCAAGATCGATCCATTGGTGAGGTAGAAGAGGGTGGGTTAGTTAACTAAAAATAACCTAAGGGTAAGTTAGTCATTTTAACCTTAAATCAACCGATAGTGACAGAGAGGACACAATTGTAAAAATTTAAATAATCAAGGGTATTTAGAATGATAAATGTAGATTAGGGGTATATTTGTAATAACCCTAGTTTATAGGGGGTAAATACGTAAAAATCTCAAAAAAAATATTATACAAAAAGTTTCCAGTAGAAAATATATAATAGATCAAAAGTTGACATATTGATGAATTATGGTTAAAATGTTGGAAAACCAACACAATATTTATGTAACGTGTCAAATTACTAAAAATCTTGTGGTAAAAATATTAAAGAACTAACATGTTCCCTACAATACTTTAGGCCTATAACATCTTAAGTCACTTAAAGCATTATAGGATCATGATATATTAAAACCCTTATAAGTCATTGTAGTATTTTAATGCAATATCTTATAACCTAAACACCTGTCTGAATCTGGCCGGGATAGTAGTTCAAACATGTTAAGATCATCCAACATTTTAATTATAATATACTAATATTTAACATTGTTAGAGGTCTTAAGATATTACGATTAGAGTTCGGTTCCTCTCAATACATGAGAGGATTGGATTCTATAAGTATTAGAAGGAAAAGTGGTGGATCCGCATGTGTTTTACATAAAAACTCAAATAAAAGGGTGATAAAATTTGGGTGGAAAGACGTTTTTGCACTTTTTTCTCTATACTTGCGGAGTCTGATTCTCTCATGTATCGAGAGGAACCGAACTTTTTTGATTAAGGCCTCAACTTATTACATGTATCCCCCATAGACATCTTTTGCATGTGTTTACAAGCACTATTTACTCATGTCGACTGAGTCGATATTTCATATTTTAACTCACATATTGTTGGACTCAATAATGGTTTAGAGTTCAAATTTTTACTATTTTCAAAATAGTAGACAATAAAAGTTATTATTAAATTAGTAAAATTGGAAAATAAATTACAAAATTAATAACTTGGACTTGGGGAGAAAAAAATACCACACAAGTGCACCGTGGCACCCAACCTCTCCAATCTCTCTCTCATATCCCCGTACCCCATTGCATCTCTCCCTCTTCGGTGCCAGAGGGGGAAACTGTCTCCGACACTGCTACCCTCCCCCGGTCTGCCCAAGGTTGGCACTGACAACCCAGCCACTTGCCCCACCACATTCCTCTCTCTCTTTCTCTCAACCATGCCACATCCCTCCCTCTTCTCTTTTGTTGCTACCGGCGCCAGAGGGGGAAACTGTCTCTAACACCTGCCCTCCCTCGATCTGTCCAAGGTTGGCAACAACAACTCAGCCACCTGTCCCACCGCATTCTTCTCTCTCTCTCTCTCTCTCTCTCTCTCTCTCTCTCTCCTCTCTCTCTCAACCATGCCACATCCCTCCCTCTTCTCTTTTGGTTGCTACTGGCGCCAGAGGGGGAAACTGTCTCCGACAATCCTACCCTCCCCCGATCTACCCAAGGCTGGCACCAGCAACCCAGCCACCTGTCCCACCGCATTCCTCTCTCTCTTTGCACCGAAAATACAAATGGTTGCGATGGGGCAAGGAGTTGGGGATTGTTGGCATTGGGCTGCAGGTGCGCACGAGAGATGGGGGCTGAGGGCGCAGGGTGGGTCTATTGGAGAGTGGGCAAATGAAGATTGTGGGTTAATTGATTATGTCTTTGTGACTAAAAAATTACTAAATCCTTAATGGTAGACATAGTATCGATTAATTATGTGTTCAAGTGTGAGAACTTTTCCAAGTACATAGATGGGCTTGTTTATTGATTAAGGCATTGTTTGGTAACACTTTTGAAGTGTAGATTTCAATCATATTGAAAATTTATCTTTTCTCCTAGATTTCAATCATATTGAAAATTTATCTTTTCTCCCTCTAGTTATCAAATAAGTAAAATAAATTTTGAATTGTGTAAAAATATATTTTAAGAGAGAGATAGAGAGAAAAAGTGTGATGATGATGTCTTAGATTTTGGGCAAACTGGTGTAAAGGAGCTTTTGAAGAGATTTAGGATTTCAAAAAAGTGAAATCCTTAAAAGTGTTTCCAAACGATGTCTAAGTATCATTGATAATCAATTATGTCTTCTTGTGACTGAATCATTATTTCACAATCAATTATGCTTGAGATGATTTCTTACTAATCAATAATATCTAGTTGAGCAAATGTAACTAAGTCTGTACATAGTGACTAAGCTAATTGATAATATCTTCAATAATGTCTAAATGACGAAGTCCACAACAAGATTGAGTTCAATTATGTTGTCCCTTATGATTTCGATACAAGTATTATGTGATTTATCAATTAAATTGATTATGTCTTGATTTCCTCTTAAAGTATTATTAACACCATAATCAATCAACCTTGCTCTAAATATTCTCTTGTCGATTATGCTCTTGTCATTGTGATTCGCCTATGAAGTTTAATGTTGCTAATATCAATTAAATGAACTTAGCTTCCTAAATCAATTATACATCATTGTTATTAGCAAAATGAATATAATAATCATTATATTTGAAATTTTGATTTACGTCTAAATATAATAAAATATTTATTAGTCAAAATTTAGAACGTTCAAATTGATCTAACAAAAACTCCATAAAATACTCTAGAACTAATCATTCTGTTGAGCACAACATGTGAGTGATCATTTTTGTATATCAATGCATTAATTTAGACAAAAACATATTACTAGTGAAAAGACAACCTTGGTGATAGTACGAGAAGAAGAAAGTTCCCATGCACATGACTATCATTTAACTAGTAGGGGTACTCTTCTTATGTGACGGTCCACGCCGTTCAGGGCTGTTAACCCAATAACATGCCCGACACGACACCGCCTCCCACGATCGAGCCGAAGCCTCTTAAGGGATATCAACTACACGTGTCCGTGAAAATACAAAAGAACGTGTTGAACACATAAAAGCTTTCATTGCTCCCTTATATCCACATGAAATGTACATATTCAGTTCCATACATAGCCAAAGTAAAGTACAACAGCCGAGACAACCCTAGGGCTCCACAAGTAAGAACAATTACTCTGTTGGTGGCGAGGGCCCAACTCCACTACGACGCTGATCCGTACTAGAGAAGGACGCGAGTCCTCCTGCTCTCCTTCACCTGGAAGAGGAAGGGGTAAGCCTCACAAGTCATTGGCTCAGTAGGGTAACTCCCCCAAAGCTGTAAAACATAGTTATAGCAAAGCTGTAAAGCATTTAAAGAATGTAAACACCTATACATAATGCTATAGCTGAAAGTAAGTAAATAGCAAACCACACACGAGTGCACAAGCCACAGAAGGGTACGCCGCACACGAGTCACGTGTACTGGTTTGCGACACCAGCCATAGACCCGGACAAAGGACACAAGTACACCTTTCAGCCTCACAGCCACAGGCGAAAGGCCCAGCTCCCGCTTCACCTCAACAGGTCAAGAAACGTTGAGACAACAAAGCACCACACCTGCGAACTACACCGCCGCAGGTCCAAGCCTGACATCTTTAGGGGCTCTGGCCGAGAACCCTAAAGTGAGGCACTGGAAACTGTACTAGCTGGGCATCAGTATGTCTACCGGTGTCCGTCCCCCAACAAGAACGCGCTAGAAACGGCCGCACACCCACAAACACGAGCCATTGTCCCTTGTCATCTTTCCCTCAGCCGGACGTACAACTCCACACAGGAGTGAGGGTGTCCAGGAAGACGACTCAAACCCTGACGGTTCTCTCGTACCGGGACAAGCCCTGAGCACCCGGTGCTAGGGTAACCGACTGGAGAGGTAACTACGGAAGGTGTGACACCCAACTTGCTATGCACGCAAATCCATTCAAAACACCTCGTTAATGATCATCATGTGAGTCATCATGACCTACACAGACCCTACATTGCCTTGGGAAAACCGCCCAAGCAACGTTGGTCGAAAACCGAACAAACTGGCCAAGAGCTCCCAGAGCTCGGGTGGCCACTTACTAAAACGCGTCCAACACAGTGGACATTTCCATAACACTAACTGAATAGCGTCGGACTTGGCAGACGCGTTCACATGAACGCGTCGGCTGTCTTGGCCGCCTTTCAACCATCGGTTACACAGCCTAAAACCTGTTCCGGAAAACACCCCACACAGTCCCTTAAGTATGTAAAGCAGTAAATAACAGTATTAAGAGGCTCCTACTCATGCTTTCTATCCTCATTCACATAATTTCCATACGGGAAACCCTATTCTAATACATGCTCATTCCAAACACTTGAGTCCAGATTAGAAATGAAGTGAAGTAGAGATATCCTACCGAAGCAAGAAACGCAATCCCAACAACAGCCCCGCGTCCTCCGCGCTCCGAAGCTCGTCACCGTGCCGGAAGTACGCCGAACGGGCTTCAAACGGGCGAGATCTCCCCAAAATCACCTTCAAAACCCCACAGCGTTCCCCCCTGCAACTGAGCAGTGCGAAGGCTCTGCTCGGCCAGGGATGGAAGGTTAACACAACATATATTTAATCGCATCGGGTTTTCCCTCCGCGATAAGAAATGCGTCCGACCCCTTCACCGCATTTAAAAGACGCCGCCCCTGCATGCGCCACGCGGCGCGCATGCTGCGCCACTTACGTGAAGGCGGTGCGGAAATGCGTTGCTAGCGCGGGACGCGACACAACTTCGAAACGCGCCGACTCTGGCGGCCGCGTTAACCCATGAGAATCACGTCGTCCTATCTGGACGCGTTCTCAGTGAGCCTCCCAGAAGCTGTTTTGGGCAGGGATGCCCTAACCCCACAGCTTCCTGCCTGAGCCAGATAACCTGTAAAAGACTTACAGACCTCCAAAATCTCACAATAGGCCACACACTGGCCCCCAAAACCCGGTAAACCACGATCCGAAAGTACGGGATTACATTACTAACACCTAAAAAGAATTTCGTCCTCGAAATTAAAGAAATAACCATTGCAGAACAAATATAAACATATGTAACTAACACCTAAAAAAACAATGCTACTCAAAAACAAATATGGATACATCTGAACATTTCATCGGCTAATCCCAGTGTCTTCGCCACCCGCTGTTCTGCGACGAAGGTTACCAGTCATATCTTATTCTGTAATTTCTGTGTCCGTCTGCCTATGATCATAACTGTAACGACCCGAGAACCCGACCTCGGCCCACACCGAGGACCCGATTTTCGCGATCGCCGCCCACGGATCGGGGGACCCGGAAGGGCTATAACACGCGTCTGACAGGATATGTAACGGAGGTAAACGTCAACTGCTGAGCTAGAAGCGTACAAGCGGAAACAGGAAAGTAGAGCGAGACCGCTGCGTACCGCTCTAAGTACAGTCCAACGCACACGCACACTAGTACAAGTAAGGAAAGGGGAGAGACAAGTCCCTTAGGGGCATACCCGAGGGTGACGTACACTGAGAGGGGGAACCACTGCTAGCTACGGGGACCTCGACTACCGCCCCGTCTCCTCCGCCCGACGCGCGCCCTGCCGCTGCTGAGAAGACTCACCTGGAAAACAGAGGGATGAGCTTCACAACAGAAGCTCAGTAGGGACTACCATCTCCTACTGGCTCTAAACAGGCAGAGGAACATATACAACTATTAATAAAGGAAAGACGCAGTTATATCTTCTACCTACAAAAGGAAGTGCGGAAGCGAAGCTAAAGCTAACACGGTACGGAAAGTACTCTCGGTCGGAAACTCCGTGACTGCTCGTCGTGACCACCACACGGCTAGTAAAACACAGACAGAGGGAACTCCGCCTGGACAAGGAACACTAGCTACGGGAACAACACCACTAGTCAGACGGTCAGGTGCGTCCACAGACGTCTTATCCTCGACCTAGGTCCTGGCCCTCGCATCTCGTCAGAGCGAGGTAGGACACAAGCACAACAACAGTAACCGCCGTAGTCTGGCCGGACCACGGTCCCAGCCTGACCTCTCCAAGCGGTTCCGGGGCCG
>CM024756.1:64671903-64739554 GCA_014218235.1 Colocasia esculenta
CTCGAATTCTCAATTGATGATACCCTGATCTCAAATCTATCTTGGAGAACACCCTTGCTGATTGCAATTGATCAAATAAATCATCTATGCGTGGAAGCGGATACCTATTCTTTATAGTGACTTGATTCAATTGGTGGTAGTCTATACCACATTCTCATGTTACCATCCTTCTTTCTTACAAATAAAACGGTGCTCCCCACGGTGGAATGGCTTGGCCGAATAAATCCCTTTTCAAGTAAGTCCTGTAGTTGCTTCTTCATCTCCTTTAATTCTGCAGGTGCCATCATGTATGGCACTTTGGAAGGATTGCTGCCCTATATGCTACCTCTTCCATCGTACTACACATCAAAGGTGTAACGGCATCTTGCAACTCTAGCCTCAATCCCCGAATGAAGTATTCAACCATCATTGCATTGTAGGTCACCACATACGGCGCATATCGACTTAAGGCCATGAACCGCATTTGATACTCCAACACGGACAAGTTCCCTGCTGAAATGTTCTAAATCTTCCCTCTTTTCTTGCTGAATTTTAATTGGAAGAAAGTATTGTTGAATACCTCCAAAAACTCGGCCCAAGTGATAGCATCTTCCGTTCTACCTGTGAACACCGTCTGCATTTTAGCCTCCACCACTCTTGTGCAAATGCCCTCAATTGATATGTTGCTAATAACACTCTATCTGCTGAAGAGCACCTCATTATAGTGAACACCCTCTCTATCTCTGTATCCAATGCTCCGCCGTGTCGGGGTTCGGACCTCCGGAATATGTGGGTGGCTGCAAACGCAGAAACCCTTCTACTAGCTGTGTAGAATCCTCCACTGGGGCTGGCCTCATTGGTACCACAGGAGGTAAAGGTAGTATAGGAGGTACCTCTACTCCGTAAGGTGGGACTAGTGGTGCCGGTGCTGCCTCCCCCACCACAGTACGGCTGGCTGAACTGGCGGCTGTTGGTCCAACCGAGTCCGAATCTGTGTAATGCTACCCCACAACCTCTCTATCATTTTTGCGTGGTCTCCCCCGGCTCATCATCATCACCTCCACCTCCCCATCTCTTCGTCCTCCATTATAGCCTCTGCACACAGAAAATTCATACACACACATACAAGTATATCATTACATAAACAGGGGCAACTACTAGAAGAAGACCATTGTAAGGAACACACTATGTACATTTCCCATTCCTTCATATTTACAACGAACTCTGGCTCTGATACCAATTGTGACGGTCCACACCGTTCAGGCCGTTAACCCAAACATGCCCGACATGACACACCGCCTCTCCGATCGGGCCGAAGCCTTGCAAGGGAATCAACTACACGTGTCTATGAAAATACAAAAAGACGTGTTGAACACATAAAAGCTTTCATTGCTCCCTTATATCCACATGAAATGTACATATTCAGTTCCATACATAGCCAAAGTAAAGTACAACAGCCAGGGACAACCCCTAGGGCTCCACAAGTAAGAACAATTACTCTGTTGGTGGCGAGGGACCGACTCCACTACAATGCTGATCCGTACTAGAGGAAGGACACGAGTCCTCCTGCTCTCCTTCACTGGAGAAGAAGGCGTGAGCCTCACAAGTCATTGGCTCAGTAGGGTACTTCCCCAAAGCCGTAAAACACAGTTTATAGCAAAACTGTAAAGCATTTAAAGAATGTAAACACCTATACTTATGCTAGAGCTGAAGTAAGTAAACAGCAAACCACACACGAGTGCACAAGCCACAGAAGGGTACGCCGCACATGAGTCACGTGCACTAGTTCGCGACACCAGCCAAAGACCCGGACAAAGGACACAAGTACACATTTCAGCCTCGTAGCCACAGGCGAAAGGCCCAGCTGCTGCTCCACCTCAACAGGTCAAGAAACGTTGAGACAACAACGCACCACACCTGCGAACTACATCGCCGCCAGTCCAAGCCTGACACCTTTAGGGTCTGGCTGAGAACCCTAAAGACTTATAGACCTCCAAACTCACAATAGCCCACACACTGGCCCCCAAACTTGGTAAACCACGATCCGAACGTACCGGATATTACATTACTAACACCTAAAAAGAATTTTGCCCTCGAAATTAAAGAAATAACCATGCAGAACAAATATAAACATATGTAACTAACACCTAAAAAAAAACAATGCTTACTCAAACAAATATGGATACATCTTGAACATTTCATCGGTAATTCCCAAGTGTCTTCGCCACCCTGCCTGTTCTGCCACCGAATTTTTACCAGCTCAATATCTTTATTCCGCAATTTTTGTGTCCGTCTGCCTATGATCATAACAGGATACTCTAGCATTGAAATGTCTGGCATCAAATCATCTCGGGTGAAACTCACAATCTGGGAAGGATCTCGAACGTACCTCCTCAACATTGAAACATGAAACACATCATGAGCATTCGTAAAGTCGGACGGAAGCTCCAACCTGTAAGCGGTTTCCCCGATACTTTCCAAGATTTGAAATGAACCCACAAACCTGGGACTCAACTTGCCTTTTTTAGTGAATCTTTGAACACCTTTTTTTGGAGAAACCCTCAAAAACACATAGTCTCCTACCTTAAACTGTAGGGGCCTACGCCGAGTATCTGCATAACTCTTTTGCCTGCTTTGAGCTGTCTGCAGTTTCTCTTTAATAAATTTCACCATTTCAGCACATTGTTGCACTAATTCCGGTCCCATTACCTGCCTTTCATCCACTTCATGCCAATTCAACGGAGTCCTAAAAGGTCTCCCATAAAGCGCTTCATACGGTGCCATGCCGATGCTTGTGTGGTAACGATTGTTGTAGGCAATTCAACCATGCCAAGATGCTGCTCCCATCCGCCTCCTCAAACCAAACCCACGCCCGAAGTATATCTTCAATAGTTTGAATTGTCCTTTCCGTCTGCCCGTCGGTTTGGGGATGATAAGCTGAACTATACTTCAATTGGGTACCTATAAGCCGTTGCAAACTCCTCCAAAAACCGGATGTGAACCGAGGATCCCTGTCGGAAACAATTGTAACTGGTACCCCATGCAAAGGCACAATCCTCTCTTCATACAATATCGCCAAACGGTCTACCGTCCATGACATGCTAACTGCCAACAACCGGCACACTTTTGTGAACCTGTCAACAAAAACCCAAATGCCATTATGACCCGTAGCTGTTCTGGGCAAACCGGCAACAAAATCCATGGAAATGTCATCCCATTTCCATTGTGGTATTGGCAAAGGCTGCAACAAACCACCCGGCCTTTGATGCTCTGCCTTGACTTGTTGACATACAACACACCTTGCTACAAACTCCGCTATCTCCCTTTTCATACTCGGCCACCAAAAGTAACATCTTCAAGTCTTGGTACATTTGGTGCTCCCTGGATGTATAGTATACCTGGACTGATGAGCTTCTTCCAACACTTTTTGTTTACACCTGTTTCATTTGGAACATATAACTGGTGCCGGACGAACCACACATTATCATCTATGGTAACATCTTCCATTTTCACGATCTCTGCCAGTCTCTCACCTATTTTCTGTGCCTCTATCACCTACCAATACAATGACGGCTCAATTGTGTTGTTGCTAATACGCTCTCTTGACTGCTTAGAACAGTTAAAGAACTTTCTGCCACATTCTCATATAATTTTCATTCCCTCATATTCAAATGACTCATAATAACCTTCCTGCTTAAAGCATCCGCCACCACATTTGCCTTCCCTGGGTGGTATGTCAAACTAAAGTCGTAATCCTTGAGATTTCCATCCACCTCTGCTGCCTCAATTCAATCCTTTTTTGCGAGAGCTGCCTCAAATTCAAATCCTTTTGCGAGAAAATATACTTCAATCTCTTGTGGTCTGTGAATATTTCAAACTGCTCCCCATATAGGTAATGTCGCCATATCTTCAATGCAAACACTACCGCTGCCAATTCAAGATCATGGGTGGGGTAATTCTCTTCATGCCGCTTCAATTAATGGGACGCATATGCCACTACCTTCCCATATTGCATAAGTACTGCCCCAAGCCCTCTCTTGGATGCATCGGTGTATATCACAAACCCACCTTGGCCCGACGGTAACACAAGAATCGATGCTGAAGTGAGCCGCTTCTTCAACTCCATAAAGCTTCGCCTACAGTCGGATGACCATACAAATGGTACCCTTTTCCTACTAAGTTTCGTCAAGGGTGCTGCAACTTTAGAGAAGTCCTGGATAAACTGCCTATAGTACCCTGCCATACCAAGGAAACTCCAAATTTTTTGTATTGTCTTTTGTAACGCCCCAAAAATTTAAAGTGCTAGAAAAATATGAATAATGTGGTTAATATACATTAGGATTGTCATTAAATTGAAATATTGATATTTAGGTATGATTAGTGGTAACGTATGTTACCCTAGTGTCGTAAACAGAGGTGCGCGCTTCCACAGGGCGACACCGAAAAACGACAACGAAATAAAAATCTGAGAGCACCATAATTTCCAAAAATATGGAGAAATCAAATGTAATTATCCAAATTTTTCGACCGCGCGGATTTTGAGATTAAGTCGACCGACCATTTTTCGAGTGATTTTTCACCTAGTGAAAAATAAACTCTAAAAAAAATTAAAAATTACCATAATTAGAAAAACCATAATATTAGCCTATGGTTAAAATTTCAGGCCAAATGGATACCATCTGGTCTTGTTTACATCAAGTTTATTGGACCAGCCCGAATTATGTATATTTACGGAAGGGATTTTGTGGGATTTTTTACTATGCCTACGTGTGAGGCAATAGAGAGGCCAGCACACCTAACTAAACAATTAACACATTTGTTACCAACGTGTAAACATGAGGAAATTTGCATGGGCTACGTGTTGTGGTAAAAACCAAACGGTTTTTACTACGACACCTCAAGGGCCAACGTGCCAGATGCATGGGGAACCCGCTGGGCATATAAAAACCCTACCACAGCCATCGCAAGTACATTTTCCCACTTCAGCTTGTGTTCATGTGTGGTTACTGAGGTTACGTTGTTTCTTTTGCTATTGTTGTAGGGAGAAGCTACAGATGCTGCCCTGTTGTGGTGTTGTTGTTATTTGGCCTTCGAAGAACTCCCATTTCTCCAGTACATTAGAGCATTTGTTGAGATTACAATACGTGCAGATTCTCCATATTCCTCTGTATCTGTGGAACTCTTACTGGGGAAAAACTCTCACTATTCAGAAAGGTAGGATTCAATTCCTAATCCTCTTCCTTTCCACTCTTGGATTGATTATTTGAAGTGATCCTTATCATATGTCTATCATTCTTTAGTTCAGAAATATGATCATGGTAGGATTCAATTCCTAATCCTCTTCCTTTCCACTCTTGGATTGATTATTTGAAGTGATCCTTATCATGTTGTTCTATCATTCTTTAGTTCAGGAAATATGATCATGGTAGGATTCTCTTCCTAATCTTTCTTCATTGCCGTGTTATTCCTCCTTGAATTGTTGGTTAATGGTATGTGGTACCTAGCATGCTATTTACAAATCTGATAAGTCGGTGATTTTCAAATCTGAAGAAGTCATGCTATTGTCCAAGCTTAGAGAGTTGTCCATGGTAGAAACCAGACCTTTCCTCCTATTTAGTTAGTCTTCAAGTCATGGGTAGCTACATACTACTCTCTCTGTTTCAGTTTGTTTGAATCTGGAATCGTGTTGACTTCACCATGTAAGTAGACTGAACTATGACGTTCTTTCTACAATTGAGAAATATTCATTGAGAAAGTTTTTAGTGAGTGTGTGCTTTGATAAGTGCTTGATAAGTAATGGGTGAAAGGAGGAAATTTAAGAGTATTACTCTTCCGTAACTCATCCTTTGAGTTGCCTCTTTGTTGATTACTCATGTGAACCATATCCCATGATTTTTCTTTCACTCTCTTGTCATGTTAGTTTCTCTTGAGGCTAAGATTATACTTGGATAAAGTCCTAATCATGTTAGGAGTGATAGAAGACTTCGTAGAACCATTTTGAGTTGATTCTAATGACTTTTCGAAGTTTACACTGAACCTGTCGACAGACAGCTTCTGCTGTCGACAGGATCCTCATTCTAGAACCCATAAAACACCATTGTATGTTGCTGTCGACAGCCCCATCATCTTGCTGCCGACAGATCCCTACAGGACTTCATTTCTGTCACTAAAACAGCCCCTGTCGACAGCAACTTTTGCCTGTCGACAGGTATTGACAGGGTTATGTTTCAAGAACCTAGTTTGCTTTGTTCCTTGTTGCAAATCTTACCCAATGTTACAACTATATTCCACCTAAGTCTTGTGTTTTTACCACTTAAATACCTACTAAAACCAGTCATGTTACCTTTATTTTTATCTTGAATTATTCATCAAAGTTCCGAACAAAATTATCCTTGTGAGATCCTTGATTTCTGAAATCAGTGAAGGATCAAGTTCCTTAGTTCTTGTGCGTGAACCTGAGTGAATCCTTGTGTGTCCTTGAACTTTACAAGGATTAAAGTGTTATGATGACAAGTTGTGAGTCTTTGGATTCATTCGAGAAATATGTCTGGCAAATAAAGGGCTGGTTCAGTCCTGGGGGGAGCGCCCGAATTCGTCAGTGGCCGCGCGGGGGCGATAAGACATCGTGGATGTTGGCATGCATCAATTCGTGCTTGATTAATCATCATATCATGCTTGTGTGTGTGAAATTGTCTGATTCTGAACTTGAGTATCATCCTGAGTGATTAATCTTGCTTCTAAAGTGTTCTTGTTCAATACGTGTTATCAAGTTATCTTGCTTGTTCGTTATCTTGAACACTCCATGTTAGGAATCTATTCTTGTTCTTACCTCGATTATATGCCTCTAAATCTTTTTGAATTAAAGGAATTGAGTTCTACTGACTAGTTAGCTCATTCAATTTAACATTTTCAGGTGAACCAGATGGAGATATGGCTTAAGGGGATTGTGTGCCGAGTGGACCACCCGATGTCAAGAAATGTTATCAGTTTTGTTTCTCTGTAGTTAAATGTAAATGTAATAAGGCTACAATGTACTTTTGCCTGATCCTCATGTATACTACAATGAGGAATACCATGTAATAATTCCGCTAAACTCGTTGTTTTTATAGAAAAATGTTATCTTAGTTCTTGTAATGAATATATGTCATATTCAGTAAATGTAATTTTGCTAGAACATGACATCTTTGGCTCCTCCCATTTCATAACCGCTTCCACCTTTGTCAGATCCACAGCAACACCCTCACTGAGATAACAGTCCCAGAAACTGTATTTCTTTCAACCAGAAATCACACTTACTACTTGGCATATAATTGATGCTCCCTCAATGTCTGCAATGTGATCCTCAAGTGAGCTACCTGTTCTTCTCTGAAGCTGAATACACTAGAATATCATCTATAAACACCACAATAAATCGGTCCAGATATGATGGAAGATTCTATTCATCAAGTTCATGAATCCGCCGGTGCATTGGTTAGCCTAAATGGCATAACCACAAACTCATATGACCATACCTTGTTCTAAATGATGTCTTGTCATGTTCCTCCTCTCGAATTCTCAATTGATGATACCCTGATCTCAAATCTATCTTGAAAAACACTCTTGCTGATTGCAATTGATCAAATAAATCATCTATGCGTGGGAGCAGATACCTGTTCTTTATAGTGACTTGATTCAATTGGCAGTAGTCTATACACATTCTCATGCTACCATCCTTCTTTCTTACAAATAAAATCGGTGCTCCCCACGGTGAATGGCTGGCCGAATAAATCCCTTTTCAAGTAACTCCTGTAGTTGCTTCTTCATCTCCATTAATTCTGCAGGTGCCATCCTGTATGGCGCTTGGAAATGGGCAAGCTTCCTGGCTGCAACTCAACGGTGAAGTCCACTTCCTATGCGGTGCCAAACCCGGAAGCTCCTCCGAAAACCATCCACGAGTTCCCTAACCACCATACCTTATCCACTGTCTTACCTGCCTCAACCAGACTAACAGATGCCAAATAGGCTACACACCCTGCATTAATCAACTTCCTAGCCTTAAGGGCAGAAATGATAAATTTTGGGGTGTAGAATGGCATACCTTGAAATTCGAACACATCCCCTCCTGGATGGCTGAATCTCACTCTCTTCTTTCTGCAATCCACAACTGCCCCATACACTTCTAGCCAATCCATGCCAAGTATCATATCATACTCTTTCAATTGTAATGCATACAATCTAGTCGGCAATTGATTACCTTGTACCAAAATGGGAACTTCATCCAATAACACGTGGTAAGCATGAATCCCCAGATGGTACCTCCACCACAAGCTCACACTGCCTTTCCTCAATTGATGCACCATACTATCAAGGAAATCTTCGGAAATGAAGGAATGCGATCACCCGATCTATCAATGTTCTAGCTGAAAATTCAAAGAGCGGAATAATACCTTCAATCAGATTTAAAGCCTCCGCTTGAGCCCTTGTGATCGCCATCACACGTCCTTGTCCTCCCCCCCTCTGGTAGGGTGTGCCTCTACCCCGCTCTGCTGGAGGTTGTTGTTGTTGCTGTTGTGGTGCTCCCCCTCTCCTTGGATATGGGCAATTCCTTGCCAAATGTCCTAATTGATTGCAATTATAACACCGAGTTTCAGCAAGTGACCTCGATGTACTTTGCTGAGATGCTTCCACTTCCTGCTTGTAGCCTCGCCCTTGTTGAAATCCTTGCTACTTACAACCTCTCGGCCTTTAATACCTTCTTTATCTTGTTACCCCATTTGTTGAAACTTGATGAGGAAGCTCCCCCGAAGGTGCTTTACCCTTGCTAACAACCCGCCGATTGTTGTGGAAGCCGAAAACTGCCACCACCCAAGCTTGACCCGCTAGATTGTCGGGCTAGCACGGTCCTTTCAAGGATTGCTGCCCTTTGTGCTACCTCTTCCACCGTACTACACATCAAGGTATAACGGCATCTTGCAACTCCGGCCTCAATCCCCGAATGAAGTATTCAACCATCATTGCATTGTTGGTCACCACATACGGCGAATATTGACTTAAGGCCATGAACCGCATTTGGTACTCCAACACGGATAATTTCCCTTGCTGAAATGTTCTAAATTCTTCCCTCTTTTCTTGCTGAATTTTAATGGAAAGAAAGTATTGTTGAATACCTCCAAAAACTCGGCCCAAGTGATAGCATCTTCCGTTCTACCTGTGAACACCGTCTGCATTTTAGCCTCCACCACTCTTGTGCAAATGCCCTCAATTGATATGTTGCTAATAACACTCTATCTGCTGAAGAGCACCTCATATAGTGAACACCCTCTCTATCTCATGTATCCAATGCTCCGCCGTGTCGGGGTTCGGACCTCCGGAATATGTGGGTGGCTGCAACGCAGAAACCTTCTACTAGCTGTGTAGAATCCTCCACTGGGGCTGGCCTCATTGGTACCACAGGAGGTAAAGTAGTATAGGAGGTACCTCTACTCCGTAAGGTGGGACTAGTGGTGCCGGTGCTGCCTCCCCCACCACAGGTACGGCTGGCTGAACTGGCGGCTGTTGGTCCAACCGAGTCCGAATCTGTGTAATGCTACCCCACAACCTCTCTATCTTTTGCGTGGTCTCCCCCGGTCATCATCATCACCTCCACCTCCCCAATCTCTTCGGTCCTCCATTTATAGCCTCTGCACACAGAAAATTCATACACACACATACAAGTATATCATTACATAAACAGGGGCAACTACTAGAAGAAGACCATTGTAAGGAACACACTATGTACATTTCCCATTCCTTCATATTTACACGAACTCTGGCTCTGATACCAATTGTGACGGTCCACACCGTTCAGGCCCGTTAACCCATAACATGCCCGACATGACACCGCCTCTCGCGATCGGCCGAAGCCTTGCAGGGATATCAACTACACGTGTCTATGAAAATACAAAAGAACGTGTTGAACACATAAAAGCTTTCATTGCTCCCTTATATCCACATGAAATGTACATATTCAGTTCCATACATAGCCAAAGTAAAGTACAACAGCCAGGGACAACCCCTAGGGCTCCACAAGTAAGAACAATTACTCTGTTGGTGGCGAGGGACCGACTCCACTACAATGCTGATCCGTACTAGAGGAAGGACACGAGTCCTCCTGCTCTCCTTCACCTGGAAGAAGAAGGCGTGAGCCTCACAAGTCATTGGCTCAGTAGGGTAACTTCCCCAAGCCGTAAAACACAGTTTATAGCAAAACTGTAAAGCATTTAAAGAATGTAAACACCTATACATTATGCTAGAGCTGAAAGTAAGTAAACAGCAAACCACACACGAGTGCACAAGCCACAGAAGGGTACGCCGCACATGAGTCACGTGCACTAGTTCGCGACACCAGCCAAAGACCCGGACAAAGGACACAAGTACACATTTCAGCCTCGTAGCCACAGGCGAAGGCCCAGCTGCTGCTCCACCTCAACAGGTCAAGAACGTTGAGACAACAACGCACCACACCTGCGAACTACATCGCCGCCAGTCAAGCCTGACACCTTTAGGGGCTCTGGCTGAGAACCCTAAAGACTTATAGACCTCAAAATCTCACAATAGCCCAACCACTGGCCCCCAAACTTGGTAAACCACGATCCGAACGTACGGATATTACATTACTAACACCTAAAAAGAATTTTGCCCTCGAAATTAAAGAAATAACCATGCAGAACAAATATAAAAACATATGTAACTAACACCTAAAAAAAACAATGCTTACTCAAACAAATATGGATACATCTTGAACATTTCATCGGTAATTCCAAGTGTCTTCGCCACCCTGCCTGTTCTGCCACCGAATTTTTACCAGCTCAATATCTTTATTCCGCAATTTTTGTGTCCGTCTGCCTATGATCATAACAGGATACTCTAGCATTGAAATGTCTGGCATCAAATCATCGGGTGAAACTCACAATCTGGGAAGGATCTCGAACGTACCTCCTCAACATTGAAACATGAACACATCATGAGCATTCGTAAAGTCGGACGGAAGCTCCAACCTGTAAGCGGTTTCCCCGATACTTTCCAAGATTTGAAATGAACCCACAAACCTGGGACTCAACTTGCCTTTTTTAGTGAATCTTTGAACACCTTTTTTTGGAGAAACCCTCAAAAACACATAGTCTCCTACCTTAAACTGTAGGGGCCTACGCCGAGTATCGCATAACTCTTTTGCCTGCTTTGAGCTGTCTGCAGTTTCTCTTTAATAAATTTCACCATTTCAGCACATTGTTGCACTAATTCCGGTCCCATCACCTACCTTTCATCCACTTCATGCCATTCAACGGAGTCCTAAAAGGTCTCCCATAAAGCGCTTCATACGGTGCCATGTCGATGCTTGTGTGGTAACGATTGTTGTAGGCAAATTCAACCATGCCAAGATGCTGCTCCCATCCGCCTCCTCAAACCAAACAACACGCCCGAAGTATATCTTCAATAGTTTGAATTGTCCTTTCCGTCTGCCCGTCGGTTTGGGGATGATAAGCTGAACTATACTTCAATTGGGTACCTATAAGCCGTTGCAAACTCCTCCAAAAACCGGATGTGAACCGAGGATCCCTGTCGGAAACAATTGTAACTGGTACCCCATGCAAAGGCACAATCCTCTCTTCATACAAATCGCCAAACGGTCTACGTCCATGACATGCTAACTGCCAACAACCGGCACACTTTTGTGAAACTGTCAACAAAACCCAAATGCCATTATGACCCGTAGCTGTTCTGGGCAAACCGGCAACAAAATCCATGGAAATATCATCCCATTTCCATTGTGGTATTGGCAAAGGCTGCAACAAACCACCCGGCCTTTGATGCTCTGCCTTGACTTGTTGACATACAACACACCTTGCTACAAACTCCGCTATCTCCCTTTTCATACTCGGCCACCAAAAGTACATCTTCAAGTCTTGGTACATTTTGGTGCTCCCTGGATGTATAGTATACCTGGACTGATGAGCTTCTTCCAACACTTTTTGTTTTACACCTGTTTCATTTGGAACATATAACTGGTGCCGGAATCGAACCACACAATTATCATCTATGGTAACATCTTCCATTTTCACGATCTCTGCCAGTCTCTCACCTATTTTCTGTGCCTCTATCACCTACCAATACAATGACGGCTCAATTGTGTTGTGGCTAATACGGCTCTTCGTGACTGCTTAGAACAGTTAAAGAACTTTCTGCCACATTCTCATATAATTTTCATTCCCTCATATTCAAATGACTCATAATAACCTTCCTGCTTAAAGCATCCGCCACCACATTGCCTTCCCTGGGTGGTATGTCAAACAAAGTCGTAATCCTTGAGATATTCCATCCACCTCTGCTGCCTCAAATTCAAATCCTTTTGCGAGAGCTGCCTCAAATTCAAATCCTTTTGCGAGAAAATATACTTCAATCTCTTGTGTCTGTGAATATTTCAAACTGCTCCCCATATAGGTAATGTCGCCATATCTTCAATGCAAACACTACCGCTGCCAATTCAAGATCATGGGTGGGGTAATTCTCTTCATGCCGCTTCAATTAATGGGACGCATATGCCACTACCTTCCCATATTGCATAAGTACTGCCCCAAGCCCTCTCTGGATGCATCGGTGTATATCACAAACCCACCTTGGCCCGACGGTAACACAAGAATCGATGCTGAAGTGAGCCGCTTCTTCAACTCCATAAAGCTTCGCCTACAGTCGGATGACCATACAAATGGTACCCTTTTCCTACTAAGTTTCGTCAAGGGTGCTGCAACTTTAGAGAAGTCCTGGATAAACTGCCTATAGTACCCTGCCATACCAAGGAAACTCCAAATTTTTTGTATGTTTTGTAACGCCCCAAAATTTAAAGTGCTAGAAAAATATGAATAATGTGGTTATATACATTAGGATTGTCATTAAATTGAAATAATTGATATTTAGGTATGATTAGTGGTAACGTATGTTACCCTAGTGTCGTAAACAGAGGTGCGCGCTTCCACAGGGCGACACCGAAAAACGACAACGAAATAAAAATCTGAGAGCACCATAATTTCCAGAAAAATATGGAGAAATCAGAAATGTAATTATCCAAATTTTTCGACGCGCGGATTTTGAGATTAAGTCGACACGACCATTTTTCGAGTGATTTTTCACCTAGTGAAAAATAAACTCTAAAAATTAAATAAAAATTACCATAATTAGAAAAACCAATATTAGCCTATGGTTAAAATTTCAGGCCAAATGGATACCATCTGGTCTTGTTTACATCAAGTTTATTGGACCAGCCGAATTATGGATATTTACGGAAGGGATTTTGTGGGATTTTTTACTATGCCTACGTGTGAGGCAATAGAGAGGCCAGCACACCTAACTAAACAATTAACACATTTGTTACCACGTGTAAACATGAGGAAATTTGCATGGGCTACGTGTTGTGGTAAAAACCAAACGGTTTTTACTACGACACCTCAAGGGCCAACGTGCCAGATGCATGGGGAACCCGCTGGGCATATAAAAACCCTACCACAGCCATCGCAAGTACATTTTCCCACTTCAGCTTGTGTTCATGTGTGTTACTGAGGTTACGTGTTTCTTTTGCTATTGTTGTAGGGAGAAGCTACAGATGCTGCCCTGTGTGGTGTGTTGTTATTTGGCCTTCGAAGAACTCCCATTTCTCCAGTACATTAGAGCATTTGTTGAGATTACATACGTGCAGATTCTCCATATTCCTCTGTATCTGTGGAACTCTTACTGGGGAAAAACTCTCACTATTCAGAAAGGTAGGATTCAATTCCTAATCCTCTTCCTTTCCACTCTTGGATTGATTATTTGAAGTGATCCTTATCATATGTCTATCATCTTTAGTTCAGGAAATATGATCATGGTAGGATTCAATTCCTAATCCTCTTCCTTTCCACTCTTGGATTGATTATTTGAAGTGATCCTTATCATGTGTCTATCATTCTTTAGTTCAGGAAATATGATCATGGTAGGATTCTCTTCCTAATCTTTCTTCATTGCCGTGTTATTCCTCCTGAATTGTTGGTTAATGGTATGTGGTACCTTAGCATGCTATTTACAAATCTGATAAGTCAGGTGATTTTCAAATCTGAAGAAGTCATGCTATTGTCCAAAGCTTAGAGAGGTTGTCCATGGTAGAAACCAGACCTTTCCTCCTATTTAGTTAGTCTTCAAGTCATGGGTAGCTACTACATACTCTCTCTGTTTCAGTTTGTTTGAATCTGGAATCGTGTTGACTTCACCATGTAGAGTAGACTGAACTATGACGGTTCTTTCTACAATTGAGAAATGATTCATTGAGAAAGTTTTTAGTGAGTGTGTGCTTTGATAAGTGCTTGATAAGTAATGGGTGAAAGGAGGAAATTTAAGAGTATTACTCTTCCGGTAACTCATCCTTTGAGTTTGCCTCTTTGTTGATTACTCATGTGAACCATATCCCATGATTTTTCTTTCACTCTCTTGTCATGTTAGTTTCATCTTTGAGGCTAAGATTATACTTGGATAAGTCCTAATCATGTTAGGAGTGATAGAAGGACTTCGTAGAACCATTTTGAGTTGATTCTAATGAACTTTTCGAAAGTTTACACTGAACCTGTCGACAGACAAGCTTCTGCTGTCGACAGGATCCTCATTCTAGAACCATAAAACACCATTGTATGTTGCTGTCGACAGCCCCATCATCTTGCTGCCGACAGATCCCTACAGGACTTCAGTTCTGTCACTGGAAAACAGCCCCTGTCGACAGCAACTTTTGCCTGTCGACAGGTATTGACAGGGTTATGTTTCAGAAACCTAGTTTGCTTTGTTCCTGTTGCAAATCTTACCCAATTGTTACAACTAAATTCCACCTAAGTCTTGTGGTTTTTACCACTTAAATACCTACTAAAACCAGTCATGTTCTTTATTTTTATCTGAATTATTCATCAAAGTTCCGAACAAAATTATCCTTGTGAGATCCTTGATTTCTGAAATCAGTGAAGGAATAAAGTTCCTTAGTTCTTGTGCGTGAACCTGAGTGAATCCTTGTGTGTCCTTGAACCTTACAAGGATTAAAGTGTTATGATGACAAGTTGTGAGTCTTTGGGATTCATTCGAGAAATATGTCTGGAAATAAAGGGCTGGTTCAGTCCTGGGGGGAGCGCCCGAATTCGTCAGTGGCCGCGCGGGGGCGATAAGGACATCGTGGATGTTGGCATGCATCAATTCGTGCTTGATTAGTCATCATATCATGCTTGTGTGTGAAATTGTCGATTCTGAACTTGAGTATCATCCTGAGTGATTAATCTTGCTTCTAAAGTGTTCTTGTTCAATACGTGTTATCAAGTTATCTTGCTTGTTCGTTATCTTGAACACTCCAGTTAGGATCTATTCTTGTTCTTACCTCGATTATATGCATCTAAATCTTTTTGAATTAAAGGAATTGAGTTCTACGGACTAGTTAGCTCATTCAATTTAACATTTTCAGGTGAACAGATGGAGATATGGCTTAAGGGGATTGTGTGCCGAGTGGACCACCCGAGTCAAGAATGTTATCAGTTTTGTTTCTCTCTGTAGTAAATGTAAATGTAATAAGGCTACAATGTACTTTTGCCTGATCCTCATGTATACTACAATGAGGAATACCATGTAATAAGTTCCGCTAAACTCGTTGTTTATATAAAAATGTTATCTTAGTTCTTGTAATGAATATATGTCATATTCAGTAAATGTAATTTTGCTAGAAATGACATCTTTGGCTCCTCCCATTTCATAACCGCTTCCACCTTTGTCAGATCCACAGCACACCCTCATCTGAGATAACATTCCCAGAAACTATTTCTTTCAACCAGAAATCACACTTACTAAACTTGGCATAATTGATGCTCCCTCAATGTCTGCAATGGATCCTCAAGTGAGCTACATGTTCTTCTCTGAAGCTGAATACACTAGAATATCATCTATAAACACCACAATAAATCGGTCCAGATATGATGGAAGATTCTATTCATCAAGTTCATGAAGCCGCGGTGCATTGGTTAGCCTAAATGGCAAACCACAAACTCATAATGACCATACCTTGTTCTAAATGATGTCTTGTCAATGTCCTCCTCTCGAATTCTCAATTGATGATACCCTGATCTCAAATCTATCTTGAAAAACACTCTTGCTGATTGCAATTGATCAAATAAATCATCTATGCGTGGGAGCAGATACCTGTTCTTTATAGTGACTTGATTCAATTGGCAGTAGTCTATACACATTCTCATGCTACCATCCTTCTTTCTTACAAATAAAATCGGTGCTCCCCACGGTGAATGGCTTGGCCGAATAAATCCCTTTTCAAGTAACTCCTGTAGTTGCTTCTTCATCTCCATTAATTCTGCAGGTGCCATCCTGTATGGCCTGGGAAATGGGCAAGCTTCCTGGCTGCAACTCAACGGTGAAGTCCACTTCCTATGCGGTGCCAAACCCGGAGCTCCTCCGAAAACACATCCACGAGTTCCCTAACACCAATACCTTATCCACTGTCTTACCTGCCTCAACCAGACTAACAGATGCCAAATAGGCTACACACCCTGCATTAATCAACTTCCTAGCCTTAAGGGCAGAAATGATAAATTTTGGGGTGTAGAATGGCATACCTTGAAATTCGAACACATCCCTCTGGATGGCTGAATCTCACTCTCTTCTTTCTGCAATCCACAACTGCCCCTACACTTCTAGCCAATCCATGCCAAGTATCATATCATACTCTTTCAATTGTAATGCATACAATCTAGTCGGCAATTGATTACCTTGTACAAAATGGGAACTCATCCAAGTAACACGTGGTAAGCATGAAATCCCCAGATGGTACCTCCACCACAAGCTCACACTGCCTTTCCTCAAATTGATGCACCATACTATCAAGGAAATCTTCGGAAATGAAGGAATGCGATGCACCCGGATCTATCAATGTTCTAGCTGAAAATTCAAGAGCGGAATAATACCTTCAATCAGATTTAAAGCCTCCGCTTGAGCCCTTGTGATCGCCATCACACGTCCTTGTCCTCCCCCCCTCTGGTAGGGTGTGCCTCTACCCCGCTCTGCTGGAGGTTGTTGTTGTTGCTGTTGTGGTGCTCCCCCTCTCCTTGGATATGGGCAATTCCTTGCCAAATGTCCTAATTGATTGCAATTATAACACCGAGTTTCAGCAAGTGACCTCGATGTACTTTGCTGAGATGCTCCACTTCCTGCTTGTAGCCTCGCCCTTGTTGAAATCCTTGCTACTTACAACCTCTCGGCCTTTAAATACCTTCTTTATCTTGTTACCCCATTTGTTGAAACTTGATGAGAAGCTCCCCCGAAGGTGCTTTACCCTTGCTAAACCCGCCGATTGTTGTGGAAGCCGAAAACTGCCACCACCCAAGCTTGACCCGCTAGATTGTCGGGCTAGCACGGTCCTTTCAAGGATTGCTGCCCTTTGTGCTACCTCTTCCACCGTACTACACATCCAAGGTATAACGGCATCTTGCAACTCCGGCCTCAATCCCCGAATGAAGTATTCAACCATCATTGCATTGTTGGTCACCACATACGGCGAATATTGACTAAGGCCATGAACCGCATTTGGTACCCAACACGGATAATTTCCCTTGCTGAAATGTTCTAATTCTTCCCTCTTTTCTTGCTGAATTTGAACTGGAAAGAAAGTATTGTTGAATACCTCCAAAAACTCGGCCCAAGTGATAGCATCTTCCGTTCTACCTGTGAACACCGTCTGCATTTTAGCCTCCACCACTCTTGTGCAAATGCCCTCAACTGATATGTTGCTAATAACGCTCTATCTGCTGAAGGGCACCTCTTATAGTGAACACCCGCTCTATCTCATGTATCCAATCCTCCGCCGTGTCGGGGTTTGGACCTCCGGAATATGTGGGTGGCTGCAAACGCAGAAACCTTTCTACTAGCTATGTAGAATCCTCCACTGGGGCTGGCCTCATTGGTACCACAGGAGGTAAAGGTACTACAGGAGGTACCTCTACTCTGTAAGGTGGGACTAGTGGTGTCGGTGCTGCCTGCCCCACCACAGGTACGGCTGGCTGAACTGGCAGCTGTTGGTCCAACCGAGTCTGAATCTGCGTAATTCTACCCCACAACCTCTCTATCATTTGCTGCGTGGTCTCCCCCAGCTCATCATCATCACCTCCACCTCCCCAATCTCTTCGGTCAGCCATTTATAGCCTCTGCACACACAAAATTTCATACACACACATACAAGTATATCATTACATAAACAGGGCCAACTACCAGCAGAAGACCATTGTAAGGAACACACTATGTACATTTCCCATTCCTTCATATTTACACAGACTTTTGCTCTGATACCAATTGTGACGGTCCACGCCGTTCAGGTCCGTTAACCCAATAACATGCCCGACATGACACCGCCTCCCGCGATCGGGCCGAAGCCTCGCAAGGGATATCAACTACACGTGTTCGTGAAAATACAAAAGAACGTGTTGAACACATAAAAGCTTTCATGCTCCCTTATATCCACATGAAATGTTCATATTCAGTCCATACATAGCCAAAGTAAAGTACAACAGCCCGGGACAACCCCTAGGGCTCCACAAGTAAGAACAATTACTATGCTGGTGGCGAGGGACCGACTCCACTACGACGCTGATCCGTACTAGAGAAAGGACACGAGTCCTCCTGCTCTCCTTCACTTGGAAGAAGAAGGGGTGAGCCTCACAAGTCATTGGCTCAGTAGGGTAACTCCCCTAAAGCCGTAAAACCAGTTTATAGCAAAGCTGTAAAGCATTTAAAGAATGTAAACCCTATACATGATGCTACAGCTGAAAGTAAGTAAACAGAAAACCACACACGAGTGCACAAGCCACAGAAGGGTACGCCGCACACGAGTCACGTGCATTGGTTCGTGACACCAGCCACAGCCCAGACAAAGGACACAAGTACACCTCTCACAGCCACGCAGCCACGGGCGAAAGCCCAGCTGCCGCTCCACCTCAACAGGTCAAGAAATGTGGAGACAACAACCACCACACCTATGGACTATACAGCCGCAGGTCCAAGTCTGACACCTTTAGGTCTCCGGCCGAGAACTCTAAAGTGAGGCACTGGAAATTAGACTAGCTGGGACCAATACGTCTACCGGTGTCCGTCCCCAACCAGAGTGCGCTACAAATGGCCGCACACCCACAACACGCCGCTGTCCCTTGTCGTCTTTCCCTCAGCCGAACGTACAACTCCACATAGGAGTGAGGTGTCCAGAATACGACTCAAACCCTGACGGTACTCTCGTACTGGGACAAGCCCTGAGCAACCGGTGCTAGGGTAACCGACTGGAGAGGAAACTACAGAAGTCATGACACCCAACTTGCTATGCACGCAAATCCATTCAAACACCTCGTTAACGATCATCATGTGAGTCATCATGACCCACACAGACCCTACATTGCCTTGGGAACACCGCCCATGCAACCTTGGTCAGAAACCGACAAACTGGCTAAGACTCCCAGAGCTCGGGTGGCCACTTACTAAAACGCATCCAACACAGTGGACATTTCCATAACACCTACTGAATCACGTCGGACTTGGCAGACGCGTTCACATGACGCGTCGGCTGTCTTGGCCGCCTTTCAATCATCGGTTAACACAGCCTAAAACCTTTTCCGAAAAAACACCCCACACAGTCCTTAAGCATGTAAAGCAATAATAACGTATTAAGAGGCTCCTACTCATGCTTTCTACCCTCATTCACACAATTTCCATACGGAAACCCTATTCTAATACATGCTCATTCCAACACTTGAGTCCAGAGCAGAATTGAAGTAGAGATCCCCCTGAAGCAAGAAACGCAATCCCAACGACAGCTCCGCGTCTCCCCGCTCCGAAGCTCTCACCACGCCGGAAGTATGCCGAACGGGCTTCAAACGGGTGAGATCTCCCCAAAATCACCTTCAAAACCCCCAGCATTCCCCTCTGCAGCTGAGCAATGCGAAGCTCTGCTCGGCCAGGGATGCAAGGCTAACACAACATATATCTAATCGCGTCGGGTTTTCCCGCCGCGATAAGAAATGTGTCCGACCTCTTCGCCGCATTTAAAAGACGTCGCCCCTGCATGCGCCATGCGGCGCGCATGCAACGCCGCTTACGTGAAGGCGGTGCGGAAATGCGTCGCTAGCGCGAGACGGGACACAACTTCGAAACGCGCCGACTCTGGCGGCCGCGTTAACCCATGAAATCGCATCGTCCTATCGGACGCGTTCTCAGTGAGCCTCCTAGAAGCTGTTTTGGGTAGGGATGCCCAAACCCACAGCTTCCTGCCTGAGCCAGATAACTTGTAAAAGATTTACATACCTCCAAAATCTCACAATAGCCCACACACTGGCCCCCAAACTTGGTAAACCACGATCCGAACGTACCGGATATTACATTACTAAACCTAAAAAGAATTTTGCCCTCGAAATTAAAGAAATAACCATGCAGAACATAATAAAACATATGTAACTAACACCTAAAAAAAACAATGCTTACTCAACAAATATGGATACATCTTGAACATTTCATCGGTAATTCCAAGTGTCTTCGCCACCCTGCCTGTTCTGCCACCGAATTTTTACCAGCTCAAATCTTATTCCGCAATTTTTGTGTCCGTCTGCCTATGATCATAACAGGATACTCAGCATTGAAATGTCTGGCATCAAATCATCTCGGGTGAAACTCACAATCTGGGAAGGATCTCGAACGTACCTCCTCAACATTGAAACATGAAACACATCATGAGCATTCGTAAAGTCGGACGGAAGCTCAACCTGTAAGCGGTTTCCCCGATACTTTCCAAGATTTGAAATGAACCCACAAACCTGGGACTCAACTTGCCTTTTTTAGTGAATCTTTGAACACCTTTTTTTGGAGAACCCTCAAAAACACATAGTTCTACCTTAAACTGTAGGGGCCTACGCCGAGTATCTGCATAACTCTTTTGCCTGCTTTGAGCTGTTGCAGTTCTCTTAATAAATTTCACCATTTCAGCACATTGTTGCACTAATTCCGGTCCATCACCTACCTTCATCCACTTCATGCCAATTCAACGGAGTCCTAAAAGGTCTCCCATAAAGCGCTTCATACGGTGCCATGTCGATGCTTGTGTGGTAACGATTGTTGTAGGCAAATTCACCATGCCAAGATGCTGTGCTCCCATCCGCCTCCTCAAACCAAACAACACCACGCCGAAGTATATCTTCAATAGTTTGAATGTCCTTCCGTCTGCCCGTCGGTTTGGGGATGATAAGCTGAACTATACTTCAATTGGGTACTTAAAGCCGTTGCAAACTCCTCCAAAAACCGGATGTGAACCGAGGATCCCTGTCGGAAACAATTGTAACTGGTACCCCCATGCAAAGGCACAATCCTCTCTTCATCAATATCGCCCAACGGTCTACCGTCCATGACATGCTAACTGGCAACAACCGGCACACTTTTGTGAACCTGTCAACAAAACCCAAATGCATTATGACCCGTAGCTGTTCTGGGCAAACCGGCAACAAAATCCATGGAAATATCATCCCATTCCATTGTGGTATTGGCAAAGGCTGCAACAAACCACCCGGCCTTTGATGCTCTGCTTGACTTGTTGACATACAACCACCTTGCTACAAACTCCGCTATCTCCCTTTTCATACTCGGCCACCAAAAGTACATCTTCAAGTCTTGGTACATTTTGGTGCTCCCTGGATGTATAGTATACCTGGACTGATGAGCTTCTTCCAACACTTTTTGTTTACACCTGTTCATTTGGCATATAAACTGGTGCCGGAATCGAACACACAATTATCATCTATGGTAACATCTTCCATTTTCACGATCTCTGCCAGTCTCTCACCTATTTTCTGTGCCTCTATCACCTACCAATACAATGACGGCTCAATTGTGTTGTTGGTAATACGGCTCTTCGTGACTGCTTAGAACAGTTAAAGAACTTTCTGCCACATTCTCTATATAATTTTCATTCCTCATATTCAAATGACTCATAATAACCTTCCTGCTTAAAGCATCCGCCACCACATTTGCCTCCCTGGGGGGTATGTCAAACTAAAGTCGTAATCCTTGAGATATTCCATCCACCTCTGCTGCCTCAAATTCAAATCCTTTTGCGAGAGCTGCCTCAAATTCAATCCTTTTGCGAGAAAATATACTTCAATCTCTTGTGGTCTGTGAATATTTCAAACTGCTCCCCATATAGGTAATGTCGCCATATCTTCAATGCAAACACTACCGCTGCCAATTCAAGATCATGGGTGGGGTAATTCCTTCATGCCGCTCAATAATGGGACGCATATGCCACTACCTTCCCATATTGCATAAGTACTGCCCCAAGCCTCTCTTGGATGCATCGGTGTATATCACAAACCCAACCTTGGCCCGACGGTAACACAAGAATCGATGCTGAAGTGGCCCGCTTCTTCAACTCCATAAAGCTTCGCCTACAGTCGGATGACCATACAAATGGTACCCTTTTCCTACTAAGTTCGTCAAGGGTGCTGCAACTTTAGAGAAGTCTGGATAAACTGCCTATAGTACCTGCCATACCAGGAAAACTCCAAATTTTTTGTATTGTCTTTTGTAACGCCCCAAAATTTAAAGTGCTAGAAAAATATGAATAATGTGGTTAATATACATTAGGATTGTCATTAAATTGAAATAATGATATTTAGGTATGATTAGTGGTAACGTATGTTACCCTAGTGTCGTAAACAGAGGTGCGCGCTTCCACAGGGCGACACCGAAAAACGACAACGAAATAAAAATCTGAGAGCACCATAATTTCCAGATGGAGAAATCAGAAATGTATTATCCAAATTTTTCGACGCGCGGATTTTGAGATTAAGTCGACACGACCATTTTTCGAGTGATTTTTCACCTAGTGAAAAATAAACTCTAAAAAATAAATAAAAATTACCATAATTAGAAAAACCATAATATTAGCCTATGGTTAAAATTTCAGGCCAAATGGATACCATCTGGTCTTGTTTACATCAAGTTTATTGGACCAGCCGAATTAGGTATATTTACGGAAGGGATTTTGTGGGATTTTTTACTATGCCTACGTGTGAGGCAATAGAGAGGCCAGCACACCTAACTAAACAATAACACATTTGTTACCAACGTGGAAACATGAGGAAATTTGCATGGGCTCAAGTGTTGTGGTAAAAACCAAACGGTTTTTACTACGACACTCAAGGGCCAACGTGCCAGATGCATGGGGAACCCGCTGGGCATATAAAACCTACCACAGCCATCGCAAGTACATTTTCCCACTTCAGCTTGTGTTTGTGTGGTTACTGAGGTTACGTTGTTTCTTTTGCTATTGTTGTAGGGAGAAGCTACAGATGCTGCCCTGTTGTGGTGTTGTTATTTGGCCTTCGAAGAACTCCCATTTCTCCAGTACATTAGAGCATTTGTTGAGATTACAATACGTGCAGATTCTCCATATTCCTCTGTATGTGGAACTCTACTGGGGAAAAACTCTCACTATTCAGAAAGGTAGGATTCAATTCCTAATCCTCTTCCTTTCCACTCTTGGATTGATTATTTGAAGTGATCCTTATCATATGTCTATCATTCTTTAGTTCAGGAAATATGATCATGGTAGGATTCAATTCCTAATCCTCTTCCTTTCCACTCTTGGATTGATTATTTGAAGTGATCCTTATCATGTGTCTATCATTCTTTAGTTCAGGAAATATGATCATGGTAGGATTCTCTTCCTAATCTTTCTTCATTGCCGTGTTATTCCTCCTTGAATTGTGGTTAATGGTATGTGGTACCTTAGCATGCTATTTACAAATCTGATAAGTCAGGTGATTTTCAAATCTGAAGAAGTCATGCTATTGTCCAAAGCTTAGAGAGGTTGTCCATGGTAGAAACCAGACCTTTCCTATTTAGTTAGTCTTCAAGTCATGGGTAGCTACATACTACTCTCTCTGTTTCAGTTTGTTGAATCTGGAATCGTGTTGACTTCACCATGTAGAGTAGACTGAACTATGACGTTCTTTCTACAATTGAGAAATGATTCATTGAGAAAGTTTTTAGTGAGTGTGTGCTTTGATAAGTGCTTGATAAGTAATGGGTGAAAGGAGGAAATTTAAGAGTATTACTCTTCCGGTAACTCATCCTTGAGTTTGCCTCTTTGTTGATTACTCATGTGAACCATATCCATGATTTTTCTCTCACTCTCTTGTCATGTTAGTTCATCTTTGAGGCTAAGATTATACTTGGATAAAGTCCTAATCATGTTAGGAGTGATAGAAGGACTTCGTAGAACCATTTTGAGTTGATTCTAATGACTTTTCGAAAGTTTACACTGAACCTGTCGACAGACAAGCTTCTGCCTGTCGACAGGATCCTCATTCTAGAACCCATAAAACACCATTGTATGTTGCTGTCGACAGCCCCATCATCTTGCTGCCGACAGATCCCTACAGGACTTCAGTTCTGTCACTGGAAAACAGCCCCTGTCGACAGCAAACTTTTGCCTGTCGACAGGTATTGACAGGGTTATGTTTCAAGAACCTAGTTGCTTTGTTCCTTGTTGCAAATCTTACCAATTGTTACAACTAATATTCCACCTAAGTCTTGTGGTTTTACCACTTAAATACCTACTAAAACCAGTCATGTTACCTTTATTTTTATCTTGAATTATTCATCAAAGTTCCGAACAAAATTATCCTTGTGAGATCCTGATTTCTGAAATCAGTGAAGGAATAAAGTTCCTTAGTTCTTGTGCGTGAACCTGAGTGAATCCTTGTGTGTCCTTGAACCTTTACAAGGATTAAAGTGTTATGATGACAAGTTGTGAGTCTTGGGATTCATTCGAGAAATATGTCTGGCAAAATAAAGGCTGGTTCAGTCCTGGGGGGAGCGCCCGAATTCGTCAGTGCCGCGCGGGGGCGATAAGGACATCGTGGATGTTGGCATGCATCAATTCGTGCTTGATTAGTCATCATATCATGCTTGTGTGTGTGAAATTGTCTGATTCTGAACTTGATTGAGTATCATCCTGAGTGATTAATCTTGCTTCTAAAGTGTTCTTGTTCAATACGTGTTATCAAGTTATCTTGCTTGTTCGTTATCTTGAACACTCCATGTTAGGAATCTATTCTTGTTCTTACCTCGATTATATGCATCTAAATCTTTTTGAATTAAAGGAATTGAGTTCTACTGGATAGTTAGCTCATTCAATTTAACATTTTCAGGTGAACCAGATGGAGATATGGCTTAAGGGGATTGTGCCGAGGGACCACCCGATGTCAAGAAATGTTATCAGTTTTGTTTCTCTGTAGTTAAATGTAAATGTAATAAGGCTACAATGTACTTTTGCCTGATCCTCATGTATACTACAATGAGGAATACCATGTAATAAGTTCCGCTAAACTCGTTGTTTATATAAAAATGTTATCTTAGTTCTTGTAATGAATATATGTCATATTCAGTAAATGTAATTTTGCTAGAACATGAATCTTTGGCTCCTCCCATTTCATAACCGCTTCCACCTTTGTCAGATCCACAGCAACACCCTCATCTGAGAGAAACATGTCCCAGAAACTGTATTTCTTTCAACCAGAAATCACACTTACTAACTTGGCATATAATTGATGCTCCATCAATGTCTGCAATGTGATCCTCAAGTGAGCTACATGTTCTCCTCTGAAGCTGAATACACTAGAATATCATCTATAAACACCACAATAAATCGGTCCAGATATGGATGGAAGATTTATTCATCAAGTTCATGAATGCCGCCGGTGCATTGGTAGCCTAATGGCATAACCACAAACTCATAATGACATACCTTGTTCTAAATGATGTCTTGTCAATGTCCTCCTCTCGAATTCTCAATTGATGATACCTGATCTCAAATCTATCTTGAAAAACACTCTTGCTGATTGCAATTGATCAAATAATCATCTATGCGTGGGAGCAGATACTGTTCTTTATAGTGACTTGATTCATTGGCAGTAGTCTATACACATTCTCATGCTACCATCCTTCTTTCTTACAATAAAATCGGTGCTCCCCACGGTGAATGGCTTGGCCGAATAAATCCCTTTTCAAGTAACTCCGTAGTTGCTTCTTCATCTCCATTAATTCTGCAGGTGCCATCTGTATGGCGCTTTGGAAATGGGCAAGCTTCCTGGCTGCAACTCAACGGTGAAGTCCACTTCCCTATGCGGTGCCAAACCCGGAAGCTCCTCCGAAAACACATCCACGAGTCCCTAAACACCAAATACCTTATCCACTGTCTTACCTGCCTCAACCAGACTAACAGATGCCAAATAGGCTACACACCCTGCATTAATCAACTTCCTAGCCTTAAGGGCAGAAATGATAAATTTTGGGGTGTAGAATGGCATACCTTGAAATTCGAACACATCCCCTCCTGGATGGCTGAATCTCACTCTCTTCTTTCTGCAATCCACAACTGCCCCATACACTTCTAGCCAATCCATGCCAAGTATCATATCATACTCTTTCAATTGTAATGCATACAATCTAGTCGGCAATTGATTACCTTGTACCAAAATGGGAACTTCATCCAAGTAACACGTGGTAAGCATGAAATCCCCAGATGGTACCTCCACCACAAGCTCACACTGCCTTTCCTCAAATTGATGCACCATACTATCAAGGAAATCTTCGGAAATGAAGGAATGCGATGCACCCGGATCTATCAATGTTCTAGCTGAAAATTCAAAGAGCGGAATAATACCTTCAATCAGATTTAAAGCCTCCGCTTGAGCCCTTGTGATCGCCATCACGTCCTGTCCTCCCCCCCTCTGGTAGGGTGTGCCTCTACCCCGCTCTGCTGGAGGGGTTGTTGTTGTTGCTGTTGTGGTGCTCCCCCTCTCCTTGGTATGGGCAATTCCTTGCCAAATGTCCTAATTGATTGCAATTATAACACCGAGTTTCAGCAAGTGACCTCGATGTACTTTGCTGAGATGCTCCACTTCCTGCTTGTAGCCTCGCCCTTGTTGAAATCCTTGCTACTTACAACTTCTCGGCCTTTAAATACCTTCTTTATCTTGTTACCCCATTTGTTGAAACTTGATGAGGAAGCTCCCCCCGAAGGTGCTTTACCCTTGCTAACACCCGCCGATTGTTGTGGAAGCCGAAAACTGCCACCACCCAAGCTTGACCCGCTAGATTGTCGGGCTAGCACGGTCCTTTCAAGGATTGCTGCCCTTTGTGCTACCTCTTCCACCGTACTACACATCAAAGGTATAACGGCATCTTGCAACTCCGGCCTCAATCCCCGAATGAAGTATTCAACCATCATTGCATTGTTGGTCACCACATACGGCGAATATTGACTTAAGGCCATGAACCGCATTTGGTACTCCAACACGGATAATTTCCCTTGCTGAAATGTTCTAAATTCTTCCTCTTTTCTTGCTGAATTTGAACTGGAAAGAAAGTATTGTTGAATACCTCCAAAAACTCGGCCCAAGTGATAGCATCTTCCGTTCTACCTGTGAACACCGTCTGCATTTTAGCCTCACCACTCTTGTGCAAATGCCCTCAACTGATATGTTGCTAATAACGCTCTATCTGCTGAAGGGCCCCTCATTATAGTGAACACCGCTCTATCTCATGTATCCAATCCTCCGCCGTGTCGGGGTTTGGACCTCCGAATATGTGGTGGCTGCAAACGCAGAAACCTTTCTACTAGCTATGTAGAATCCTCCACTGGGGTGGCCTCATGGTACCACAAGAGGTAAAGGTATTACAGGAGGTACCTCTACTCCGTAAGGTGGGACTAGTGGTGCGGGTGCTGCCTCCCCCACCACAGGTACGGCTGGTGAACTGGAAACTGTTGGTCCAACCGAGTCCGAATCTACATAATGCTACCCCACAACTCTCTATCATTTGCTGCGTGGTCTCCCCCGGCTCATCATCATCACCTCCACCTCCCCATCTCTTCGGTCAGCCATTTATAGCCTCTGCACCACAAAATTTCATACACACACATACAAGTATATCATTACAAAACAGGGCCAACTACCAGCAGAAGACCATTGTAAGGAACACACTATGTACATTTCCCATTCCTTCATATTTACACAGACTTTTGCTCTGATACCAATTGTGACGGTCCACGCCGTTCAGGTCCGTAACCCAATAACATGCCCGACATGACACGCCTCCCGCGATCGGGCCGAAGCCTCGCAAGGGATATCAACTACACGTGTTCGTGAAAATACAAAAGAACGTGTTGAACACATAAAAGCTTTCATTGCTCCCTTATATCCACATGAAATGTTCATATTCAGTTCCATACTAGCCAAAGTAAAGTACAACAGCCCGGACAACCCCTAGGGCTCCACAAGTAAGAACAATTACTATGCTGGTGGCGGGGACCGACTCCACTACGACGCTGATCCGTACTAGAGAAAGGACCGAGTCCTCCTGCTCTCTTCACTTGGAAGAAGAAGGGGTGAGCCTCACAAGTCATTGGCTCAGTAGGGTAACTCCCCTAAAGCCGTAAAACACAGTTATAGCAAAGCTGTAAAGCATTTAAAGAATGTAAACCCTATACATGATGCTACAGCTGAAAGTAAGTAAACAGAAAACCACACACGAGTGCACAAGCCACAGAAGGGTACGCCGCACACGAGTCACGTGCATTGTTCGTGACACCAGCCACAGACCAGACAAAGGACACAAGTACACCTCTCAGCCACGCAGCCACGGGGCGAAAGGCCCAGCTGCCGCTCCACCTCAACAGGTCAAGAATGTGGAGGACAACAACCACCACACCTATGGACTATACAGCCGCAGGTCCAAGTCTGACACCTTTAGGGGCTCCGGCCGAGAACTCTAAAGTGAGGCACTGGAAATTAGACTAGCTGGGACCAATACTACCGTGTGTCCGTCCCCCAACCAGAGTGCGCTACAAATGGCCGCACACCCACAAACACGAGCCGCTGTCCCTTGTCGTCTTTCCCTCAGCCGAACGTACAACTCCACATAGGAGTGAGGTGTCCAGGAATACGACTCAAACCCTGACGGTACTCTCGTACTGGGACAAGCCCTGAGCAACGGTGCTAGGGTAACCGACTGGAGAGGAAACTACAGAAGTCATGACACCAACTTGCTATGCACGCAAATCCATTCAAACACCTCGTTAACGATCATCATGTGAGTCATCATGACCCACACAGACCCTACATTGCCTTGGGAACACCGCCCATGCAACCTTGGTCAGAAACCGGACAAACTGGCTAAGAGCTCCCAGAGCTCGGGTGGCCACTTACTAAAACGCATCCAACACAGTGGACATTCCATAACACCTACTGAATCACGTCGGACTTGGCAGACGCGTTCACATGAACGCGTCGGCTGTCTTGGCCGCCTTTCAATCATCGGTTACACAGCCTAAAACCTGTTCCGAAAAACACCCCACACAGTCCCTTAAGCATGTAAAGCAATAAATAACAGTATTAAGAGGCTCCTACTCATGCTTTCTACCCTCATTCACACAATTTCCATACGGGAAACCCTATTCTAATACATGCTCATTCCAAACACTTGAGTCCAGAGCAGAAATTGAAGTAGAGATCCCCTACTGAAGCAAGAAACGCAATCCCAACGACAGCTCCGCGTCCTCCGCGCTCCGAAGCTCATCACCACGCCGGAAGTATGCCGAACGGGCTTCAAACGGGTGAGATCTCCCCAAAATCACCTTCAAAACCCCACAGCATTCCCCTCTGCAGCTGAGCAATGCGAAGGCTCTGCTCGGCCAGGGATGGAAGGCTAACACAACATATATCTAATCGCGTCGGGTTTTCCCGCCGCGATAAGAAATGTGTCCGACCTCTTCGCCGCATTTAAAAGACGTCGCCCCTGCATGCGCCATGCGGCGCGCATGCAACGCCGCTTACGTGAAGGCGGTGCGGAAATGCGTCGCTAGCGCGAGACGGGACACAACTTCGAAACGCGCCGACTCTGGCGGCCGCGTTAACCCATGAGAATCGCATCGTCCTATCTGGACGCGTTCTCAGTGAGCCTCCTAGAAGCTGTTTTGGGTAGGGATGCCCAAACCCCACAGCTTCCTGCCTGAGCCAGATAACTTGTAAAAGATTTACATACCTCCAAAATCTCACAATAGGCCACACACTGGCCCCAAACCCGGTAAACCACGATCCGAACGTACCGGATATTACATCTTAGGTCTTGGTAATACAAAAAAATTATATGCACTCAAGCAACATATTTATCCAGAAAATCTTACTACTTATATGTAAAAGATTTGATCTTTTTGTCAAAAATCTTTTTTGTTATTAATTGACCTTAAATAGGTAATCTGGAAAATGAAGAACTGAACAAGCAAGTTATAAGGAACAATCTTTTAGAGCCTTAACAGATGATAAGACACATTCTCTGAGGACAAAAAGCCTCAACGATATACTGAAGCCTCAATGGTCGACAAGAAGGTTCAACATCACAAAGTTTCAACAGTCATCAAGTTTCAAGAGCTCTATATATATGATTAGAAGCTTGAAAAGAAATATAACAAGCTTGTAGAAGGCTTATAAGAGAAAGCAAATCCTATGTGAGAAAGCTTAGTTAAAAGATGGAGTGACCACTCATTTATTTCAGTCTTCTTAAAGAGATCCTCTCCCTCCTACATCTCTCTTGCAATCTTTTTTAGGAGAGAGAAATCATGCTCGGCATTGTGCTTCAACAACCATCATCGCCGAGCCTCAACCTTCGACAACGAGCATTGTTCTTGTTGATCTTTTGTGCTCATTAGGCTTGTGCTTAGTGTTTCCAATTCTGTCTTAATTTAGAGATATTTTTTTGGCATTGCTTCTTTCGAAGTGTGGGCCTGTGTACTCATTATATTCCTTCAATGTGAGGATAATCTAGGTGTTAAGGCACCAAGTGGTTGTTCCATTATGAGGAAAACTAACATTTTCGAGTGTTGTTCCCTCTGTTGTGAGGAAGATCGGGGGACTTCAAGAGTTTTCCCTTTGTGGTGAGGAAGATTGGTTGTTTCGGGTGATTTCTTCAAGTTGAGGAAGACTTATGTACATGTTGTACACTAGGTGATTTGGTCGTTGGACCATTAATGAAATCTCAAGATCGTTGTCTTGGAGACTAGATGTAGAAGGTTGAAAGAGTTCAGCTCCAAACTAAGATATATCATGGTGTCTTGTGTGTTTGCTTTGTATATGGCTTTTCTACCTATCTTTATCATTCATTGCTTAGCTTAATCACTTACTTGCTTAATTGATTAACATATTTACTTAATTGATTAGCATGCAAACTTAATCGATTAACTTCTACTATCTGATTTAGATCCATTCATCCTCCTCCAAATTTCCATAGCATGGCCAACACTCTCTTGTGTGTGTGGTGATGGCGGTGGTCACCTGGCTGTAGTTAACTATCATCGCCGCACTTGAGTGGCCGACTGTAGGCACATCTCTCTCTCCACCATGCACCTTTCTCTCTCTACTACACATCTCTCTCTCTCTCTTAGTTTCTCTCTTTCTCTCACATCACAGCACGCTCCCTTCCTCTCTATCTCTCTCTCTCTCAATTTCTCTTTCCTTCGGAGGGGTAAGGGAAGAAAGGGGGGGTGTGTGACATAAATAAAGAGAAAAAATAAAGAAGATGCGACAACTTTGCATGCATTGTAAGAACTGGGCATAGTTTTCTAAATATGTTAGAATCAAGCATATTTAAATAATTATATTAAAAGAAGATTATTTTAAAAAATCACTACACAATTAACAATATTAAGACATCCAAAGCGTTACAAGGCCATAAGAAGTTAAGACTTGTAGTCCCTAAAAGAATATTGAAAACTTTAATAGGGTGTTTGGTTGTACTTTTTTAACAGTTTTTTTTTCTTAAATTTAAAAAAGAAGAAGGACAGACATATAAATATGTTTGGTAAGTAATTTTTTATTTTAGAGTAAAAGTTCTATCCTATATAAATCTCTCTTAAAATAAAAACAAGTACTAACTAATTTTTTTTAAACAACTACAAACACGGCTCTCTCCTCCCCCTCTCCCCTGTGAACCCCACCCCTCCCACCGAAAGCACCCCCCCCCACTTGGCACCCTCCCCCCCCCCACCCTGTGAACCCCACCCCGCGCGACCCGCCCTGTGCCTCCCCCCCCCCACCCCACCCCTCCCATCGGAAGCCCCCCCCCTGTGAACCCCACCCCTCCCACCGAAAGTGCCCCCCCTGTGAACCCCACCCCTCCCCCGGAAGCCCCCCTCCCCACCCTTGCGACCCCCCCCCCCCCATAGTGCCCTCCCCCCCCCACCCCTGCGCCCCACCCTCCGCCCTATACCCTCCCCCCCCCTGCGAACCCCCCCCCCCACGAAGGCCCCCCGCCTGCCCCAACCCCCCTGCCAGAACACCCCCCCCCCCCACCCCCGGCGAACCCCTCTCCCCCTGCGCCCTCCCCCCTGCGAACCCCCCCCCCCCCACACACACACAGTATTCTCTCTAACCAACACCATTAATATAAATTTTAAAAATTTAATATTTTTACCAAACAGGTAACATCAAATTTTATAATTTTAATTTAAAGTTAAAAATTGACAATATAAATTTTTTAGGTAAAAATAACTTAAAAAAAAGTGTTCCCAAACATCCTATAAAACCTGTTTAATTATATTAATCTTTAATGTCCCGATTTTTTTCCTCAATTAGGGGTGTTCATAGTTCGGTTCAAATCAAAAAATCGAATCGGACCAAACCAAATTAGCCGATTTGATTCGATTTAGACCTCAATTCAGTTCACTTCGACTGAATAAATTATTTTAAAATATAATTATAGTAGTATTATATAACAAATATATTATAGTATTAAAAATAATTATATGACTAAATTTACATATAAATATGTATATATATTTAATTTAATTTTACTTCAATAATAAATATAAATTAATTTTATTATATTTAATTTATCATCATCAGAAGCTTATCTCATTATTTAAAAAATTCAATTTGAACCGAACTTAAATAACTTCAAATTAATTTGTTTGGATTGACCTCAATTCATTCAATTCTGGTTAGTAAAAATGAATGAAGCTGGATCGAATCGGATGAACACCTCTACTTTCAATCATATAAATATTGTTTTATTTCATTTTGCTCGAAACACCTTATCCATTTCACCAAACTCATGAAATGACGTGGATGGCTCCCCCGGCTATCTTTCCCCTTGTCGTGGGTCGCCATCTCCACGGCCGAGCCCCTCTGACGCTTTTTGCCATCCAGAGCTATGAAGGCCTGCGCGCCTCGGCGCAACGAGACCAGTCAGAACCCCCATGGAACACTTCGACGTTCTCCTCCGGTGGCCGGCTTTCTGCGCCATGGCGTAGAGAATTGCCTCTCATTTAATCGGCGCTTTTCTCGCTTGTCGCCGTCATCCTCTGCGGCGGCAGAGGAACAGCTCACCTTCGTGCTTACCCGCCTATCCCCTCCCCCAACTCCGGCAGAGGCACCGCAAAAATATCTCCTTTCCGAGATATTTCCACCGTTCTGGAGCCACGTGTCCGAAGCAGGCCCGTCCCCCCGGAGGAAGATATTGTGGAAGACCCCGGGAGAAAGATGGGGAGGAAGACCCCCCTTGTCCTTGCGCCACTCCCACACCTAAATATCCTTGCTTGATGCTGCTGCTATTTATTCGCCGTCATACTGTAGCTAGCTCGGCTCATCCACTCTCCGGAAGCAGCAGTGCGGGCGGGATTTGGTTCGGGGCTGAGTGAAGGGTTGGCAAATGGCGTCGTGGCAATGCGAGAGCGAGGTCGTGCGGAGGAGGGTGAACCGGATCGCGAGTCATGTAGCCGGGAGCGAGGAGAGCGAGGTTCCAGCGCGCCACCACAGCCAGCTCTTGCCCATGGTGAGCCCCAGGCAACTTCCCCGGGTTTTTCTTCTCTTACCATTGGTTTATGTGTATTGTCGTCCAGAACTGTGATCTGGGTCCGATTGGTCTAAGTCAGTTTGTTGCCAAAAGGTTGCGTTTTTTGCGGTTTCTCTTTGTCCGGTTATCATGAAGCTTCTCTTCTTCTTCTCATGTTTCCATATCTTGCAAGAACTTGATGTGCTCTATAATGTGTCAGAACTGCAGTAACACCCTCAATTCTGTGATGAGGAGGTGCGACAATAGACTGCTTTTTGCACGACAAAGCTCTGCATCCCAATCTTGTTTTATGCAGCAAGTTTCAGCTACACAGGTCCGCGATGTGTTTTTCTTGATTTCTGTTCTTTTGCCTTCTTTACCACCATGTTCTGGTGATCTCCATGGTGGAATTGACATGTTGTTTTTATTATGGGACTGTCCCCCAGGGTTTGAGGGTTGGTGGTATTCAGCAGAATTCTCCTAGTCGTTCCTCATGCTCTAGAAATGGGCCACCCTGTTATGAGCTTTGTGGGGATCCCTTATTTTCTAGACCTGTTCAGGCAATCCCATATATGCCAAATTTGAAAAAACAACAGCCAACGCCTCAAGAATATGTGGAACCCTCAGCTGAACCTCCTAGGTTTGCTCGGCCAGGCAGTGGTGTCTGTGACAAGAACCAGCTTTCATGCAACAGAACTGAACAGACTGTTAGCTCCCAAGGTACGTAAATTCTTTGAACTGTTTATCCATATTAATTTTTTGCTTACATTTAGTTGCTTCATCGCGCCTAAATACACTTATTTGTCTTTCTCGCTTCAGATTTGAATGCATAATAAACTCATACTAACACTGTTCTGTGTGACTTCATTATTTAACACAAAAATGAAAAAGTAAGAAGATTCCATAACTGGACATGGACAGGATTTATTTGCTTATTCTCTCTTATTTGTTCTTAATTAAATGCAGGGAGTGAGTGGTCACCGAGAATGGACGTTGCAGAAACAGGGCAGTATTATATTGTCATGTTAGAACTTCCTGGTGCCAATGTCCTTGATATAAAAGTGGAGGTTGATGATAGAAAGTATGATTCAACTCTTTAGGGAATCCTTTCATTGAGATTGATTTCTTCCAGCTAAGTGCTTACAAAGTCAAACTCATTTGGTTTACTGACAGCTTGATAGTCACGGGTAAACACTCAGCTCCCCGGTCAAGAATGGAAAATTGTTCTGGAAACAGCAACATGACATATATTCAAAGAGGGATATTTCAAGGTCCATATTCTGTTGTTTGGCCACTTCCATCTGATGTTGACAAGGATTCTGTCTCTGCTGAACTCTTGTAAGCACATCTCAATCGACACTTCATTTTCTCCTACAACTTTTTCTCCTTTGACATATACTTCTGTTGATGGCGTTTATTATGTTCTTCTTTGTCGCACTCTTTTTGGAGATTGAATCAGAGGTTATCAAGTGGCACCCTACATGTTACATTCTTTTTGCAGCATATCGAAAATTGTACCATTATTGTGTCAGTAAGGTGGTGGTGGACCTGGTGGTGGTCATCTTATTTCTTGGTCTTATGCCCGTTTGGTTTACTCTGTACATTCTTTTAGCGGCATATCAAAAATTGTACCATTATTTTGTCAGTGCGGGTGGTGGTGGTGGTGGTGATCATCTTATTTCTTTGTCTTATGTCCGTTTGGTTTACTCTGCATTCTTGACAATTCTTGGATTTAAAATCTTCATTTAGAATCCATGGAGATAGAAATCTTAAAACACTAGCTTTTACACTTGGAAACAGTTTCAGCCTGATAGACTTAATTACTATCACTATGTACAGCTTTGGATGGAAACTGGAGCAAGATGAGAGAGCTCATTAGTCTATTTCAAGTTCTTCAGAAAGGAAAGCAGCCATCTTAAAGGAGACGTTTTTTATTGACAAAAGATGTTATAACTTCTTGTCCCATCTGTTTAGCATATATTAATCTAATGGTGATGCCTTCCAACTTGGCTTTTTGTTTTCAAACGCCAAAGATATAGAACAGCTCATATTTTGTAAGAAGTTGTGTTAGTAGGGATGGAGAAGAATAACTGGGAGATACAGGGGCCGATAGACGTGGGACAGAAGCAAGTGGAATTGATAGAACAGAGAGTGAAGTGAGGGAGGTTAAAAATTGGTAGTGTGAAATTGTGGCATAGAGTGTAAGACAATGGTTGGCAAGACACTATGGCTATAATGGTCCTAACGAGATGAAAAAGAGGTTTTGGAAGAGAGAATCTGTGTACATGATATAGAATGAAGAATTATATTAGGAAGCAGGATCAGGAATTTGACGGGGTGATGGTCTAGACTCTCATAGGTGTTTCAAAATATCTGGCATTTGATGGTTACAGACATGCAGAAAAGTAGGGGTGACTAAGAAGTGCAATGTTTGATTCCCGTTTCAATTCCGTTGTTACTGCGGCACTGCCACACAGATTTCCCAAAAATGAATGAAGGCAGATCAATTAATAACTTTAACCACCTTTTTCTCTTTTTAAGTATTATGACCATCTTAGGGGCTATCCATGCTGCATAAACAATGACACGTTTGCTTCTCTGGTTTTTATCATTTCTGCAATGCTGTGAACCAGGGAAGTTGGTCTAAATGCTTGAAAATGGGCTAACAATAGTTCCATTGACAAGAAGTTAAAAATTCTTAATTTAATGGGTGGAGGTTTTTCCTCCCTCCTTTATTTTGGGTTTCAAATGCAGACATTTGTTGGGAATGCCATGCTTTGAATGAGCTACAGATTGTGATATCTTCATAAATCTGCTTTATAGTAGGGTATTCACTAGACCTCACTATAATATCCATTCCCTTCATACATACACTTATCTCTATGATCATATGGTTTGATGTAAAGCACCATGTAACACATAAATATTCAGATTATTTTTGTTTGTATTGATAAAAAGACTGGAAATCTAAAGTCAGAATCAAACTTCTACAAATGGGAATCTCCTGTTTAGTTTTTTCACTGAAAATGGCCCAGAAGCAATTGTTCTATTATAACTGATTTCAAAACCATTGCCATGTTACAGCATTCTAACCAATCCCCTGATGTAATTAGTTCGTTAATGTCCTTGCCTGTCCTATGTTATATCATAATCCGTAAGATGTCCATGGCAAAGGAACAAAGTTTTGCATGATAGGGATTATGGATAACTTTTGGCGTATTAAACCAGCCTTTTTACACATTATGTTTCCATCTATCATATTTATTTGTAATTATTTCCTTCTTTAAAGTCATTCTTTAGAAATTGGGGCACTTCTAGGAGATTTATTAGGTCAGCTGGATTTTTTAACATTTTTTCTCAGCATTTTGGCTTTCAAGAAAATCTCAATTAGTTATTGTATTGACGTAACTTAATTCTCTGAATGCAGGAACGGATTTCTACAGATTACCCTTCCTAAAATTTGTAGGGGGAAAGCAGATGCCAAGATGTGATTAGTACATTAGATTTAAAGTTTACCCAGGGTGTATAGCATGGATATGCATACAGAAAATCTTTGAGGCAGATGATTTCTCTCCGACAGGTGAATAAGGTAGTAGAAGTATACAAAGTGGAAGCTGAAACTTCTTCACGACAAATTCTTGGTAGGGTGCAAGAGGTGCCTTCAATTTTATGGATACTTCTTCCTGCTGTAAAGGAACTAAAGTCTCACATATACATCTGTATCTTGTTAAAGCATGATAATACATAGAAAATAGAAGGTTACTAAAGGAACTGGTGTCTCCAATTCCATTGACTGAAATTCAAGTGCTTTTCCATTTCATGTTCATTTTGCAAAGTCTTTTAGATTATTGTGTGATTCATCCAAGGATTCTTCGGTCCGATCGTGTAGGGGCCGCTCTACCATCAGAGATGTTGTGGGTTCCAATCTCAACTCCAGTAGTTCTGCAAGTAGAAGAACTTCACTCGTATGTTCAAGGGGCACCTATATATGTCCCAGCCACAAGTGACATGCTTGGTGGAGAAATCATTGTTCTACAGAATAAGATGTCCTGACCCAGAACAATGGCCTGATTACGATGAAAGTGTTGCAACGGTGAAGAAAATCTCTTATATGAAAGCTTGAGATTGCTCGTGTCAAGAGTAGGTTAGTGTAGTTATAGTTCTATGGGACAAGTTATCTTATGTACTCTCTATATAAGGAGCCTCCTTCTAAGGAATAAACAATTTTTTGCTTTCCTTTTCCACATGATATCAGAGCTGGATACCCCTAGGTGAGGACCTCCCACCTCTCCATTCTCCCTTTCCTCTTCTTCTTCTTCTCCTCCTCCTCCTCCACTGCGGCAGGGGCACAGTGCAGTGCAGTGCAGCTGGGCTCCACTTCCTGCGGCGGACTCCACCCACCGTGGCAGGGTCTGCTGCAGCGCACGCAGGGGCACAGCGGCCCCTCCTCCCGTGCCAGCCGAGCTCCACCTACCCGCGGGAGATCCCACCCATAGCAACAGGGTCTGTCACAGCACAGGCAGGGGCTCGGCGGCCCCTCCTCCTCCATCTCTCCCCATTGTGGTAGGGTCCGCCGCACCGGAAGCTCTCCCCCCTCGCCGGCCCAGCCAACACCGGCCCTCATCTCTGCCATGATCAGCACATAAGGAAGGGGTGTCTCCGACTTCTCTCATCCTTCTTTCTATGTATTGATCACTTCAAGATATCTCTCTTGGCTTCGGGGCTGTTGACATGGTTTCTCCATCCACTTCATCGGATGCACAAATTATCTTTTTTGGTCCATACATTCTAGTTTCTCTATGGCTCTCAATGGAAGTTCTCTTATCTAGATTTTTCTTCGGCAAACAAGAAGGATGAGGTGAAGTTTTCAACGTGACAATCTAATGATTATTTTGTGATGACTCTACTCAATAGCATGGAGTCCCGCGTGAGCTCTAATATTGTTTTCCTTGGTATTGCAAAAGAAATGTGAGGTGCTCTTAAAGAAATATATTTTGATGAAAAAAATGTCTCTGATTTATTCTCTTTGCGAAGAATTTTTTTCTCTCAAGCAAGATGGTTGCTCCATTCATAAGCACTTTACTGCTATGAAGGATAAGTGAGATGAGTTATAAGTATATCATCCTCTTACCGTGGATGTAGCCATCATGAAAAAGCAATGCGATGAGTTCGTAGACCCAAAATTTCTGTCATGCTTGGATGGCTCCTTCAATCATCTCCGTTCTCATGATCTTCTTTCAGATGACACGGTTTCTTTTCTGGAAAATGGTATGTCTTGCATTCTTCGAGTCAATTCCTCCACGCATGTTGATGTACTCTCCTCAATTAGACCAATTGAGCACTCTGCACATGTTGTTGGTCATAGTCATGATCGAGGGGTTGGTCCTTGATGGAACTCTTATCCTCCATATACTCATTGTACGGTCATCAAAAATATGTTTTTGAACATTGTTAGGCGAAGTTTGGTCGTTTGAACACTGCTAAACTTGCAACCAATACCTCTCCACCAGCTTCAGATGCTCAGGCTAATCCATCTACTATGCTACAGGCACACCCAGCAAATGCGACCATTACTTTGCCCAAGGCCAACTATGAGTGCCTTCTCTAGCAACACTCGTTCCATGTAGTTCCTTCCACTTCAGGTAGTGTCTATTGTCTCTCATAATTTGTTCTACATCACTAATTCTATGGTTTCTAGTCATATATCAGATAATCATTCATATTTTTCCTCTTTGCGTCTTACCTCTTCATTGCCATATGTATCTGATGTCAATGGATCTCCATCTCCTGTCCTTGCCATTGGCACTATTTGCCTATCTCCCTCTCTCACCCTTTCTATTGTATATATATTCCTTAGTTTTCCTATCAACCTTCTTTCCACTAGTTGCATGATTTGTAATTGTAATTATTTGGTTTTTTTTCTGTCTTTCAAGATCTTTAAATGAAAGCGATGATTGGAGGAGGATGTGAGTGAGCGACTTGTACTATTTGATGGACCAATCATCTGTTGCTTCTTCTGTTGTCACTGTAGCTTCTCCATATCATTGGCATTGTCACCTTAGTCATCTGGCTCCCTCGCAGCTCTATCACTTTGTTTACATTCCTCTAAATTTATCTCAATTTTAATATGATGCTTGTGAGCTTGGCAAGCATCATAGAGTGTCTTTCCCTCTTAGTGAAAATAAAAGGAGTGCCTCTTATTTTGACCTAATTCATAATAGTATATGGTTCTAGTGTTGTTGTCACAACTCTGGGGTTTAGATATTTTATCACTTTTATTAATAACCACTCTTAGATGACTTGGGTGTTTTTTCTGAAGAGTCGGTCATAGGTCTTCCATTTTTTCAACAATTCTTTCATGAAATAAAGATTAAATTCTTTGTTCTGACAATGCTCAGAAATATTTGTCCTCTCAATTTTGTGAGTTCTATATTGCTCATGGAATTCTTTATCAAACTTTTTGTGCTTACACCTCTCAACAAAATGGGGTTAATGAACACAAAAATTGTCACATTCTCGATGTTGCTCAGACCCTCATGTTTCACATGGTTGTTCTGAAGTAGTTTTGGGTTGATGTTATGGCCTATTACATCATTAACCATGTTCGGTCAGCCCCTTCTCGTGCCTTTATTCTTCTACTAATCCCTCCTCTCTTCCCCCTTGGGTCTTGGTTGCATCTGTTTTCTTTATGCCCTAGGACTAGGTCGCACTAAGCTATCTTCTCGCATGATTCGCTATATTTTTCTCTGTTATTCTCTTACTACTGAAAATGACTATCGTTGTTTTGATCCAATGTCATGGTGTTTCTTTATTACTGTTGACATTATGTTCTTTGAAACTACAATATATTTTACATCGTCTTCCATGCCATCAATGCCTCCTTTAGTGCCTCTCCCCCATTGCTTCCTTTACTAGATGATTCCAAGCAAGTTGGTGATAATGCCCCCGATATGGTGGATCTTGCTCTGAAATCATTGCAAGTAACTCCACCATCACCGTCAACACTTTTGATTGATGATCTTTCACCTTCTACTCCGGATAACATGTTGGATCTTCTTATTGCTCTCAGGAAAGATAAACATGTTGTTCAGTCTTCGTCTATGTTGGATAATGATTTTACATGGCCATCCCTTGACAAAGGTGCTTATTGTACCAATTCTCATTCTATTGTCAAATTTGTCTTACGAGCATCTTAACCCATCCTTTCTAGATTTTGCTTTATCTTTCTTCCACTTGCATCCCTACTTCCTATCAAGATGCTCTTGCACACCCTCAATGGAAGGTCACTATGGATGAAGAGATGTCTGCTCTCTTGTCTCGTGGTACTTGGGATTTTATCACTCCTCCTCCAAGAGTTATTCATGTGGCTTGTAAATGGGTATTCATGCTTAAGTATCTTTCGGATGGCACTATTGATCGATACAAGGTTTGTTTGGTAGTAAAAAGATTTACATAGACATACAGGGTTGACTATTTTAAGACATTCTCACCTGTGACCTGTATCAGCTCTGTGCGTTTATTCTTCTCTGTGGCTGCCAATCTTGGTTGGCGCATGATTCAGATGGATGTGAAAAACATCTTCCTCTATGGTGATTTGCATGAAAAAGTGTACATGGAGCAACCTCTAGGATATGTTGCTCAAGGGGGGACAAAGGTCTACAGACTTCGAAAGGTGATTTATGACCTCAAGCAAAGTCCACGGGCCTGGTTTGATAAATTCAATCAGATAGCCTCAGTTGTAGGTATTATTGGTAATCAAGCTAATCACTCAATTTTTATCAAGAAAAGTTCTATGAGAATTGTTGTTCTTGTTGTTTATGTTGATAATATGATCTTGATTAACAGTGATGAGGAAGGTATTATAGTTGTAAAGGAATATCTACAAAAATTAGTTTACAAAGTACCTTGGTCAGCCACAATATTTTCTCAGCATAGAAGTGGCATACAATAAGGAGGATATCTCTTTATCTCAAAAAAAATATGCATTGTATTTACTTCAGGAAACAAGGCTTATTAATTGCAAACCTGTGGATACCCCCGTGGCCATTCGACTCGAGTTCTAAGATTAGTCCGGAGATGAATTTCCTAACATTGGTCGTTATAGATGCCTAGTTGATAAGTTTATTTATTTGACTAATACCAGATCAGACATCACCTTTGAACTTGATCTAGTTAGTCAATTCATGTAGAATTCAAAACAATGTTGTGGTGGCTATTTTTAGCCACCTAGCCACGAGGCATCCATGGCCCATCGTCATCCTCCAGATGGGCGCGGCCCTTCGGCAGGGCAACACGTGTCCTCGGAAAGGCTTGAAGATCCGAGCACGGTCTCTCTCCTAAGCGCCCCCAGGATCTAGGGGTAGTCTCCGGATACCCCTCATCATGTTCGGTTCATGCCTTGTCCACCGACAGGCCTTGCATAAAGCATGCCCTGGACCCGCTAGCAGCAGCAGTGCCTTGGTACCAGGCACCGAGCAGCCAGTTCGGCTGCCGAACAAGAGTAGTCACCAAGCCCCTGGTCTAGCCTATCGAACAGGCTACCTGCTCGGTATCCTCTGCCCAGGAGCCTCCAAGCAGCTCCCCGTTTTTTGCAACGGTTACAACGGCCGCATCGCGCATGCCCCATGATCAAGTGGTGTGTTAATTGCAAGGCCCCTCAACGGACGCCTGGACGCGTAACTCCCCGCCAAGGGCCCCAACCGACGCGCCCTTTCCGGTGACATTAAGGGACGTTCCGTCCACCCCTCTACACCTTCGCCTATAAAAGGGCTCAGGTAACCTCCGGACAGAGGTACGTAATCTCATAGACATACACGCCCCTTGTGCACAGTACAACACACTACTGAACCCTTCCTTCCTCAAGCCTTTCTACAGTTCACTAACTTAGGCATCGGAGGGTTCTCCTCAGTCTTCAAGCGGGCCCCCCTGATCCAGTTCTGGTTTTACAGGCCTTCGTCTGCTACCGGCGACCGTCTTCTCTCTTTCTCAGTGGAGGCCCGTTTGGCTCAGGCCCAAACAGGAACACACCACCACATTTGGTGCCGTCTGTGGGAAAGGCTTCAGCCACGGCTCGCAGCAGAACATCGACAGCAGGTCAACAAGGTCGTGGCAGTCACGCGTGGACTCCCGCGAGCGAGTCCCCCTTGTCGACATTGTCATCACCCCCACCGGCGGGGTGCCTATCGCTGTCGCGCCTACAACTGCCCAAGAGGTGGCGGAACTTCAAGGGCAGACGCAGCACCTAGCGGGGGTCTGCCAGGGCCTTCAGGCCCAATTAGCCAGGCAACCGACCCTGGTGATCCCTCCACCGCCGGAGCAGCAGGTGGAATTGTTTCACCGACGGTCCCGCGCCCCTCCGGCGCCGCAGGACCAGCATCCAGAATCGCCCCGGCGGTCACGCCGGGCACCTTCGGCGCGTCAAACACTAGAGCGGCAAGATATTCACCTCGCCGTTCTGCGGTGGTCCCGCCTGCCCCGTGTTCCGTCGTCGGGGCTAACTCCCACAGGTCCCGGCGGGAGGAGTCCGCCCACTCCGACCAAGAGTTGGCCAGGCGTCTCCGTCGCATCGTTGACCTAGGCGCCGCGTTGATGCTATGGTTCAGCATGCAGAAGGAAAAGTTCCAGTGGACGATGACCTGGACTTTCGCTCCACATTCACTATGGAGATCCTGGAGGCCAGGGTCTCCCTGAAGCTACCTCTGCCCACCATAGCACCCTACGATGGCACCACCGACCCCGCAGATCATATTCATGGCTTTGAGACGCATATGGTGTTCCACGGAGCATCAGACGCGGACAAATGTCGAGCCTTTCCGGCCACCTTGAAGGAGACTACTCGGGCATGGTTTGAAGCCCTCCCAGTGGGATCTGTGACGGAATGCCTCGCTCAAGCCCGTTAAACCATAACGAACTTGATCCGAGTCCGCCTCCCACGAACGGGTCCGTGGCCTCGCAAGGGATACCACACATGAGTCCGTGTAAACAGAAAGGAACACACATGCTCACATATAAAATTCACCACTTATATATATTACATCAGATCTACATAGCCAAATTTCAACAAATGTAAAAGGAATTACAAGAACCTGGGGCATACCCCGAGGTAAACTGGTACAACTGAAGAAAGAAACTACACTGCTATGGAAGCTACACTGCTGGGGGTGCTGGCCCAACACCGCTACGGCGGGCCCTGAACTGGAAGATGGAACGAAACCTCCTCTTCGCCTTCACCTGTGGAGAGTAGGGGTGAGCCTCACTAGTCACTGGCTCAGTAGGGAACTCCCCCAACTCGAGCAAACTATACACAAGTACGGAAGCAGTAAACTACACTAATAATTTGTAGCACAACCACGCAGGTTATTAAAGCAATAAATGTACTTACCATTTGCCGACTATATTAATATAAAGTAAGTAAATAAAGGCAAAAACTCAATCACGTGTATGAGCTAAAGTAGGGACCGCCACACTCGAGCCACGTAGACTGGTTCGCGACACCAGTAACTGACTCGGACAAACAAACACAGGTCTACCTCTCAGTCTCACAGCCACGGACGAAAGGTCCAGCTGCCGCTCCACGTGGCAAAGTCAAACAACTGTGGAGACCAACAAAACACCACTCCTGTGGGTACACAGCCGCAGGCCCATGCCTGGCACCTCTGGGGTCTCTGGCCGGAGCACCCTAGAGTGAGGCACTGGAAAGGACTAGCTGGGGACCAGTGTCGACTACTGTTGTCCGTACCCCCAACTAAGAGCGTGCTACAAGTGACTAAAAAAAACTCAAGAGTCACTGTCCCACTGTCGTCTTTCCCTCAGCCGGACGTACAACTCAAACAAAGGAGTGAGGGTGTCTAGGACAGATACACAGACCTCGATGGTACAACACAAGTACCAGGACAAGCCTATGTTGAACCACTCTTTATTACCTTCATATTTTGGTGCTAACAAATTTATGATGTAACTTAAATTGAACATTTTGTTTCATCTGGTCTCATCAATCTCATAGCAAAATGCTGAGTCTCACATTGATGCAATATAGCGCACTAAAATGCTAAATCGATGTTCATTCAATATACATCGATTTCTATTCAAAAGTGCCACATCGATTCACTAACAACGATTTCATAGTTACACAACGATTTGATCGTGTAACGATTCATTAAGTGAAACATGGAGTTTATGTGCAACGATTTTATAAGTGAGAACAACGATTTGCTCTCATATCGATTTAGTTCTCATATCGATTTGATAAGTGGAACAACGATTTTGCCCTCACATCGATTTGCCCTTCATAACGATTCATTAAGGCTCACATCAATTTGACCGTATAACGATTTCATAAGTGATCAGATCGATTTCTTTATTGATCATAACGATTTGCTTACATAACGATTCCTTTAGTGATCACATCGATTTCTTTGGAGAGAACAATGATTTGTTCCTCACATCGATTTCTTTGATCACTGTAACGATTCATTAAGCATCATAACGATTTGCTTAGTAGCACACAATGATTTATTTACAAATGAGCAACGACTCTTCACATAACGATTTCATAAGTCATGCTCATAACGATTTCTTCATGGATTCTGTTCAAACTCAGATTGCCTTTATATTTCAAATATGTTTTGCGCCTAAGTGAAAAGTCAAATATCTTTTGACAGAAAAAGCTGCATGCGTATTCAGAGTCTTTTCAGAAAAAGATATAAACTACTATTTTCAGCATGACAGCAGAAACATAGTAGCATGCACTGTTATCTTGTAAACACTCTTTTATGCTAACACTCTCTTCTATGCTTACAGACCTCGAAGACCACCAGAGTCTGATTAAGACAAATGAAGAGAAGATCAGCAACGACTAGAAGAGCTCCACGGATCTATTCAAAGCCTCTCATATAAAAGATGAAGCATGGCTGAAGAATAGATAGAGCCTTCCTGAAAATCTTTGAAGGAGTGTACAACAGTGAGTAACCTCAACGTCACATACACTTAAAGAAAGAGAGAAAGAGCCTGAGCCAAGAAGAAGCAAGCAAAAGCATCTCAAGCTTTCAAGCCTTCAAGCTTCATTTTTCTCTCTTCATTCTCTCTCTAAGCTCATTGTAAATCTGGGGAGAGTCCTTGACTGTGAGCTAGTTCTTAGTGTTCATCTTGTAATAGCTCTCAGTCTGATCTTTCTTTTCTAAGAAAGATTTTGTCCAGCTGTAGGAACTGTATACAGTGTAACCCAGCTAGGGGTTTGTGTCTAGCAGAACCGCACTGGGGTTTGTACCAGTAGGTTTGCTTCTGAGCCTGTAAGAAGTGGACTACTTCTTGCCGGGAAAGAGAAGAAGACCAGCTGGGGTGCTGGGTGTAAGGTCCATAAGGGGGACTATACCCTTGGTTAGTGAAATCCCAAGAATTGGCTTGGGGACTGAACGTAGGACTTCCATGTGGGAAGGGCCGAACCAGGATAAATTCCTTGTGTCATTTGTGTGATTGTTTATTTGCTTCCACACTGCTACTCTTTATCACACTAACTAACCAAACTTTCAAGTGTTAATTCTCTGTGTTAAGTTTCTATTTCAGATTTCAGAAAAACCTATTCACCCCCCCCCCTCTAGGTCACCTTGCTGTCGTACCAAGTGGACCAACAAGTGGTATCAAAGCGGGTCTCTGAACATTCAAAGAAGATCCAACGATCTTAGAGCAAAGATCCATGGCAGCTCACGGATATGCTGAAGGTCAATCAGTCACCAGACCTCCATTCTTGATGGAGAGGACTACCAATACTGGAAAATGAGGATGGAATGCTTCATTCGAGCACAGACTTGATCTGTGGCAGGTAATTGAGGTAGGTGATTATGCATGTTATTGTTCCTGCTGAAGTACTACCGCTATTACAACAGCAGATAAAAATAAATTATCATTAAATTTCAAAGCTAGAAACTATTTATGTTGTGTCTCCAAAAAGGAATTTAGTAGAGTTTCCGCATGTCAATCTTCTAAAGATATGTGGGACAAATTGAAGCTCACATATGAAGGAATACCCAGTACGGATGAAATACCTACTGATGCTCAAGTGTTTAAAGAAACAAAACAGGAAGCTATAACTCCATCATCTCCAACTGTCGCCATTAAAGGGGCAACAGGAAGCACCTCAGAAAGTCATCCTTCCACATGAGGAAGAAGATGTAAAGGAGGAACCTCAGATTGAGAGGGAGCCTCATATCTTTTTTAAAAAGGATATCTCTGAAGAAATAAGCTTTAAAGAAGCTTCTGATGAAGAAGAGCTGAGGATAATGCTCATAATTCCAAGTAACACCTCAGAAGACATCTTCTGTAACACTCATCAGGTAGCTTCAACATTAAGAAGAAAATGCCTATCTACTCTTGATGAACAAAAGAAAAGGCATTCAGATGGGTATGGTTAGTGGATGCTCAAAACACCGATTAGTGACTACCACTCTTCACTTCATTCCAATCTGAAGAGGAAGTAGTCATCCTTTAGTTTTAGTTTCTATTTTTAAACTTACATTTTTGTTTGTTGTATTCAGTAAACTATAATGCTACTAACAATGTTTGCAAGTTTTTTAGATAAATGCAGGAAAAATCTTGAAGACTTGACAAAACTACATGTCAAAAGTCAAGAGCAACAAGATCTGACTTGCCTCACATTAAGGGGAGTCTCATGCTCAGGGGGAGCACAAATTAAGGGGAGTTATTCCTTATCGATATCATTGTTGAACCCCTCAATGGTAAGAAGTTTTTACAAAAGGGGAGAGAATGTATGGTAAGATCCTTCTTTTTGTTAGTGACAAAAGGGGGAGAGTATGTATGTCCTGTGAATTTTTTGTAGTTTCTATAGTATTTTAAATCAAAAAATTCTCATAAATTTTTTCATCACCAAAAAGGGTGAGATTGTTGAACCACTCTTTATTACCTTCATATTTTGGTGCTAACAAAATTTATGATGTAACTTAAATTGAACATTTTGTTTCATTTGTGTCGCATCAATCTCATAGCAAATGCTGAGTCTCACATTGATGCAATATGGCGCACTAAAATGCTAAATCAATGCTCATTCAATATACATCGATTTCTATTCAAAAGTGCCACATCGATTTCACTAACAACGATTTCATAAGTTACACAACGATTTGATCATGTAACAATTCGTTAAGTGAAACATCGATTTTATCGTGCAACGATTTCATAAGTGAGAACAACGATTTGCTCTCATATCGATTTAGTTCTCATATCTATTTGATAAGTGAGCGCAACGATTTTGCCCTCACATCGATTTGCCCTTCATAACGATTCATTAAGGCTCACATCAATTTGACCGTATAACGATTTCATAAGTGATCAGATCGATTTCTTTATTGATCAAACGATTTGCTTACATAACGATTCCTTTAGTGATCACATCGATTTCTTTGATCACTGTAACGATTCATTAAGCATCATAACGATTTGCTTAGTAGCACACAACGATTTATTTACAAATGAGCAATGACTCTTCACATAACGATTTCATAAGTCATGCTCATAACGATTTCTTCATGGATTATGTTCAAACACAGATTGCCTTTATATTTCAAATATGTTTGGTGCCTAAGTGAAAAGTCAAATATCTTCTGACAGAAAAAGCTGCATGCGTATTTCAGAGTCTTGTCAAAAAGATATAAACTACTATTTTCAGCATGACAGCAGAACATAGTAGCATGCACTGTTATCTTGTAAACACTCTTTTATGCTAACACTCTCTTCTATGCTTACAGACCTCGAAGACCACCAGTCTGATTAAGACAAATGAAGAGAAGATCAGCAACGACTAGAAGAGCTCCAACAGATCTCTTCAACGGATCTATTCAAAGCCTCTCATATAAAGATGAAGCATGGCTGAAGAAATAGATAGAGCCTTCCTGAAAATCTTTGAAGGAGTGTACAACCAGTGAGGAACCTCAACGTCACATACACTCAAAGAAAGAGAGAAAGAGCCTGAGCCAAGAAGAGCAAGCAAAGCATCTCAAGCTTTCAAGCCTTCAAGCTTCCTTTTTCTCTCTTCATTCTCTCTCTAAGCTCATTGTAAATCTGGGGGAGAGTCCTTGACTGTGAGCTAGTTCTTAAGTGTTCATCTTGTAATAGCTCTCAGTCTGATCTTTCTTTTCTAAGAAAGATTTTTGTCCAGCTGTAGGACTATATACAGTGTGTAACCCAGCTAGGGGTTTGTGTCTAGCAGAACCGCACTGGGGTTTGTACCAGTAGGTTTGCTTCTGAGCCTGTAAAAGAAGTGGGCTACCTTCTTGCCCGGGAAAGAGAAGAAGACCAGCTGGGGTGCTGGTGTAAGGTTCATAAGGGGACTATACCCTTGGTTAGTGAAATCCCAAGAGTTTACTTGGGATTGGACATAGGACTTCCATGTGGGAAGGGCCGAACCAGGATAAATTCCTTGTGTCATTTGTGTGATCGTTATTTGCTTCCACACTGCTACTCTTTATCACACTAAACTAACCAAACTTTCAAGTGTTAATTCTCTGTGTTTAAGTTTCTGTTTCAGATTTCAGAAACCTATTCACTCCCCCCCCCCTCTAGGTCACCTTGCTGTCGTACCAAGTGGACCAACAGCCCCGAGCTAATAGCCTAGCTCACAAAGACCTGGGCACCCAACTGGAAGGTAACCACGGTAGGCGTCGTACTACCTGCCATGCACACAAAACCACTGTGTGCACCGCACAAACCACGTGAACCCTCACGACAATCACGAGTACCGACTATCCACAACACGTGAACACAATGCGTCTCGCGTGCATACCACGCCAACACTTAACCACTAGCTAGCTACATAGCCAAAATGCTAGCTTCGTAAACGCGCGCTCCCCAGCGTCACAGATGCCAATGCACTGCATAATATTGCCAAATACATTGAATAATAACAATCGGATAATTATACCACATAGCCATGCACATTTAGACCACTCGGCTGTGGTCACAACATGGCCTGTGTCGCCTTCAGAACGCGACGGCCCGATATGTCGCATTCACCACATGAACGCGACACACCAACATGTCACATTCCCCATCTGAACGCGACGGGTCGACCTGTTGTGTTCAGATCGCGACAGGGGGTTCCGTTGCCTTCACAGGCAGGAACCCTAACCCGGGATCCTTTCCACGGATTCCATCTTACACTATGAAAACCACCCTTAATTCATATTTTTCATGCTTTTGTGAGTCCCTAATCATGGTATATTTGTTAGAAACGCAAATAACAAGTCGAACGATCGTCATCCGTGATTTACAGCCCAAAAACCGGAGGAATTACCCTACCTTCATGAAGAACACGCAATCCGACAATTTCTCAGTGTTTCCCCGCTCCACACACGAAGTCCCCGCAGTGGGAACATGTCGTACGCCAAGCTCCCATGCCAAAACGCCCCAGAAAACCCGCGCAGCACCTCCCCCTGGCCAAACAGAGCATACCGTGCTCTGTTCTGGCCAGCAGGGTTTAAGCACCGCTTGCAGTTAAGAACGCAACGGACCACTCCATCGCGACCTCATCGCGACGGACCTGGGCATCGCCTTTCGGAGGCTGACATCTGTAAGTCGCCCAGCGCGCGACACGCGGCGCACATGCAGACGATCGCCGATCCCTGGCGGTTATCAGAACGCGATGGGCAGAGCTGTCGCGTTCAGAACGCGACGACCCCCTCTGTCGCGTTCACAGACATAGAATTCCAGGGTGCTACATGCCCAAACTGTCGGCCCAATAAGCCCCAAAAACACAAGCATACACCGAACACAAGCCACATTGGCCACACATTGACCTTACAAGCGCTAAACACAAGATCCACAAGGATCTGAAAAACGCGCGACGTTACATTACTATTATCTAAAAAGAATTTCGACCTCGAAATTCATAATACAACTCAAATACATTCAACTTTAAACATATTTACAAGTACTATCATCTAAAATATTTAAAACCTTACTCAAACAAGTAAGGATACCCCTTAGCCTCTCCTCGGCTAACTCCCAGGTATCCTCACCTCCCAATCTATTTTCCCACCTAACTTTAACTAACTCAATTTTTTTATTTCTTAACTTCCTTGTCTTATGGCCCGTAATTGCACTGGATATTCTGGCATAGACATATCTGGCCTCAAATCACCACCTTGATAACTGATTATTTGAGTTGGGTCTTCAATACACTTTCTTAACATAGAGACATGGAAAATATCATGAACATCTGCAAAATCAGCTCAAATCAAGTCTATAGTTGTTTCCCCAATTCTCTCTAACACTTGGAAGGGTCCCACATACCTCGGACTCAACTTTCCTTTCTTACCAAACCGCACAATACCTTTAGTAGGAGAAACGCTCAGAAAGACAAAGTCCCCAACCTCAAATTGAAGTGGTCTCCTTCGATTATCAGCATAACTTTTCTGCCTGCTTTGAGCTGTCTGCAACTTTCTTTATAAACTTTACATTTCAGTGGTTTGCTGTATCAATTTAGGACCTACCATTTGTCCTTTCTCCCACTTCATGCCAATTTAATGGTGTTCTACACGGCCTTCCATATAAAGCTTCATATGGTGCCATCCCGAGACTGGTATGGTAACTATTATTATAAGCAAATTCAATCATACCCAGATGCTGCTCCCAACTACCACCCAAACTAAACAACATGCTCGCACGTGTCTTCAGTTGTCTGGATAGTCTCTCTGTCTGACCATCCGTCTGGGGGTGGTAAGCTGAGCTTATCTCAGCTCAGTGCAACTACTTTCTGCAAGCTCCTCCAAAAGCCGAAGTAAATCTGGGATCCCTATCAGAACAATAGACTTCGGGATACCATGCAATGGACTAATTCTATCAACATAAACCTTTGCTAATCTGTCCACTGACCAGGACATACTCACTGCTATTAACCTGCATACCTTGGTTATCTATCAACAAATACCCATATTCCATTATGCTCTGCTGCTGTCCTTGGCAGACCTGCTACAAAGTCCATAGCAATATCATCCCATTTCCATTGCGGAATGGGTAATGGGTGCAATAAACCTCCAGGTTTCTGATGCTCTGCCTTGATCTGTTGACAAATTGCACACCTTGAAACAAATTCTGCTATTTCTTTTTTCATATGAGGCCACCAAAAATGTTTCTTCATGTCTGTGGTGCACATCTTGGTACTACCGGGGTGAATAGTGTACCGAGATTTATGGGCCTCTTCTAATACTCTCTGCTTCACTTCTCTCTTCTCTGCTGGCACAAATAACCTGCCTCTGAGCCTAACCACACATTATCATCAATAACAACTCATTTCATTTTCACAATGTCAGCTAGATTTACATCCTTTTGGAGCTTCAATAATTTGCCAATACAGTGACGGTTCTATAGCACTACTGGCTAGCACTGCCGTCGCTAATTGCTTGGCACATATAAGGAGTTCTCTACTATTTCTTCGTTCAACTTCCATTCCTTGATCTCATTTGACTTAAATATGCCTTTCTGCTTAAGGCATCAGCCACCACATTGGCCTTACCTGGATGGTAAGCCAAACTGAAATCATAATCTTTTAAATACTCCACCTATCTACCCTGTCGGAGATTCAAATCTTTCTGGGAAAGATATACTTTAAGCTTTATGATCTGTAAAAATCTCAAATCTCTCGCCATATAGATAATGTCTCCACATTTTTAAGGCAAAACTACAACTGCTGCCAGCTCTAAATCATGGGTGGGGTAATTCTCTTCTGCCGGTTTCATTGCCTGGACGCATAAGCTATTACCTTACCATGTTGCATCAGCACTGCGCCAAGCCCTCTCCTAGATGCATCTGTATATACAACAAAACCACCATTACCTGTTTGTAAGGTCAGTACTGGTGCCGCTGTAAGTCTCTTCTTTAATTCCATGAACTTCTTTGACATTCACCAGACCATACAAATGGCACACCCTTCCTAGTCAACCTAGTCATGGGTGCTGCAATTCTGGAAAAATCTTGAATGAAGCGCCTATATAGCCTGCTAACCCCAAACAGCTTCTAATTTCAGTAATTATCTTAGGCACTTCCCATCTCATCACTGCCTCCACTTTACTTGGGTCAACTGCCACTCCTCAGCTGAAATAATATGGCCCAAGAACTGAATCTCTTTTAGCCAAAATTCACACTTACTGAATTTGGCAAACAACTGATTATCCCTTAATACTGCAAGGCAAATCTCAAATGTGATGCATGCTCCTCTTCAGATGCTGAGTAAATCAGAATATCATCTATAAAGACCACAATAATTGACCAAATACGGATAAAAAATTCTGTTCATCAGATCCATAATGCTGCAGGAGCATTGGTTAGCCCAAATGGCATAACCACAAACTCATAGTGACCATATCGGGTTCTAAATGCTGTTTTATAATATCACCCTCTCTAATTCTCAACTGGTGGTATCCTGACCTTAAATCAATTAGAAAATACCTTAGCTGATTGCAACTGATCAAACAGATCATCAATTCTAGGTAACGGGTACTTATTCTTTATGGTCACCTCATTCAATTTCCTGTAATCAATACACAATCTAAAGCTTCCATCTTTCTTTCTTACAAACAACACCGGCGCCCCCCATGGGGAGTGACTCGGCCTAATGAACCCTTTTTCCAGAAATTCTTCCAACTGCTTTTTCAATTCCTTAAGTTCTGCTAGCGCCATCCGATATGGTGCTTTAGAGATCGGCATGGTGCCCGGCAACAACTCAATAGTAAAGTCTATCTCTCTGTGTGGAGCTAAACCCGACAAATCATCTGGAAAAACATCTGCAAACTCCCTAACCACGGGAACTGCTTCTACTGATTTACCAGTCTCAACCAGACTCACAGAAGCTAAGTAAGCTACACCTCTGCATTAACTAGTTTTCTAGCTTTAATTGCAGAAATTATAAATTAGAGGTATAAAGGGCATACCTTGATATTCAAACACTGCACCATTGGGTGACAAAACTGATTCTTTTCTTCCTGCAATCTAGCATAGCTCCATAAGCTTCTAACCAGTCCATACCCAGATAATATCGTAATCAGAACTGTAAAGCATACAACCAGCCCGGCATCTGGTTCCCTTGAACCACAACAGGAGCTTCATCTATGTAACATGAGGTGAGCACCCGAGGAACCTCCCACTAATTCACATGACTTCTCTTCTAGAGGATGAGCCATACAATCCAAAATTCTTCAGAATGAAAGAATGAGAAGCATCTAAATCAAATAGAACTCTGGCTGAAAAGTCATAAATGGGTATTGTACCTTCTATCATGTTCGATGCCTCTGCCTGGGCACGGGTGATAGCCATAACCCGGCCCCTACCTCGCTGCTGCAGTGCACCTCCACCACGCCTGCTAATGGTTGCTAGGTTGCTGTTGCTGAACACCTCTACCATACCCATATTCTCTCGGATAGGGAATTGCGGATCAAATGCCCTGGCTGATTACAATTATAACACCTGTGACCTGGTGGAATAGTGGGCTGCCTGGCAGTGCTTTGCTGCGATTTCTATCTTCTACCTCTGGCTTATAGCCGCGCCCTTGCTGAAACTGCTGACGACCTCCTCTTCCTTACCCTTAAATACTTGCTTTAATTTCTGACCCCACTTACCAAAACCTGAAGAAGAAGAAGGTCCTGCTGGTGCTTTCCTTTACTGACTCCTGCTGCCTGCTGGGGTAGCCAGAAACTACCTGAACCTGACCCGCTCGCCTGTCGAGCCTGAATAGACCTCTCAAGTGTAGCTACTCTCTGGGCTGCCTCCTCAACTGTTCTACACATTAACGGTATCACCGCATTCTGCAACTCTTCTCTCAAACCCCGGATAAAAATACTCAACCATCATAGCATTATCTGACACTACATAAGACGCATATCGGCTAAGTGCCATAAACCACATCTGATATTCTAAAACTGAGGTATTACCTTCTGAAGTGTCCGAAATTGCTTCTTTTCGCCTGCTGCACTTGAAGTGGAAAGAATGTATCATTGAATGCCTCGAGAAATTCCGGCCAGGTAATAACCTTCTCTGTCCTTCCTGCAAAGGTGGTCTGCATCTTTAGTCCCACCATTGCTGTGCAAAACCTCTCAACTGGTATGTAGCTAGCACAACTTTATCCACTGCTGGACACCTCATGGTCGTAAAGACCCTTTCAATCTCATGAATCCAGTGCTCTGCTGCATCTGGATTCGGCCCTCTTGTATAAGTGGGTGGCTGCAACCTTAGAAACTTTTCAACTTGCATCACCGACTCTTCTGCTGCCATTGCTGGTGGTGGTGGTACAGGTGCCACATAGGTACCTCCACTCCTAGCGGTGGTGCAACTGGACCAAGGGTACTCCAACAATTGGTGGTGCTGCTGCTGGAGGTACCGGTGCCTACTGATCGGTCTCTCATCCGAATATCGGTGAGGCTTCCCAATACTCTCAATCATACGATGAGTGGACTCCTCAGGGTCCCCTCCTCCACCACCCCATCTCTTCTATCAGCCATCTCAACTTCCTGCACAATAACATAACAATCACAACAAATTCGGTCATTACAAAACCAGGTCAGCTACCAGTAGTGTACAAGTGTAGAAATAAGGCTATGTTTTCTCGTTTCCTTTAATTTACACGGACCTCGCTCTGATACCAACTGTGAAGGAATGCCTCGCTCAAGCCCCTTAAACCAATAACGAACTTGATTCGAGTCCGCCTTCCGCGAACGGACCGTGGCCTCGCAAGGGATACCACACATGAGTCCGTGTAAACAGAAAGGAACACACATCTCACATATAAAATTCACCACTTTATATATATACATCAGATCTACACAGCCAAATTTCAACAAATGTAAAAGAATTACAGGAACCTGGGGCATACCTCGAGGTAAACTGGTACAACTAAAGAAAGAAACTACACTGCTACGGAAGCTAGACTGCTGGGGGTGCTGGCCCAACACCGCTACGGCGGGCCCTAAACTGGAAGACGGTAATGAAACCTCCTCTTCGCCTTCACCTGTAGGAGTAGGGTTGAGCCTCACTAGTCACTGGCTCAGTAGGGAACTCCCCCAACTCGAGAAAACCACACAAGTACGGAAGCAGTAAACTACACTAACCATTTTGTAGCACAACAACCACACAGGTTATTAAAGCAATAAATGTACTTACCATTTGCCGACTATATTAAATAAAGTAAGTAATAAACGGCAAAACTCAATCACGTGTACAAGTTAAAGTAGGGACCGCCACACTCGAGCCACATAGACTGGTTCGCGACACACCAGTAACTGACTCGGACAAACAACACAGGTCTACCTCTTAGTCTCGCACACCACGGACGAAAGGTCCAGTTGCCACTCCACGTGGAAAAGTCAACCACTGTGGAGACTAACAAAACACAACTCCTGCGGGTACACAGCCGCAGGCCCATGCCTGGCACCTCTGGGGTCTCTGGCCGAGCACCCTAGAGTGAGGCACTGAAAGGACTAGCTGGGGACCAGTGTCGACTACTGGTGTCCGTACCCCCAACTAAGAGCGTGCTACAAGTGACTAAAACAAACTCAAGAGTCACTGTCCCACTGTCGTCTTTCCTCAGCCGGGTACAACTCAAACAAAGGAGTGAGGGTGTCCAGGATAGACGACACAGACCTCGACGGTACAACACAAGTACCAGGACAAGCCTCGAGCTAACAGCCTGGCTCATAAAGAACCTGGGGCACCCAACTGGAGAAGTAACCACGGTAGGCATCATACTACCTACCACGCACACAAAACCACGTGCGCACTGCACAAACCACGTGAACCCTCACGACAATCACGAGTACCGACTATCCACAACAACGTGAACACAATGCGTCTCGTGTCATACCATGCCAACACGTAAACCACTAGCTAGCTACATAGCCAACATGCTAGCTTCGTAACACGCTCTCCCAGAGCGTCACAGATGCCAATGCACCGCACATATTGCCAAATACATTGAATAATAACAATCGGATAATTATACCACATAAACCATGCACATTAGACCACTCGGCTGTGGTCGCGACATGGGCCTGTGTCGCCTTCAGAACGTGATGGCCCGATATGCGCGTTCACCACATGAACGTGACACACCAACATGTCGCGTTCCCCATCTGAACGCGATGGGTCAACCTGTCGCGTTCAGATCGCGACAGGGGTTCCGTCACCTTCACAGGCAGGAACCCTAACACGGGATCCTTTCCACAGATTACCATCTTACACTACGCAAACCACCCTTAATTCATATTTTTTATGCTTTTGTGAGTCCTAATCATGGTATCTATTGTTAGAAACGTAATAACAAGTCGAACGATTGTCATCCGCGATTTACAGCCCAAAAATGGGAGGAATTACCCTACTTCGCAAAGAACACGCAATCTGACGATTTCTCGCGTTTTCCCCCCCTCCACACGAATCCCCGCAGCGGGAACACACCGTACGCCAAGCTCCCATGCCAAAACGCCCCAAAAAACCCGTGCAGCACCTCCCCCTGGCCAAACAGAGCATACCATGCTCTGTTCTGGCCAGCAGGATTTAAGCACCACTTGCGGTTAAGAACGCGCGGACCACTCCGTCGCGACCTCATCGTGACGGACCTGGGCGTCGTCTTCCAGAGGCTGACGTCTGCAAGTCGCCCAGCGCGACACGCGGCACACACATGCAGACGATCGTCGATCCCTGTCGGTTATCAGAACGCGACGGGCAGAGCTGTCGCGTTCAGAATGCGACGACCCCCCTCTGTCGTGTTCACAGATAGAAATTCCAGGGTGCTATAGGCCCAAACTATCGGTCCAATAAGCCCCAAAACACAAGCATACACCGAACACAAGCCACATTGGCCACACATTGACCTTACAAGCGCTAAACACAAGATCCACAAGATCCGAAAAACGTGTGATGTTACAGGATCCATTCCTCCTTCCACCATTGAAGAGTCTTTTTGGGACAACTTTTTGGGGGAAGGTCTAAGCGCCACAGCGCATCTCTTCTGTCTGTTCGGTAGAGAAGGCGAGGCGCTCTGGGTCTACGTCAAGCGGTTCCAGACCGAAGCGCTCCACAACTCCCGCCTGGACGTCCCTCTGGCCACCAATGCCCTCATCCAGGCACGCGAGATGGCTTCCTACAAAGACGTTGGGGGTACAACAGCCATCCACCCTTTCCGAGCTGCTCTCTACTACTGCACAGCGCCACGCCGCATGTGAGGAGAGCCTAGCAGCTGACCGAGTAGAGCAGGGAGAGCAATCAGACAAGAAGAGGCCTTCCGACAACGGTTCCGACCGTGAAAGAAAAAAGCCACGCAACGGAGACTCGCCGCGCCGACCACGCCCCTTCACTGACTACACTCCTCTCACGGTGGCTCCCAAACAGATCCTGGCTGAAATCCGAGATGAGCCCTACGTTTGGTGGCCACCAAGGATGCACTCTGATCCCCGCAGGCGCAACCAGGACAAGTACTGTCGCTTCCACCGCGACCACGGCCACGACACCTTCGAGTGCCACCAGCTCAAGCACGATATTGAGTCCTTGATTAAACGCGGCTACCTTGGGCGGTATGTGCGCTGCAATGAAGACTACCAAAGGTGTAACGTCGCGCATTTTTCGGATCCTCGTGGATTGTGTGTTTAGCGCTTGTGGTGGCCAATGTGAGCCAATGTGGCTTGTGTGCTGTGTGTGTGTGTATTTCTGGGGCTTACTGGGCCGATAGTTTAGGCCTACAGTACCCTAGATTGCTCAGCCTGTTGTCGCGACAGGAGGTGGGTTGCGTTCTTAATGCGACAGAGGTGGTCGTCGCGTTCATGTAGCCGCCTCGGTGCGTTGAGCGTCTGCATGTGCGCCACGTATAGCGCCCAGAGCAGCGGGCGTCGAAAAGGCGATGCTCAGGTCCGTCGCGACCTGGTCGCAATGCCGCGATCCGTCGCGTTTCGAACCGCAGTAGGTTTTTAAGTAACCCCAGCCAAGCAGAACGTTCAGGGTTTCTGCTCAGCCAAGGGGAGTGCTGTGTGGATTTCAGCTGGGATTTGGCGTTTTCGGCGTGTCCTCGCTGCAGGGAGTCCGGGAGGAGCAGGGGAAACGCCGGAGATCTCTGTGTAGCATGTTCTTCGCGAAGGTAGGTGAACTCTTCCTGTTTTCAGGGTGTAAATCGCATAAGGATTGGGTTCCAACCATTTAATGCGTTTATAACAATAGATACCATGCTTAGGTCTCACAAAAGCATGAAAACGAAGGATTAAGGGTGGTTGTATTGTGGAAATGGGCTATCATGAGAGAGCCCGGATTAGGGTTCCTGCCTGACTAGTTCCCTAAGTCGCATTCTGAACGCGACACAGTGATGTGTCGCGTTAAGGATCGAAAGGCGACCGGTAAGTTGGTCGTGTTCTGGATATGAGGCAACATGTCATGGCGACGCCTTCTGAAGGCGACCCAATAGGCTGTCGCGACTTGGCCCGAGAGGCCCTGTGTGTGCATGGTTTCGCATGTATATTATCCGATTATCGTTATCGGTACGCTCAGTGTTAGTGAGCAATGCTTTGGCACTTGTGGTGCTCTGGGAAGCGTTGGTTTACGAGGTTAACTCACAGGTTACGTAGCTACCATAGTTTGCATGTGGACATAGCGTTCACACGAGGCAGGTGGTGTTCACGTGTTGTGGACCGTTAGTACACGAGGTTTACGTGAGGTTTCACGTGGTTTGTGCAGTGCGCACGTGGTTTCTGTGTGTGTGTGTCAGGTAGTAGACGCCTTCCGTGGTTACCTCTCCAGTTGGGTGCCCCAGGTTCTCTGTGACCAGGCTGTTAGCTCGGGGCTTTGTCCCGTACTTGTGCTGTACCGTTGAGGTCTGTGTCGTCTGACCTGGACACCCTCACTTCTTAGTTTGAGTTGTATGTCCGACTGAGGGAAAGACGATAGTGGGACACTGACTCTTGAGTTTGTTTTTAGTCACTTGTAGCACGCTCTTAGTTGGGGGTACGGACACTAGTTGTCGACACTGGTCCCTGACTAGTCCTTTTCCAGTGCCTCACTCTAGCGAGCCCAGGCCAGGGTCTCTAGAGGTGCCAGGCATGGGCCTGCGACCGTGTGTCCGCAGGTGGTAGTGTTTAGTTGGTCTCCACAGTTGCTTGTCTTTTTTCATGGAGCGGCAGCTGGACCTTTCGTCTGTGGCTGCGAGACTGAGAGGTAGACCTTTGTTAGCTTGTCCGAGTCTGTTACTGGTGTCGTGAACCAGTCTATGTGGCTCGAGTGTGGCAGTCTCTACTGTAGCTCGTACACGTGTTGGAGTTTTTTCGTTTTTTTTGCAGTTGTTTTACGCAGTCGGCTAGCGGTGAGCTTGTTTATAGCTTTAATATTCTATTTAGTTGGTTATAAATTGCTAGCGTAGTTTACTGCTTTCGACACTTGTATTTCGTTTGCTCGGTGTTGGGGGAGTTCCTAATGAGCCAGTGACTAGAGAGGCTCACCCCTACCCCCCTCACAGGTGAGGGCGGGAGGAGGTTTCTCTACCGTCGTCCAGTTCGGAGCCGCGACGTAGCGGTGTTGGCCCAGCACCTCCAGCAGTGTAGCTTTTCCTTTTTCAGTTGTACCTGTTGTACCTCGGATGCCCCAGGCTTGTGTACTTTTCTTTATTTCTTTTAAAGTTGGCTATGTAAAACCTTGTATATTGTAAATGCAATGGTGTGTTTCCTTGTGTTTTCATGGACTAGTGTGTGGTATCCCTTGCGAGGCTTCGGCCCGTTTGCGGGAGACGAACTCGGATCAAGTACATTACCGGTTTAACGGCTTGGACGAGGCATTCCGTCACAGTTGGTATTAGAGCAAGGTCCGTGTAAATATAAAGGAATTAAGAATTACATAGCCATATCTTCTTCTAAGTACACTGCTGGTAGCTGGCCTTGGTTTTGTAATGACTCGTTGTTTTGCCTATGGTTGGTTTGTTGTGTGTGTAGGCAGTTGTAATGGCCGATAGAAGAGACTGGGGTGGTGGAGGAGATGACCCTGAGGAGTCGACTCAGCGGATGATAGAAGGATTTGGGAGAGCCTCACCGAAATTCGGATGAGGATGGATCAACAGGCACCGTTACCACCAGTGACCGGAGAGGTGGTACCTGTGGCCCCGTTCCACCACCGCCAGGGGTGGAGGTACCTTTTGTGGCACCAGTACCACCCCCACCCGTAATTGCGGCAGAAGAGCCAGTAGTGCAAATTGAAGATTTTTGAGGTTGCAGCCGCCTACTTATCTGGTGGGCCGAATCCAGATACAGCGGAGCACTGGATTCATGAGATGAGAGGGTCTTTATGACCATGAGGTGTCCGCAGCGGACAGAGTTGTGTTGGCTACTTTTCAGCTGAGGGGATTTGCGTAAGAATGGTGGCGTCTGAAGATGTAGACCACCTTTGCAGGCAGAATAGAGGGTGGTATTACCTGGTCTGAATTTCTTGAAGCGTTTAATGATACACTCTTTCCTCTTCAAGTGCAGCAGGCAAAAAGGGAGCAGTTCAGGACCTTGCAGCAAGGTGGGACTTCGGTTCTGGAATATCAGATGCGGTTCATGGCGCTGAGCAGGTATGCACCCTATGTTGTCACGGATAATGCTATGATGGTTGAATATTTTATCCGTGGTTTGAGGCCTGAATTGCAAACTGCAGTGATACCATTAATGTGTAGAACAGTTGAAGAAGCAGCCCAGAGAGCAGCTACTCTTGAGAGAGCAGTTCGGACTCGTCAGGTGGGCGAGTCAGGTTCGGGTAGTTTCCGGCTACCCCAGCAGTCAGCAGGTGAGTAAGGTAAAGCATCAGCAGGACCTTCCTCATATGGTTTTGGTAAGTGGGGCCAGAAATTAAAGCAGGCATTTAAAGGTAGAGGAGAGGATGGGAGGGTCGTCAGCAAGTTCAGCAGGGTCGTGGTAAGCCGAGGTGGAGGAGTCGCAGCAAAGTACCGCCAGGCAGCCTATCATCCACCAGGTTAGGTGTTTTAACTGCAATCAGCCGGGCATTTGATCCGTAATTGTCCCTATCCGAGGGAATATGGGTATGGTAGAGGTGTTCAGCAGCCGCAGCAGTCTCAGCAGCCACCGGCAGGTCGTGGCAGAGGAGCATTACCGGAGAGAGGTAGGGGCCGGTTATGGCTATCACTCGTGCCCAGGCGGAGGCATCAAATATGATAGAAGGTACTATCCCCATTTATGAATATTCAACAGTTTTATTTGATTCAGGTGCCTCGCACTCATTTATTTCTGAGGAATTTTTGGATAGTATGGCTCATCCTTTAGAAGAAAAATCATGTGAATTAGTAGTGGAGGTTCCCTCTGGTGAGTTTATGCTCACCTCGTGTTATATAGATGAGGCTCCAGTTGTGTTTGAAGGGAACTAGATGCCAGGTCGATTATATGCTTTGCAGTTGACTGATTATGATATTATTTTGGGTATGGACTGGCTTGACCTATGGAGCTATGCTAGATTGCAGGAAGAAAAGGAGTCTCAGGTTTTATACCCAATGGTTCTATTTTGAATATCAAGGTATGCCTTTCTGTGCTTCTAAGTTTATAATTTCTGCAATAGAGCTAGAAGATTGATTATGCGGGGTGTGTGGCTTACTTAGCTTCTGTAATTTGGTAGAAACTAGTAGTCAGTTGAGGCAGTTTCCGTGGTTAGGGAATTTGCAGATGTGTTTCCAATGAGTTGTCTGGTTTAGCTCCACACAGAGAGGTGGACTTTACTGTTGAGTGTTGCCGGTACCATGCCGATTTCCAAAGCACCCTATCGGATGGCACCGGCAGAGCTCAAAGAGTTGAAGAAGCAATTGGAAGAATTGCTAGAAAAGGGTTTATTAGGCCGAGTCATTCCCCGTGGGGGAGCACCAGTGTTATTGTGAAAAAGAAGGATGGAAGCTTTCGAATGTGTATTGATTATAGAAATGAATGATGTGACCATTAAGAATAAGTACCCGTTGCCAAGAATAGATGATTTGTTTGATCAATTGCAGTCAGCAAGGTGTTTTCTAAAATTGACTTGAGGTCAGGGTACCATCATTGAGAATCAGAGAGGAAGATATAGATAAAACTGCTTTCAGAACTAGATATGGTCATATGAGTTTGTGGTTATGCCGTTTGGGCTGACCAATGCTCCTGCAGCTTTCATGGATCTGATGAACAGAATTTTTCATCCGTATTTGAACCATTCATTGTGGTCTTTATAGATGATATTCTGATTTATTCAGCTTCTGAAGAGGAGCATGATGTCTCATTTGAGGTTTACTCTTTAGTTATTAAGAGATAATCAGTTGTTTCCTAATTTAGTAAATGGAGTTTGGTTGAAGGAATTCAGTTTTTGGGTCATGTCATGTCATCAGCAGATGGAGTGGCAGTTGATCCAAGTAAGTTAGAAGCTGTAATGAAGTGGGAAGTGCCTAAGACAATTACAGAGATTAGAGTTTCTTGGGGCTGGCAGGCTATTATAGGCGCTTCATACAAGATTTTTCTAAGATTGCGGCACCCATGACTAGACTGACTAGGAAGGGTGTGCCATTTGTATGGTCCGGGGAGTGTCAAGAAGTTTTATGGAATTAAAGAAAAGGCTTACTACAGCACCGATATTGACACTACCGGCAAAGTGGTGGATTTGTTGTGTATATAGATGCATCTAGAAGAGGGCTGGGCTCAGTGTTAATGCAGCATGGCAAGTGATAGCCTATGCGTCCAGGCAATTGAAGCCAGCAGAAGAGAATTATCCCACCCATGATTTAGAATTGGCGGCAGTTGTGTTTGCTTTGAAAATGTGGAGACATTATTTGTATGGCGAAAGATTTGAAATTTTTACGGATCATAAAGTTTAAAGTATATCTTCTCTCAGAAGGATTTAAATCTTCACCAGCATAGATGGGTGGAATATTTGAAGGATTATGATTTTAGTTTGGCTTACCATCCGGGTAAGGCCAATGTTGTTGCAGATGCCTTAAGCAAGAAGCTTATGTAAGTCATATGATGATTAAATAATGGAAATTGTACGAGGAAATAGTAGAGAATTCCTTGTACGTGCCAAGTAGTCAGCGACGAGCAGTACTAGCCAGTAGTACTGTAGAGCCATCTTTGTATTGGCAGATTATTGAAGCTCAGAATGCAAATGCAAATTTAGCCAAAATTGTGAAAATGGAAGGGTTACCCTTGATGATAATTGTGTGGTTAAGCTCAGAGGCAGGTTATTTGTACCAGCAGAAAGAGAAGTGAAGCAGAGTATTAGAAGAGGCTCATAAATCCTGGTACACTATTCATCCAAGCAGTACCAAGATGTACCAGATCTGAGGAAGCATTTCTGGTGGCCTCATATGAAAAAGGAAATAGCTGAGTTTGTTTCAAGATGTGCTGTGTGTCAGCAAATTAAGGCAGAACATCAGAAGCTTGGAGGTCTATTGCAACTGTTACCCATTCCGTAGTGGAAGTGGATGATATTGCTATGGACTTCGTGGCAGGCACCAAGACAGCATCAGGTCATAATGGAATATGGGTATTTGTGGACAGATTGACTAAAGTGTGGAGATTAGTACCAGTAGTATGTCGTGGCCAGTGGATAAATTAGCAAAAGTATTGCTGATAGAATTATTCCACTTCATGGTGTTCCAAAGTCAATTGTATCTGATAGAGATCCCAGGTTTACTTCAGGTTTTTGGAGGAGCCTACAGAGAGTTGTAGGCACTGAGTTAAGGTATAGCTCAGCTTATCACCCGCAGACGGATGGTCAAACAGAGAGAACTATCTAGACAATTGAAGATATGTTGCGAGCATGTTGTTTAATCTGGGGTGGTAGCTGGGAGCATCATTTGGGTATGGTGGAATTTGCTTATAATAATAGTTACCATACCAGCCTTGGGATGGCACCGTATGAAGCTTTATATGGAAGACCATGTAGAACACCTTTAAATTGCATGAAGTGGGAGAGAGGCAGTTAGTGGGCCCTGAGTTAGTTCAACAAACTACAGAGTTGGTAAAGTTTATTAGGAAAAATTGCAAACAGCTCAAAGCAGGCAGAAAAGTTATGCTGATAATCGGAGAAGACCACTTCAATTTGAAGTTGGAGATTATGTTTTTCTGAAAATTTCTCCTAGCAAAGGTATTGTGAGGTTCGGTAAGAAGGGAAAGCTGAGTCCGAGATATGTAGGTCCCTTCCAGGTGTTGGAAAGAATTGGGGAGACCGTATAGATTGGATTTGCCAGCAGATTTTGCAGATGTTCATGATATCTTTCATGTCTCCATGTTAAAGAAATGTATTGAGGACCCAGCGCAAATAATTAGTTATCAAGGAAGTGATTTGAGACAGACATGTCCATGCCTGAATATCCGGTACAAATTACTGATCGCAAGATGAAAGATTGTGGAATAAAGAAATCGAGTTAGTTAAAGTAGATGGGAGAATAGGCTGGGTGGTGAGGATACCTGGGAGTTAGCCGATGAAATGGCTAAAGGATATCCTTACTTGTTTGAGTAATGTTTTAAATCTTTTTAGATGATAGTATTTGTAAATGTATGTTGTTTTGCATGTGAAAATGTATTATGAATTTCGAGGATGAAATTTCTTTTTAGATGATAGTAATGTAACATCGCGCATTTTTCGGATCCTCGTGGATTGTGTGTTTAGTGCTTGGGTGGCCAATGTGAGGCCAATGTGGCTTGTGTGCCGTGTGTGTGTGTATTTCTGGGGCTTACTGGCCGATAGTTTAGGCCTACAGTACCCTAGATTGCTCAGCCTATTGTCGCGACAGGAAGGTGGTCGCGTTCTTAACGCGACAGAGGTGGTCGTCGCGTTCATGTAGCCGCCTCGGTGCGTTGAGCATCTGCATGTGTGCCACGTGTAGCGCCCAGCGCAGCGGGCGTCGAAAAGGCGACGCTCAGGTCCGTCGCAACCTGGTCGCGACGCCGCGATCTGTCGCGTTTCGAACCGCAACAGGTTTTTAAGTAACCCCAGCCAAGCAGAACGTTCAGGGTTTCTGCTCGGCCAGGGGGAGGTGCTGTGGCGATTTCAGCTGGGATTTGGCGTCTTCGGCGTGTCCTCGCTGCAGGGAGTCCGGGAGGAGCAGGGGAAACGCCGGGAGATCGCTGTGTAGCGTGTTCTTCGCGAAGGTAGGTGAACTCTTCCTGTTTTCAGGGTGTAAACGCATAAGGATTGGTTTCCAACCAGTTAATGCGTTTATAACAATAGATACCATGCTTAGGTCTTCACAAAAGCATGAAAACGAAGGATTAAGGGTGGTTTGTATTGTGGAAATGGGTTGTCATGGAGAGAACCCAGATTAGGGTTCCTGCCTGTTAAGGCGACGGTTCCCTAAGTCGCGTTCTGAATGCGACACAGCGATGTGTCGCGTTAAGGTTCGAAAGGCGACAGGTAAGTTGGTCGCGTTCTGGATATGAAGGCGATATGTCGTGGCGACGCCTTCTGAAGGCGACCCAATAGGCTGTCGCGACTTGGCTCGAGAGGCCCTGTGTGTGCATGGTTTATGCATGTAATTATCCAATTATCGCTATCGGTACGCTCAGTGTTAGTGAGCAGTGCTTTGGTACTTGTGGCGCTCTGGGAAGCGCGTGGTTTACGAGGTTAACTCACAGGTTACGTAGCTAACCAGTAGTTTGCTTGTGGACATAGCGTTCACACGAGGCAGGTGGTGTTCACGTGTTGTGGAAACGTTAGTACACGAGGTTTACGTGAGGTTTCACGTGGTTTGTGCGGTGCGCACGTGGTTTCTGTGTGCGTGTCAGGTAGTGGACGCCTTCCGTGGTTACCTCTCCAGTTGGGTGCCCCAGGTTCTCTGTGAGCCAAGCTATTAGCTCGGGGCTTTGTCCCTGTACTTGTGATGTACCGTCGAGGCCTGTGTCGTCTGACCTAGACACCCTCACTCCTTTTTTGAGTTGTACGACTCTTGAGTTTGTTTTTTTAGTCACTTGTAGCGCGCTCTTAGTTGGGGGTACGGACACCAGTTGTCGACACTGGTCCCCGACTAGTCCTTTTCCAGTGCCTCACTCTAGCGAGCCCAGGCCAGGGTCACTAGAGGTGCTAGGCATGGGCCTGCGACCGTGTGGTCCGCAGGTGGTGGTGTTTATTGGTCTCCATAGTTGCTTGTCTTTTTCTCATGGAGTGGCAGCTGGACCTTTCGTCCGTGGCTGCGAGACTAAGAGGTAGACCTGTGTTAGCTTGTCCGAGTCTGTTACTGGTGTCGCGAACCAGTCTACATGGCTCGAGTGTGGCAGTCTCTACTGTAGCTCGTACACGTGTTGGAGTTTTGCCGTTATTTATTGCAGTTGTTTTACGCAGTCGGCTAGCGGTGAGCTTGTTTATAGCTTTAATATTCGTTTTAGTTGGTTATAAATTGCTAGCGTAGTTTACTACTTTCGACACTTGTATTTGGTTTGCTCGGTGTTGGGGGAGTTCCTACTGAGCCATGACTAGCGAGGCTCACCCCTACCCCCCCCCCCCCCGCCACAGGTGAGGGCGAGGAGGAGGTTTCTCTACCATCGTCCAATTCGGAGCCGCGACGTAGCGGTGTTGGCCCAGCACCTCCAGTAGTGTAGCTTTTCCTTTTTCAGTTGTACCTGTTGTACCTCGGGGTATGCCCCAGGCTTGTGTACTTTTCTTTATTTCTTTTAAAGTTGCTATTAAAACCTTGTATATTGTAATGCATGGTGTGTTCCTTTATGTTTTCATGGACTATGTCTGGTATCCCTTGTGAGGCTTCGGCCCGTTCGGGGGAGACGGA
>CM024756.1:64739654-64850044 GCA_014218235.1 Colocasia esculenta
GCGACATGGCTACGGCATGGCCATGGCTATCGGCCCTAACCTGCTCATGATGGAGCTCTCTACATGCAAGACTTGGAAGGTCTCCGCGAGCATACATAGACCATCTTGTTGACCGTGGTGGGCGCACTTAAGTCATCTACCTGTACATACGCCATGCCCTGGCATTGACTCCAATGGGGGGTGATGTGGACCAAGTTATTTTGGTGCATGCGGGGAGAGATGCTCAATGTAGTTGGACGTCATGACGGTCTAAAGCTCTTAATCCCCATTGGTTTGTAGACTAGCTAATCAGCTAAGAGTCTCTACTACTTATCCCCCGAGCTAATAGGTGTTTGGGAGAATTTTTTTTAAAAAAGTTATTTCTCCCTAAAATTATGATGTGTCTGTTTTTAACTAAAATTTCAAAGTAAAAAAAAATAGTATAGGGTGTTTGGTGGTGAGGGGGGGGGGGACGCGATCAGGGGGAGGAGAGGGGGGGCGCGGCGCAGCCGGCGGGGGGGGGGGGGGGGGGGGAGGAGGAGGAGGAGGGGGAGGAGGAGGAGAGAGGAGGGGGCCGGTGCGACGTAGGGGGGAGGATGGGAGGGGCGCAGGGGGGGAGGAGGAGGAGGGGGAGCCGACACAGGGAGGAGGAGGCGGGCGCAAGGCCCAGCGACACAGGGTGGGGGGAGGAGGGGGCCGCAGCGCAAGGGGAGGAGGAGAAGGGGGGGGGGGCACTTACGGGGGGAGGAGGACGGGAGGCAGGGGATGTAACGACCCAGAATCCGCATTACCAGTAACAACCAGTAACCCGAATTCTGACCCGCTAACCCACGAGCAAGCTCGAAGGTAGGACGTGAAAGTCCGAGAGACTAATTAAGAAGATAACCCCATGCAAGCTGTAAAATTCCACTATGACGTAATATATACCACTCAGAGTCTGAGCAAAGTACAGAGTACAGAAGTAAAACAAAAAGGTACTACTCACTGCAGCTAAGAGCACCAACACCGGAGTGGCTAACTCGCCTGGAACGGGAGTCGACGAAGACCCACCTGAAAGGAAGGGAGTGAGTGTGACGGAACGCCTCGGCCAAGCCCGTTAAACCGATAACGTACTTGATCCGAGTCCGCCTCCCGCGAACGGGCCGAAGCCTCGCAAGGGATACCAAATCACAGTCCGTGTAAACATAAAGGAACACACCACATTTTATATATATTTCACACGTTTTACATAGCCAAATTTCCACAAAACTAAAAAGAAGTACAAGAGCCTGGGGCATACCCCGAGGTACAACTGAAGAAAGTAAACAACTATCTACACTGCACTGCTGAAGTACTATACGGTTGGAACTACACTGCTGGGCTACACTGCTGGAGCTACTGACCCTGCACCGCTACGGCGCGGCTCGGAGCTGGACGACGGTCGTGAAACATCCTCCTCCCTCCTCTCACCTGTGGGGGTAGGGGTGAGCCTCTCTAGTCACTGGCTCAGTAGGGAACTCCCCCAAAACCGAGCAAAACAAAACCCAGTACGAAAGCAGTAAACAATACCAACAATTTATAAACAGCTAAGCAAGTAAGTAAAGCTGTAAAAGTACTCACCGTCTGCCGACTACGTAAAACAACTTAATAATTAAACGGCAAACCAGTACAGGTGTACAAGCTAAAGTAAGACAGCCAACACGAGCCACGTGAACTGGTTCGCGACACCAGAAACTGACTCGGACACTAACACAGGTCTACCTCTCAGTCTCGCAGCCACGGACGAAAGGTCCAGCTGCCGCTCCACGTGAAAAGGTCAAGCAACTGTGGAGACCAACTAAACACCACCACCTGCAGACCACACGGTCACAGGCCCATGCCTGGCACCTCCAGAGACCCTGGCCTGGGCTCGCTAGAGTGAGGCACTGGAAAAGGACTAGCTGGGGTCCAGTACGTCTACTGGTGTCCGTACCCCCAACTACGAGCGCGCTACAAGTGACTAAAAACAAACACAAGTGTCACTGTCCCACTGTCGTCTTTCCCTCAGCCGGACGTACAACTCTAACACAAGAGTGAGGGTGTCCAGGTCAGACGACACAGACCTCGACGGTACAACACAAGTACCGGGACAAAGCCCCGAGCTAACAGCCTGGCTCACAAAGAACCTGGGGCACCCAACTGGAGAGGTAACCACGTAGGCGTCGTACTACTCGCCACGTACACAGAACCACGTGCACGTCACACACAAACCACGTGAAACCTCACGTAAACCACAAGTAACCACTGGTCCACTACACGTGAACCTAACTACTGCCTCGCGTACACAACGCGCAGTCACCGAAGTAAACAACTAACAGCATACCTTGTATGCTAAACACGTAACCAAGTGCACTCAGTGCACACATGCGTCACACACATGCATTACGATAATTATTGTACTTAGTCATTTCTATTCTCTCAAATAGAGTAGGCGGCCACATCGATTGCCGCTTACTGGAGTCAACGGCAAGGTTCTGGCCGTTAACCTCCTGGCTGAGATCTTGGCGGCAAGCGATGTTGACGCCAAGTTCTCCGGCCATAAACCCTGCAGAAACCCTAATCCGGCTCTGCGGGTTTTCTAACTGTTCTAACTACTGAAAAACATGCAAATGCAATTCCTTTAGCATGCTAGAACCCAATACAACCCGTTATAACATGATTCGTACAGTAAACTACTCAAACCACCCATTATCCCGCTTGGTGCAACTCTATCCAAACATGGATTATCATGCTGGTTCAAGTGGTTATGATGTGTTTTAATGTTTCTACGAGCTAATACCGGTTCGTCCCCTACCTCAGAACGCGTTAGAATCTCCTGCAATCCCCCGGTTCACGCCGAGCCCTCCGCGAGCTCCCACGCGAATTGCACCACGCCGCGACGTTTCCTCGCGCAATTAAGCGATGCCGCGCGTTCTACGATCGTCCAACTACTCCTCGGTACCTGTTGGAAGCTTCAAAGACTCGGGGGCAGCAAGCTGGGGCAAGAGGAATGAGAGTGAGCTGAGAAAACAGCCCTCGGGTGAGCCTATAACCTGCAACTGACAGGTTGGCGTCAACCCCCTTGCGCCAACATCAACCGCCACCTAAACGTCCACATCTACTGCCGCCAAGCTCATGATGTAACGTCCACAAGCTGGACGCCAACAGTCAACGGCCACCCCTGGCCGCCAACTCAGACAGAACAGCAGCAGTCCTATTCCATTTCAGGACCAACCCTGCTCTTCACCTGCTCAACCACACATCCACACATGCATTCCCACCAACCGACTCACACTGGCCTCACAACGGCCGCCACAACCACAACACACACGATCCGCATGGATCCGAAAAGCACGCGACGTTACATTACTATCATCTAAAAAGAAAATTTCGACCTCGAAATTCATAACACAATTAAAGTTAACAACTCATTCAAAGTCAAACACTCATACATACACACCTTTACAAGTACTATCATCTAAAAAGAAAATACACAAACTTATTCAAACAGATAGGGATACCCTTTAGCCATTTCTGCGGCTAACTCCCAGGTATCCTCACCACCCAACCTATTTTCCCATCTCACTTTAACTAGCTCAATTTCTTTATTTCTCAGCTTCTTTATCTTTCGATCTGTGATCTGCACCGGATACTCTGGCATAGTCATGTCCGGCCTCAGGTCACCACCTTGATATCTAATTATTTGAGCTGGATCTTCAATACATTTCTCAACATAGAGACATGGAAAATATCATGCACATCTGCAAAATCAGCTGGCAAATCCAGCCTATAAGCTGCTTCCCCAATTCTTTCAATCACCTGGAAAGGTCCCACATACTTGGACTCAACTTCCCAGACTTGCCAAATCTCATAATACCTTTACTTGGGGAAACTCTCAGAAAAACAAATCTCCCACCTCAAACTGAAGTGGTCTCCTCCGCACATCTGCATAACTTTTCTGCCTACTTTGAGCTGCCTGCAATTTTTCTTTAATAAGCTTCACTACTTCAGTGGTTTGCTGAATCAATTCAGGACCCACTAATTGCCTTTCTCCCACTTCATGCAATTCAATGGGGTTCTACATGGCCTTCCATATAAAGCTTCATACGGTGCCATCCCAAGACTGGTATGATAACTATTATTGTAGGCAAACTCAACCATTCCCAAATGATCTCCCAACTGCCTCCCCAAACTAAACAACAAGCCCGCAACATATCTTCAATTGTCTGAATAGTCCTCTCTGTCTGACCATCTGTCTGGGGATGATAGCGGAGCTATATCTCAATTCAGAACCAATTACTTTCTGCAGACTTCTCCAAAAACCAGAAGTAAATCTTGGATCTCTATCAGATACAATAGTCTTCGGAATACCATGCAGTGGAACAATTCTTTCAACATAAATATTTGCCAACCTGTCCACTGTCCAAGACATACTCACTGCCACTAATCTGCACACCTTAGTCAATCTGTCAACAAACACCCATATTCCATTATGCCCTGAACTCGACCTTGGTAAACCTGCCACAAAGTCCATTGCGATATCATCCCATTTCCACTGTGGAATAGGCATGGTTGCAATAGACCTCCAGGCTTCTGATGCTCTGCTTTAATCTGCTGACAGATAGCACATCTTGCCACAAATTCTGCTATTTCTTTCTTCATATGAGGCCACCAAAAATGCTTCTTAAATCATGGTACATTTTAGTACTACCCGGATGAATAGTGTACCTAGATTTATGAGCCTCTTCCAGAACTCGCTGCTTCACCTCTCTCTCTGCAGGAACAAACAACCTGCCCCTAAGCCTGACCACACAATTATCATCAATAGAAACTCCTTCCATTTTCACAATTTCAGGTAACCTGCATCTGCTCTCTGAGCTTCAATGATCTGCCAATATAAAGATGGCTCTACTGCACTAGCAGCTAAAATTGCCCGTCGCTGACTGCTGGGCACATACAAGGAATTCTCTGCTACTTCTTCATACAACTTCCATTCTTTAATCATCATCAAATTCATATATGCCTTTCTGCTCAAGGCATCAGCTACAACATTGGCCTTACCCGGATGGTAAGCCAAACTGAAATCATAATCTTTCAAATATTCAACCCATCTGCGCTGGCGAAGATTCAAATCTTTCTGCGAGAAGATATACTTCAAGCTTTTATGATCTGTAAAAATCTCAAATCTCTCGCCATACAGATAATGCCTCCACATTTTTAAGCAAATACAACTGCTGCCAATTCTAAATCATGAGTGGGGTAATTCTCCTCTGCTGGCTTCAATTGCCTGGATGCATAGGCTATCACTTTACCATGCTGCATAAGCACTGCACCAAGACCTCTCTTGAAGCATCAGTATACAGCACAAAACCACCACTCCCTGCCGGCAATGTCAATATAGGTGCTGATGTGAGTCTTTTCTTCAATTCCATAAAACTTCTCTGACATTCACCGACCACACAAAAGGCACTCCTTTCCTGGTCATCTCTAGTCATAGGTGCTGCAATCTTAGAAAAATCTTGAATAAAGCGCCTATAATAACCTGCCAACCCCAGAAAACTTCTAATCTCGTTATTGTCTTAGGCACTTCCCACCTAGACACAGCTTCCACTTTACTCGGGTCCACTGCTACTCCTTTAGCTGAGATAACATGACCCAAAAACTGAATTTCCTTTAACCAGAATTCACACTTACTAAATTTAGCAAACAGCTGGTTATCTCTTAACAACTGCAAGGTAAACCTCAAATGAGCTGCATGCTCCTCTTCAGATGCTGAATAAATTAGAATATCATCAATAAAGACCACAATAAATTGATCTAAATATGGATGAAAAATTCTATTCATCAGATCCATAAAACTGCAGGAGCATTAGTCAACCCAAAAGGCATTACCACAAACTCATAGTGACCATATCTGGTTCTGAACGCTGTCTTATCTATATCCTCCTCTTTGATTCTCAACTGATGGTACCCGGACCTCAAATCAATCTTAGAAAACACCTTTGCTGATTGCAACTGATCAAAAATCATCTATCCTCGGCAACGGGTACTTATTCTTGATGGTCACATCATTCAATTTTCTATAATCAATGCACATCCGAAAACTTCCATCTTTCTTTTTCACAAATAAAACCGGCGCTCCCCACGGGGAATGACTCGGTCTAATAAAACCCTTCTGCAACAACTCTTCTAACTGCTTTTTCAATTCTTTAAGTTCTGCTGGTGCCATCCGATATGGGGCTTTAGAAATCGGCATGGTACCTGGCAGCAACTCAATAGAAAAGTCCACCTCTCTGTGTGGAGCTAAACCAGGCAAATCTTCCGGAAAAACATCAGCAAATTCCCTAACCACGGGAACTGCTTCCATTGGCTGACTGGCTTCTACCAAACTTACCGAGGCTAAATAGGCCACACACCCATCATTTATCAACTTTCTAGCTTTAATTGCAGAAATTAGAAACTTGGAGGTATAAAAAGGCATACCTTGATATTCAAACACTGCACCATTAGGATGACAAAATCTGATCCTTTTCTTTCTGCAATCTAACATTGCTCCATACATTTCAAGCCAATCCATACCCAAATGATATCATAATCTGACAACTGCAGGGCATACAACCGACCCGGCATCTGGTTCCCTTCAATCATAACAGGAGCTTCATCTATATAGCTCGAAGTGAGTAAGAACTCACCTGAAGGAACCTCCACCACTAACTCACAAGACTTCTCTTCTAAAGGATGAGCTATGCAATCCAGAAATTCTTCGGAAATAAAAGAATGAGAGGCACCCGAATCAAATAAGACTCTTGCTGAATATTCATAAAGAGGTAAAGTACCTTCTATCATATTTGACGCCTCTGCCTGGGCTCGGGTGATAGCCATAACCCGCCTCTCCCTCGCTGCTGCGGTGCTCCTCTGCCACGACCTGCCTGTGGCGCTGGAATGCTGTGGCTGCTGCTGCTGCACACCTCTGCCACCCATACTCTCTTGCATACGGACAATTGCGGATCAAATGTCCCGGCTGATTGCAATTATAACATCTATACCCTGGAGGAACAATAGGCTGCCTGGCAGTGCTCTGCTGCGACTCCTCCACCTCAGGCCTACCTCGGCCCTGCTGCAACTGCTGACGACCTCCCCATCCTCTTCCTTTGCCTTTAAATGCTTGCTTTAATTTCTGGCCCCATTTCCAAAGCCTGATGAAGAAGGTCCTGCTGGTGCTTTACCCTTGCTTGCACCTACTGTCTGCTGCGGTAGCCGAAACTACCTGAACCTGATTCACCTGCCTGGCGAGTCCGGATAGACCTCTCCAAAGTAGCTGCCCTCTGCGCTGCCTCTTCCACTGTCTTGCACATGAGAGGTACTATCGCATCCTGCAATTCCACTCTCAAACCTCTATAAATACTCAACCATCATATTATTATCTGAAACCACATATGGCGCATAACGGCTAAGTGCCATAAATCTCATCTGGTACTCTAAGACTGAAGAGTTACCTTGCTGAAGAGTTCGGAATTGCTCTCTTTTTACTTGCTGCACTTGGATCGGAAAGAATGTATCGTTAAATACATCAAGAAACTCCGGCCAAGTGATAGCCTCCTCTCTCCTACCTGCAAAGTGGTTTGCATCTTCAATCGCCACCATTCCAAGGCAAAACCTCTCAACTGATAAGCAGCTAATACCACTCTATCTGCTGCCGGACACCTCATAGTCGCAAAACTCTTTCAATTTCATGAACCCAATGCTCAGCTGTATCTGGATTCGGCCCTCCTGAATAAGTAGGTGGCTGCAATCTCAGAAACTTCTCCACCTGCATCACTGGTTCTTCCGCTAATACACACTGGAGGTGGTGGTGGCACAGTGCTACAAAAGGTACCTCCACTCTCGGCGGAACTGGAGCAACAGGTACAGCTTCTCCATCCCCAGGTGGTACTGCAACTGGTGGTACCGGCGCCTGCTGATCCATTCTTGCCCGAATATCCGTGAGGCTTTCCCAAATCCTTTCTATCATACGCTGGGTGCTTTCCTCCGGATCATCTCCTCCACCACCCCAATCTCTCCTATCAGCCATTTCAGAAATTTTCTACATACACAAAACACCAGACAAAATCAAAACCATGAATGATCAAAAACCAGGGTCCCTACCAGCAGTGTAAAATGACCGAAATAAGGCTATGTATCCTTTTAATTCCCTTATATTAACACGGACCTTGCTCTGATACCAACTGTGACGGAACGCCTCGGCCAAGCCCGTTAAACCGATAACGTACTTGATCCGAGTCCGCCTCCCGCGAACGGGCCGAAGCCTCGCAAGGGATACCAAACCACAGTCCGTGTAAACATAAAGGAACACACCACATTTTATATATATTTCACAAGTTTACATAGCCAAATTTCCACAAAACTAAAAAGAAGTACAAGAGCCTGGGGCATACCCCGAGGTACAACTGAAGAAAGTAACAACTACTACACTACACTGCTGAAGTACATACTAACTACACTGCTGGGCTACACTGCTGGAGCCTGACCCTGCACCGCTACGGGCGCCCGGAACTGGACGTCGGACGAAACGTCCTCCTCGCTCTCACCTGTGGGGGTAGGGGTGAGCCTCTCTAGTCACTGGCTCAGTAGGGAACTCCCCCAAACCGAGCAAAACAAAAACCACAGGTACAAAGCAGTAAACAATACCAACAATTTATAGAACAGCTAAGCAGGTAAGTAAAGCTGTAAAAGTACTCACCGTCTGCCGACTACGAAAACAACAGTATAATTAAACGGCAAACCAGTACAGGTGTACAAGCTAAAGTAGAGACAGCCAACACGAGCCACGTGAACTGGTTCGCGACACCAGAAACTGACTCGGACAACTAACACAGGTCTACCTCTCAGTCTCGCAGCCACGGACGAAAGGTCCAGCTGCCGCTCCACGTAAAAAGGTCAAGCAACTGTGGAGACCAACTAAACACCACCACCTGCAGACCACACGGTCACAGGCCCATGCCTGGCACCTCCAGAGACCCTGGCCTGGGCTCGCTAGAGTGAGGCACTGGAAAAGGACTAGCTGGGGTCCAGTACGTCTACTGGTGTCCGTACCCCCAACTACGAGCGCGCTACAAGTGACTAAAAACAAACAAGTGTCACTGTCCCACTGTCGTCTTTCCCTCAGCCGGACGTACAACTCTAACACAAGAGTGAGGGTGTCCAGGTCAGACGACACAGACCTCGACGGTACACACAAGTACCGGGACAAAGCCCCGAGCTAACAGCCTGGCTCACAAAGAACCTGGGGCACCCAACTGGAGAGGTAACCACGGTAGGCGTCGTACTACTCGCCACGTACACAAAACCACGTGCACGTCACACACAAACCACGTGAAACCTCACGTAAACCACAAGTAACCACTGGTCCACTACACGTGAACCTAACTGACTCGCGTACACAACGCGCAGTCACCGAAGTAAACAACTAACAGCATACCTTGTATGCTAAACACGTAAACCAAGTGCACTCAGTGCACCTCATGCGTCAACACACATGCATTATCGATAATTATTGTACTTAGTCATTTCTGCTCAAATAGAAGTAGGCGGCCACATCGATTGCCGCTTACTGGAGTCAACGGCAAGGGTTCTGGCCGTTAACCTCCTGGCTGAGATCTTGGCGGCAAGCGATGTTGACGCCAAGTTCTCCGGCCATAAACCCTGCAGAAACCCTAATCCGGCTCTGCGGGTTTTCTAACTGTTCTAACTACTGAAAAACATGCAAATGCAATTCCTTTAGCATGCTGAAACCCAATACAACCCGTTATAACATGATTCGTACAGTAAACTACTCAAACCACCCATTATCCCGCTTGGTGCAACTCTATCCAAACATGGATTATGCTGGTTCAAGTGATTATGATGTGTTTTAATGTTTCTACGGAGCTACCAGGGTTCGTCCCCTACCTCAGAACGCGTTAGAATCTCCTGCAATCCCCCGGTTCACGCCGAGCCCTCCGCGAGCTCCCACGCGAATTGCACCACGCCGCGACGTTTCCTCGCGCAATTAAGCGATGCCGCGCGTTCCACGATCGTCCAACTACTCCTCGGTACCTGTTGGAAGCTTCAAAGACTCGGGGGCAGCAAGCTGGGGCAAGAGGGAATGAGAGTGAGCTGAGAAAACAGCCCTCGGGTGAGCCTATAACCTGTTGAACTGACAGGTTGGCGTCAACCCCCTTGTCGCCAACATCAACCGCCAGCCTAAACGTCCATAACTACTGCCGCTAAGCTCATGATGTAAACGTCCACCAATTTGGACGCCTACTAGTAAACGGCCACCCCTGGCCGCCAACTCAGACAGAACAGCAGCAGGTCCTATTCCATTTCAGGACCCACCCTGCTCTACACCTGGACAAACCACACATCCACACCATGCATCCCACACAACCGACTCACACTGGCCTCACAACGGCCGCCACAACCACAACACACACGATCCGCATGGATCCGAAAAGCACGCGACGTTACAGTGGTCTCAAGAAAGAGACCCAGTAGGGAAAAGTAACCCCACCGGTAACATTCTAAGTGGCGGAAAGTAAAAATGAAGTAGTACACCAACGTCGCACCACACACAAAACTGTAAACCACGGCTTAGTAACACACACTCACACACACACAGTAAGTTAGGACTCAGCTAGGGTCTGTGGTCCGCTCCCGTCACCACAGAGGCTCTCAACCCCATCACGTGTGCACACTACATACGCTCTCTCTCGCGCTGGTCCACGACCGTTTTACCCTACGCTGACCCTAGCGGTAAGAAGGGGCTTCTACGGAGACCGGCTCAAAACCACCACAAGGAGTACGCACAGGACAGAGTCGCACTCGATGTCCTGGCTCACTAGCGGAGGATAACCACACGCTATGTTGGGAGGCAAACACTGCTGCAGACCAGCGACAACTCTCTCACACTACCCACTCGTAGATACCGGAGAGAGATAGAAGGAGGTGGAAAGAAGAAGACAGGAACACCAGGATTTTACGTGGTTCGGAGGCAAGAAGCCTTCCTACGTCCACGGCCACAGCAGCTTTCAATACTTCTTCTCCAAGGAAAAAGATACACGCTATGTCACACACAAAGAGGACAAAACCCCCCTTTATATACTAGGAGGAAAGGGCGCCACAATCGAGTCACACAAGGGCAAAAGGGTCCTGTCTCTGAATCGCCTCAGAACGACATTCGACTATATGAGTCGAATCCTCCATATTTGACATTCGACTGCATGAGCGAATCCTTCATGCTGACATTCGACTTCATGAGTCGAATCCTTCACATCTGACATTCGACTACGTGAGTCGAATCATTCAATCGACTTCTTCAATTTCTGACTTCGGCTGTGGCAGTCGAATGCTGAACCCGCCTGCAACACTTAGTCAAAATTTAGCTTCCGGGGGCGCTGCCTCCGGAGACCCCCGCAAGGGGCGCTGCCCCCTTGACCCCCGCGACCTGACCGCGCAGGTCGAACCGCGACCTGACCCCTTATGGAGATCTGCTTCAGAGTTCGGGCTCCACATTCTAACACGCTAGTCGTCTAGACGGAGTCGCATCCACGCCTAGGTAACACAACAGAAACGGGTACACGGTAACGCAACGCGCATACAACAGACGGAACACACTCAACGTCTGAAACCCCGTACAGTAAGTAAACACCTCGTGCCACAATCAACTACTCCTATGCACAGGCGGAGTCACACTCTAAGCCTGGCCCACATGTGCTAAAAGGGCGGACATCACATGTCAATCGCCTTTAAACACACAACTCAAGTCTGCTGGGACACAGGATATTAACGGCCATATCGATTGCCGCCAATATGAGGTAAACGACACTCATCATGTCGTTTATCCTGATTAAACGGCAATCGACCTTGTCGTTTATATCACTCCTGAAGATCCCAACGTCAACAGATGTGGACGTTGATCTCTTCAGTCCCCTAAACCCAGAACTGAACCGAATCAGTTCAAATGGGTAGAAAAACTCAACAGAATTCCGACTGATGGAGGGAAACACTTCCTCTCATCAATCCACACTACCAGAACATCATAATTAAGCATTCTAACACCTACATTGTCCAATTCACCCTCAACTCCGGCATAATACAACCCAAACCCTAACCATGATTTGCACACCAATTCACTTAATTGGGCATCCTGGTTTGCTGGGGAAGGTTATAGGGGTTAAGTCCCTACCTCAGAAAGCTTAAACAATCCCCAAACAGCCACTAATCGCGTCGGATTCCCCCGAAGATTCCGCGCGAATCGCACCAAATCCTCGCGTTTCCCGCCCGATCAAGCACTGCCACACGATCCAGGGCCTTCCCACGAGCTCAAATCAACCAACAGAAGCTAAGGGAATGGAGAAAAGCTAAGGTGGAAGAAAGGAGAGGAAAAGAGAAGAAGGAACTCTGCTCTCGGGCTGCCCTATTTCAACAGGCCGACCAGTCGACGTCAACATCTCTGGTCGCCTACTGAACCGCCTACAAACTGACGTCCAGATCCCCTGCCACTGAGTTCTACATCAAACGTCCATATCTCTGGACGCTGACTCTGACTCAACGGCAAGCCCTGGCCGTCAAACCACAGGACCTCTAACAGACCCAATAAGGATCCACTAAAGACCCGAGATCTTACAGGGGAGGTGTTGGGAGAAAGTCATGCGTGTGTTTTTTTTTTAAAAAATTGCTTCATACTTGTTTTTTTTTTTGGAGAGATCTACATAGATAAAATTCTTCCCTAAAATAAAAAATTACTTACCAAACATCTCTACGTATTTGTACATCTTATTTTTAAATTTAAGAGAAAAAAATGATAAAAAAAGTGCAACCAAACATCCTATAGGCTTTGCTGGATAAAAAATTGTCCAGGCAAAAAATCGTCTTGGTCAAGCCACCGGTTTGTTTACCGAGATAAGGCCTGTCAAGGTGGACATGGAGCAGGCCAATCTAGCATTTTACTGTTGCGTGTTTCAAGACATTAACTTGGGGGCTATTCTATGCCGCCTGGGTTGTCCTTCTTATGTCAACGTCGAGAGAAGGGGACCTCTCCTTAGGGCCAACTAATCAAGTGCTCGTTGTCGCTTTATGGGCCTTATTTTAAAAACTAAACTTCATTTGGCGGGCTCGAGATGGTCCTCGGGATTTCACTAGGTAGGCCCCATGATGACTAGGTTGTCGCTTGCCCGGTCGAGCTTGATAATTGGGGGCCTTACAAATTGGGCTAGAGGGCTAAGATTCCTCATCTTCAAGGCCAAACTAAGCCTCAACACAACCCCTATAGGGAAATATGTAAGGGCATCAAATGCACAGCGGAAGGAAATTTAAAAACAAAAACACATTCCCCACAAGAACTTATCAGACCAAGATGATGTTCGGATGCATGACTTTATGCAATCCATACAAGGGCAAGACTTTCTCACCTAGGGGAGCTCGTAGATCCTCTGACGTGTAGAATTTGGCCTGCCAAATGAAGGAGCTCATGCGACCTCCCTCTATTAAGAGATGGGAGGAAGTCGCCACCTTCTGCGTCTTCTGCATCTCTTGCAAGTTGCGAGGGATCGAGCCGTCGACAGACCTCTTCCGGAGTCAGTTCAGCCTGACTGCGTCGCCGGGGACAGGCTACAACATATACTACACCAAGCACAGGCCGAATAGGATGCATATTGACTTCTCCCCCAAGTATTCCAACAACAAGGGGTGGACGCACAGGATGCTTTTCATTGGCCGCAACGAGGGAGCGTTGGAGTGGGGGTTCCCCACCTGGGTCAGGGATGCGCGCTCCAAGGACACCTTCCCCATGCTGGTTCGGGAGGCGGCGAAGCTCGCGGACCACCTTCGCAACATTTTTGTGGAGAAGGCGGAGGAGCACTTAACGAAGGCCCAACTTGTAAGCATGGGCTCAGCCGAATATGGAGTAAGTGAAACCTTCCTCTCTGGGTTTTTTTTTTTGTAGGAGACGTCTTCCTTATCTCCTCTCCTCGCACAGGTGCCAAGAAGCTGGTCATTGGCATGGACAAGGAGGACATGGCCCTCTTCACCGAGCAGATCGCCGTCACGGCTTATGTGGCAATCACAGGCGAGGGTCCTCCCCCGATGCCGCATCGCACTGTCTGTAGGATCGAGTGATTAGGTGAAACAGATCTAGAAGGGGGTTGAATAGATCTGTTGCAAATTCTTATAGAAGCTTAAGAAAATTAAAACTAAGAAAATTAAAACTACTTTGACTCAGAGATCTAATCACAAAAACAATTTTCAGATCTGAAGTGTGAGTGTGTAAGAGAAGGTGTGAGACAATTAGGCAATTAGAGTGAAACCGCAATCCTATGCAATCATCTAGCATAGATCAACAATTCAAACCATTGCACATAGGATTTTTTAGGTGGTTCGGAAATCACACCTGTGATCCCTACGTCCACCCCTCACACAGTGAGGACACTCTACTCAAAATTTGAGTACAACTCATACTGGAGCACGACGACTCCAACACACTTGAGTTAGACAACTCACACACAAATTCCAGAGCACAACCGCTCCAGAAACTAAGCACACTTGCTCAAACACACATTGAGTATTCAACTCACCAAAACTGAGCTTAATGGCTCACAAAACACAAGCTAGATCAAGACCAACATAAATCGGATCCTCTAGCAATGATCTGATCCAAGGCAAATTTATGCACAGAAACTTGTGCAACACTTCATGCACAAATCTCACGGATGAATCAAAAGAACAACTTCATAATTGTAAGAAATAGATACAATGTTTGTGTTCTTCGATGAAGATTCCTCGCAGAAGGTGAATTGAAGAAATTAGGTGATGCCCTTAATCACTTGGCGATGCTCTGCTCCAATGGCCTCTGAATCACCAGAATTATCTTCAATTGCTTGCTTCTGCTGGATCTGCTCCTTTGAGAAGTGCTCCAACTCCTTCTTTAGAGCTCTCCTTCACTCCCTCGTGCTTTCCAAGGAAGTAGATGGATCACCACAGCAACGAGAAGAGCAGGAGTGGGAGATTCCTCCTTTTGCTGCCAAAAGCTTTTTCTGGAATCTTCTGGAGGTCTCCTATGTCTTGGAGGCCAAACATTGGGGGGGGGGGGGGTATATATAGCCCCATAAGTCAAATTGTACCATTGGGGTGCATGGGCACACGATCTAATGCAACTTCTCTTGAACCCCAAGCATCCACGTGTCCAGAGGAATCAGATGTTGAAACTTCAACCGGAGTGTGTCGACACCACCACTGAGTGTGTCGACACCCTGTCCCAGGCAGGCAAAATGATCTCCTGGAAGCTGGGACTAGAGGAAGGTGGAAGAGGGTAAAATTGTTAGGTTTGAATTAATAAATTTATAAGTAGTATATATGAGGGTAAATTTTTTATTATTATGAGAGTAGATTTTGAATAAAGATGTGAGTTTTTAGGAATGAAGAGATGTTTAATGGGAAAAAAAGATAGGAAACTTATATTAGCAATTTTTATTAGTTTAAGAAGGGTGAGAGTGAGGCTGAGAGTTTTTTGAAAGTTTAGATATATTTGGGAAAGTTTAATAGGAGAGAAAGTTGGAGAGATACATTAGGAAAATAATTATTTAGTTCATTTAAACTACTTGTATTTCTATCTTTAGGGAGGAAAATGTTATGGAGAGAATAAGATTGTCCTACTGCAGCCATCAAGACTGAGTTATATATGTTAGTATAGATATGCTACAAAATTAATTATTTCTACACTAGTAAGTTGAGTGATTGATAATACTTTTTAATAATCTTTACACAGTGAAATTAATTATATGTAGGTATGTATGTGCATAAGAATTATATTTTTGCAATTACATATGTAATAATATTATTTATATCAAAATTTAATTAACAAAGAAAGTAGGCAACTATTCTCTTGTGTCGGATGCATGCATGAGATCCGAAGAGCTGCCCACATCATATATATGTACCGTACGTCATGGCACGGGAGGACGAAGGTCGATCTTGTTCCGGCCATCAGATACTGACGGAAAGACGCCTGCACTGCACAAGGCGAGCCGAGGACTAGGACGCCATATATGCTTTTACGTTGCCCAACCCTGCGAGACAAATTAAAGAGCGGAGTCCATCCTTTGCCGATGGACTGCCTAGTTTCAAGACAAGCGCGCACGAATAGATATATAGCTGTTTGCCTGGGCACCACCCTTTGAATTGATCAACCAGCATCGGCTGATTGGGAGCGACAGGCCAACCGCCCCTAGGATTCAACTTTGAGCATGTAGGATATGTCATCGGCTTACTCAACTGTCGATATATGTCCATATGTTAGTGGCTACCCATGTCGCTGGCATAATGCGCATATGTCAGCAGCTATCGTAACTATTGATATATCTCTCATTATCGATAGTCCACTTGTAACAGCTGACATATCATAAGTCAATAGAGTTTTTGTGGGTGGTTTTGTTACCGGCATCCTAGCCATTGAAATATAATTTGTCAATGACTAGCAGCCGCTAACATACACATATTTTTTTAATGATTCTTCAACAATCAAGGTCCTTCAAGATTCCCATATTAAGAGCTGTGTGGTAGCAACCCTCCATGCATGTACGACAATATGATATAGATAATTTTGTTGTCTACAAAGTGACCTAAATTGGCATTGTGGAGGCCTTTTTCTTGTTGGGCCGGAGCGGATCAGGCCTAACACTTGTTTAAGGGAGGAGACGATCGCTGGAAGCGGACGAAGGATCCTGCAATCACCAGAAAAGATCAGGGGGGCCCGGTGAAGACCGGGGAAAACCCTCCGATGCCTAAGTCAGTGAGAGGCTTGTAAGGCAGGGGGTTTTGAGCGTAAGGGTGTGTTCGCGTGAGAGAGAACGTACTTGTGCATGGTCCTATATCTGTGCTTTTATAGGCAAGGGTGCTGAGGCAGGCATGCGTAATACCAATAGATCGTGCCTGGAAAGGCGCCTTGACGGGCGCGCATAACGGGAGGAGTTATGTGTTCGGATGTCCGTTGGGATGCTAGGCAGTTAACGCGCCTCTTGATGATGGGGCGCGTGGCCTGAGGCGGTTATAACCGTGTGAGGACACGAAAAGCTATTCGGCAACCCTGGACAAGATTACCGAGCAGGTGACCTGCGTAGGGATCGAACGTGCTGTTCGGTGGCGTCTGTCGTTGTTCGGTGCAAAAGGGACCAGCGGCCTGTTCGGAAGTATGCTGCTGAGGAGCTTGGTGAAGTCCGATCACGGGGGTACGCCTTGGAGGTCTCTGAACTGCCCTGATGAGGACGTGGCACCTTGAGATGGAGCCACATCCGTTGATAGGACATTAGAGGGCCGTAACGGGCCATCATGGGCCTAGGGGGCCAGATTTGGCCACCACACTTGCCCCCCACGCTCTCGAGTGGCTCGGTGACACGAGCACTTCGAGGGCGTCGCTTCCGCATTAAATGCAATGGCCCGTGGCAGGGAGCTATGTGATGCCGTCGCCTGGAGCCCTGTCGAACGGCTAACCCATCATGATGGGTGCGAGGTCATGTCGAGCCAGGAGCGTCGCACTTTGCGTTCGAACGGCCGCCAGCGATTCGATCGAGGAGGAACTTTTGAAAACTGGAAGGGGAGGCGTTTTGGGGCCCGCTTCGAACTTCGCGCCTCTCCTTCTTATAAGGAAAGGAGGGGGCGAAGGCGGGAGCCACGCCTTCGAAAACTCTTCCAGAGATCAGTCCTCAAGCTTTCTTCCTCCTCAAGCTTCCTTCCTCTTCGTTCGAGAGGTTCTCGTGCCCCCCCGTAGGTGATCGTCTTTTCCTCACGCTTCCTCCTGTTTGCTGTTCTCCTCTACGTCGGACAACGATGGCAAGAAAAGGAAAGGCGGTCGCGGTTGCCGGCGCGAGTGGGATCACCGCTGCGGCTTCTAGAGGGCCACGATGCCGCCATTACAGTGGGCTTCGTGAGCGCTTCCGGATCGGCGACGAATACGAGATCATCGATGCGAAGGAAGGAGAATCGTTCCTGGTGAACAAACCAGGTTGTTTCCCCCTCTCCGTGGATCACCTGGAGGCAGGATTCCAACTGCCGCTGCCAGAAGTGGCGAAGGCACTATTAAACTGCTGGGGCGTCTCGCCGATACAGTTGACGCCCAACACATGGAGGTACATCTGTATCTTCGGTGTGATCTGTAAGCTTAAAGAGATCCGGGGCTCGGCAGATGTATTCCGAGCCCACTTCAAGCTTTCTGCTTCTCGGCCGTCAGGAGCAGATATTTACTATGTCAAGCACCGAACAAATAGGATGCATATTCAACTGTCCAACAAGTATTCCAACAACAAGGGTGGATGGACAGGTTGCTGTTCGTGCGCCACCGGGATGGTGCAGAGTGGGGATTCCCCACTGTCGTCCGCTCGGCAAGGAAGGATAGCTTTCCGAAGCTGATCCAAGATGAGGCAAGGGCCTCAGATAGGCTTCTCCGAGCAGGTGTTAGAAATGGGGAAGGCTATGTGACAGAATTCATGCTTGTCAAGCATGGCTGAGCAAACCGTGGAGTAAGTATACGGACTTCGGTCGTTTACCTGCCGGTTTGATGACCCTGATCTAACTCTTCCTCTCTTTTTTTTTGTGTGTGCAGCCGCTGCGGAGCTGGAGGCTGGAAGGGATCTGGAGGCGAACGAGGACTTCGCCGAACAAATCCTTATTCTAGCTCACATGGTGTACGAGGATGACGACGTTGAGGCCGTTGTTCGGGTTCCCTCTGCCGTGAGGGTTGGTGCCGCGGTGACAACGGCACTCGCGGCTCCCTCGTCCGCGAAGGAGCGTCCAGAAAAGGCACGGGTGCCTGAGAGGGGCCCGGAAAAATTCACCTGAAGAAGAAGGCCACCATGAAGGTGGTTTCAGCAGGAGCTCGGACTCCGCTCGAGGAGGGCGACAGAACGGCTCGTCCTTCGGCTTCTATGAAGAGAGGCCGATGCTGCTCGACGAGGACGCGGAGGATGCAGACCAGCTCCGCGCTCGGAAGAAGAAGAAGATGGTCCGCGCTGTCTCTCAACACAGCGAGGAGGGGACCGAAGAGGAAGTTGAGGAGGCGCAGTTGCTGCTGCGTAAGAAGCGTAAGGATGTGGGGTCAGCCGAGCAGGAAGCACCGTGGATGCCCCCCGTGGTTCGTCCGGAGGTCGTGCAGAGAATGGCGACCGAACTGGGGCTCGTCGTCGTGAGCGATGGGTCGGAGAGCCCTGCCAGAGAAGAGGCCAGGGGCTCCACCTGCTCAAGGGGTAGGGAGCTCTCGGATGCTTCCAACACTGGTGGTGTTGAGCACGGTGCCGCCAGCAATACTGCAGAAGTTTCCACCTGGAGGAGCGGAGGAATAGCGGCGTCCTCTGCTCGGGGGGAGGAGAACCCTCTGCTCGTCGAAGCACCGGGGGTGGTAGCTACAGAGACCACCGTTGCTGAGGAGGATGAGGGAATCGTCTCCCCGAAGAGCGCCAGAACCAATGAAGACGTCGGTGCGAAGGAAGCTTCCGCCGCCGCTGGGATGCTGACGAGCAATGCGGTGGCTCCGGCGCCACAGGCGACCCTGTCCAGAGGACAGGAAGTGGTTCCTGGCGCCAGGGCCACTGAAGAAGCGGCCGTGACGACGGGGGCCGCTGAGGAGATCGCTGCCACAACTGGGGGCCCCTGCCCCCCATGCCCCCCCACCGAGGTGGTTGCTAATGTAATGCAACCGCCAAGGTAGTTGATGGTGCTGGAGGGGAGGCAGCGGAAGTTGGGGGCGGTTTTTGGGCTGAAGAGTCCGATGACGACCGGATGCCCCTTAGGGAAGTACTGCTGAAGAGGCTTCCCGAGGACCCCTCAGTGGCAGCGTTGGAAGCGACACTTCGTCGTATGAAAAATGCGCCAAGGGAGTTGCCTGCGAGCCCCACTGCTTCCCATCTCGACCAGCTGGCGAGGTGCTTGGATCTTCCCCACGAGCAGACTCCGGAGAGACCAACAGAAGGTTACCATCCGGAGGGCCAAGAGGATGAGGGCATGAGCGACGTCGATCTGGAGGCGCTTGCGGATGGGATGTCCAAGTCGTTGAGTATCCTCAAGGCCCTAGCTGCTCAGGGCCAGAAACAAAAATATCTCTGTGAGGCGCAGACGGCTTTCTGCGAGGACCTCACAGCAAGACATAAGGCTCGCGAGGCGGCATTAGAGGAGGAGGTGAAGAACCTCAAAGCCGCCCTCCAAGCTTCGGAGATCAATGTTGCCTTGGCACGGGCTGAGAAGGACGCCCTTCCAAGGTTGTAGCAGATGCGGGGGTCCGCGCCGTTGTAGAATACAAGGCAGGGCCGGGCTACAAAGAAGATCTGGAGCAGTACGGGGCCCGCTGCTACAGAGTGGGCCTTAATGCTGGGAAGGACCTCGGGGAGCGGCTATCTGGGTTTGAACGCGCCCGAGAGGCCTTTGAGGCTGCTGTTCGGGAGTGCCGGCGTCGCACCAATGACGCCCGTTTGGATGGTGTGGGCTTCGCACAATTCCAATCTGGGCGGATGCCTTCTTCGGATGAAGGTGCTGGCCCTTCCGAACAGGATCCTAATCTCCCCGCTCCATGCCCTTCTTGTATTTTCCTTTTGTAACCGTGGTCCAAGGGTCCTGCTTGTAAGAAAAGATTAGTAAATGAAGATTTCCCTTTCTATCATTTGACTATGTCGTCTTTTTCTATCTCCTTCCTTTTGTCATTGTTCCCGCTCGGATGGAAATCCGCTGGTTTTATAAGCGTTGCATGTACAATGCAGATCATTGGGAACCAAAAAGGAGGTTCCGATCAGGGGTGTATGCTAAGCGCTTCTGTAACCATAGGGACATGGAGAAGAGAAGTAGGATGCTGAACAGGCTTTTATAAATGATAAGCCTTGAGGTTAGAGACATGCCAAGTCCTGGGTATGGCTTCACCACTAGGGGTAGTTAGCTTATATGAGCCTTTCTCAAGGACATGGGTGACCTGATAAGGTCCTTCCCATTTGATGGCAAGTTTGCCGACTGCTCTTCGGGGATCCGAAGCCGAACAGTGGCGCAAAACCAAATCTCTCACGTTGAACCGCCTTTCCCAAACTCGCGCATTATAATAATGTGCGAGCCGTTGCTGATAAGAAACGAGGCGAATGCTGGCGTCATTTTGTCGTTCGCCAAGCATGTCCAAGTTTTCCCGAAGAGCACGGTTATTGGCGGCTTCATCGAAGTGGGTTGTTCTGATGGTGGGAAGGGCTACTTCCAGAGGCACAACAGCTTCTGAGCCGTAGGCCAAATGGAAGGGTGTTTCCCCTGTAGCTACTCGAGCCGTTGTTCGGTGGCACCACAGGACGTTAGGGAGCTCGTCAATCCATGACCCTCCTGCCGCCTCTACTCTTGTGCGGATCCCGTGCAGCAACGTTCGGTTGGCATTTTGTACCAAGCCGTTTGCCTGGGGATGTGCCACGAAGGTGAAGTGTTATAGATTCCGAGCTCGGCACATTTCTGCTTGAAGAAGGTGATGTCGAACTGCTTCCCGTTGTCGGAAGTGATCACTCTTGGGACGCCAAACCTGCAGAGGAGGTTCTTCCAAATGAACTTCCACGCGGCTTGTTCGGTGATCGTGGCAACAGGTTCGGCTTCGATCCACTTAGTGAAGTAGTCGATGGCTACGAATAGAAACTTCTTCCGACCTTGGGCCTCGGGGAAGGGCCCAGGATATCGATGCCCCATCTGGCAAAGGGCGCGGTTCGAACAGATTGTGAAGCTGTTCGGCGGGTTGCTTGATGAGCTGTCCAAACTTTTGGCATTCCGGGCATTTCCTGACAAAGGTCATGCAATCCTTCTGAAGAGAAGGCCACCAGAACCCTGCTTGGATAATGCTGCTGCTAGCATTCTGCCCCCCAGGTGGCTTCCGCACAGCCCCTCATGGACTTCTTCGGTGGTGCTAGGGCCTCCTCAGGGTTGAGGCACCGTAGAAGAGGTCTTGAAAGGGACCGTCGGTATAGCTTGCCTTCTACGAGGGTGAAACGCTGAGAACGCATCCTAATTTTCCGAGCTTCGGTTTGTTCGGGCGGAAGGTCACCCCGGAGTAGGTACGCCAAGAGGGGGTCCATCCAGCTCGGAGCTGGTGGGCCCGTCTCTATAGCTGCGACGTCTACTTCAGTACTCGGCGAGGTGAGCTCTTCAATGAACACGGAGCGGGAAGGGGCGATGTCACCTGAAGATGCCAATTTGGCAAGTGCATCTGCTCGCGCATTCTGCTCCCGTGGGACGTGTATGACCTCGAAGTATAGGAGGCCCCCTGCTTGGCTCTTGACCTGTTGAAGGTATTGAGCCATGCGGGGTTCCCTTGCTCCGAACTGCCCGCTCACTTGGCTGGCAACCAATTGGGAGTCACTAAAGACCCTAAGCCGAAGGGCTCCAAGGTGCCTAGCCATGCGGATACCGGACAGCAGAGCTTCGTACTCAGCCACGTTGTTGGAGGCCGGAAAGCAGAATCGGAGGGCGTATTGGAACTGTAACCCCTCGGGGAGGTGAGGACCAGGCCAGCTCTGCTCCCTGTGACGCAAGAGGATCCGTCGACATAGAGTTCCCATGGGGGGTCATCCGCTAACGGTGGATCCTGCTCGGTAGGGAGAGTACATTCCACAACGAAGTCTGCCAATGCTTGCGCTTGACTGCTGTCCTTGGGCGAAAGCTGATGTCGAACTCGCCAAGCTCTATTGCCCATTTGATAAGCTGCCAGAAGCCTCTGGCCGCTGAAGGATGGATTTCAGCGGTTGATCGGTTAGAACCGTGACGGAGTGGGCCTGAAAATAGGGCCTAAGCTTCCGGGCAGCAGTGACGAGAGCGAGGTCGAGTTTTTCTGCTCGGGGGTACCTCCTTTCAGCTTCTTGGAGGACCCTGCTGATGTAATACACTAGATTCTGTGCCGCTCCTTCTTCTCTGATCAAGACTACACTGATGGAGTGTTCAGTAACCGAAAGATAGACGAACAAAGGTTCCCCGAGCATAGGGTTTGAGAGAATAGGAGGGGCTGCCAGATACGCCTTCAGCTCGGTGAAGGCGGCCTCACACTCTTCAGTCCACTGTACTTGCCCCCTTGCTTCGAGGCGCTTTTAGGGCCTCGGAGCAACTTGAAGAAGTTAAAACTTCTTTCTGCTGCTCGGGACATGAACCGGTTTAGTGCTGCAAGACGCCCTGTCAGTCGTTGGACGTCGCGCACCATCTTCGGACTTCTCATCCCAAGCACTGCCTGGATTTTCTCTTGGTTTGCCTCTATTCCTCTATTTGACCCGAGGAACTTACCCGAACGAACACCAAATGCGCACTTGGCAGGGTTGAGTTTCATATTGTACTTTCACAGCGTTGCGAAAGTTTCCTGAAGGTCGGAGATGTGGTCGATGCTTGGAAGCGTTTTGACCAGCATGTCGTCGACGTAGACCTCCATGTTGCGCCCAATCTGCTGCTCGAACATTTTATTGACCAGCCGCTGGTATGTTGCGCCCGCGTTCTTCAGATCGAAAGGCATTCTGGTGAAAACATATAAGCCTAGATCTGTGACGAACGTCATGGCATCCTGATCCGAAGGATGCATACTGATCTGGTGGTAACCAGAGTAGGCATCCAGGAAGCTGAGGAGCTCGTGACCGGAAGTAGCGTCCACTAGCTGATCGATGCGCGGCAGGGGAAAATTATCCTTGGGCGTCGCTTTGTTGAGGTCCTTGTAGTCAACGCACACATGCCATTTACCGTTGGCCTTGCGTACGAGGACCACATTGGAGATCCATCTTGGGTATTGAGCTTCTCGGAGGAGCCCTACAGTTCGGCTTTTGACAACGTGATCCTGAATCACGGTCTGCCGTTCTCGGTCACAGGTCGCCTCCTCTGTTGAACCGGTGGGACCCGGGGGTCTAGTCGGAGGCGATGCACCATTACTTCGGGGGAATACCCGAAGTTCATCGTCAGCAGGCGAACACGTCCAAATTGGCCAGCAGGAAGGCCCTGTAGCGTTGCTGCTCGACCTCTGCCAACAAGGCGCCAATGTACAAGACATGTTCGGGGTCATTGTCTACCTGGACAGGGATAAGTCTTCAGCAGGCGTCCTCGGCTGGTGGAGGGCTGATCGGTCGTAGGCGGGGTTGGATCTGCGAGTGGTTGCTTGTCCCTTAAAGAAAGGACATAGCACTGACGAGACTCGCGCTGACACCCGAGCACTTCGCCGACTTCGCTCGGGGTCGAAAACTTCATCTTCTGATGGAGTGACGAAGGTACTACTTTGATGCGCCCAATCAGACCTCTGCCGAGGATGGCATTGTATCCAGGCATATTGTTGATGACCAAGAAGTCAACCACTTTGGTCACGATCCTTGGAGCCGTCCCTAAAGTGATCGGGAGGCGAACTCTTCCCATGGGCTGCACCGAAACTCCCGAAAAGCCGAACATGGGCGAATTACGGGGGCTAGCTGATCGGTTTTCAAGCCCATGAGAACGAAGCAGTCGTAAGCCAAGACATCGGGGGCACTTCCATTATCCACCAAAATCCGGCGCACGTTACAATGATTGATGGTGGCCGAAATGACCAGCGCATCAGTGTGTGGGGTCGTAACCCCTACAAGGTCTTCGTCCGAGAAGGTTATAGCCTCCTCGGGCGGTGCGCGTGCAGGACTGGTGGGATATGGAGTCGACCGAGGTGCTGAAGGCCTATCCACTACATGCACTCGCCTTGCGTAGTCGCGTCAGCTTCGAGTGCTTTCTCCGCCTGCGTCGAGGCCTCCCGCGATCACGTTGATCTCCTGCCCGTTGGGTTCATTGTTGATCGGCTGCTCGGGAGTCCGTTCTCGGCGTCTGGGGCGGTCTTCATTCCGGCGCATGAACCGTCCAAGGTAGCCGCGCTTGATAAGGTCTTCAATTTCGTCCTTAAGATGGCGGCACTCGGAGGTGTCGTGGCCATGGTCGCGATGAAAGTGACAGTACTTGTTTTGATCGCACCTCCGGGGGTCGGAGCGCATCCTCTGTGGCCACCGAACATATGCTTCGTTCCTGATCTCCGCCAGGATCTGTTCGGGTGCCACTGTAAGAGGCGTGTAGTTGGTGAAGGGGCGCGGACGGCGCGGAGAGTCACCGTTGCGTCGTCCTTTCTTCCGATCACGGTCGGAGTCGTTGTCGGAAGGCCTCTTCTTGTCCGACTGCTCCCCCTGCTCCGCTCTACCCGCTGCTAGGCTTTCCTCGCAAGCCGCGTGGCGTTGTGCGATGGAAAGTAGCTCGGCGAGGGTGGCGGGCTACTGGACGCCCAGGGTCCTCTGCAAGAAACCGTCGCGAGTGCCCTGAATGAGGGCACTGGTTGCCAGAGGGACGTCCAGGCGCGAGAGATGCGAAGCGCTTCTGTTCGGAACCTTTTTACAAAACTGGATAGATAATTTTGTTGTCTACAAAGTGACCTAAATGGCATGAAAATATAATGTTCATTAGTAGACAACTCATGTGGTGCCTTCCATGAAGAATTTCTAGGCGAATTATATATATATATAGATGCACAGTACGGCGGTGTCACACCGCCATACTGTAGCATCTCTCATCTTATATACTACTAAAACTCAATTTGACCTTGGCCATATAAAATGTCACGTCATCAACCATTTCTCTCTAACCTTCCCTCCCTCTCCTCTCAACCGTCATTGCACTTCCCACCCCTTCTATCTCTCTCACTACGCAGTGCGGTGGGCCTATATCCATAGGCCCGCCCCACTCTAGAAATTATATATATATATTATATATATATATATATATATATATATATATTAAATATGGACTTGGTCAGCTCCTACTTCTTGGTGATGCACCCTTCAGGTGAGAACATGCCTCTTTTTCTTCCTCTGCCGACATAAATTGGAGGGAAGGGTTAGGGTGGAAGGCGAGTGCATGCATGTGGCTTCTGATGTCCAAGTTTGAAAGTGGCGGGTACAGGTTGTGTGAGTGTACATGCAGGTTTTATCTCTCCCGGAGCCTGTAACGTTTGCCCGCGGTGCATGATGGGTCAGGCACCTCTGTAGAAAAGATGAACACGGAGAAGAATGTACGTGAAGAATACGGTGGAAATTGAGCAGCGCGAGCGGCCGAGGAAGAAGATTTGATTTGTATATCCTCACTATAGGGTTATTAGAGACCTACCCTCTTATAATTGGTTATAGACTCCATCGGTCCCCAAATGAATATTCCAAGCGTATGCCTATTATTGCTTTCTAGGGGAACCACTCAATGTAGAATAATACTCATATTTCTCATATCTTTTGGGGTCAGATATCAGATGTGAACCATTCTATGACACTGGATAGGTATCCCTGTGTCTTCCGATCGGATATTGCTTGTTTTTTTTAGATTTCAATGTCGAACTTATAAAGAGACGTTCTTCACGAGACAAACTATATGACAAACTCACTTTGGTCATAGTACTTCTTATATATGAGAAAGAGTCCATTCAAATGACAAGTCACATAAATAATATTCCACATGATCCACCGCAGCTTCGAGGGTTCGTTTAAGCCGTCGATATCTGTGTGATCAAAATACATTCGGGAATGAGAACTCTTGCTTCTACAGTTCTACGTATAACCTTAAGCATTGGAACGAGTCAAGCCAGCCAGCCAATGTGGACTGCCAATTAATTGCCATGAACGCGACGGATACCAACTTCTGCATGTCCATAGATCAGTACATGTTCTTCTTCTTTTTTTTCTAATTCGAGTATATATATTAAATATCTATTTAATATGTGATCATTATTGCAGGCCGCATATGTCAATGACTAGGAAACCACTAACATATGTTGGGAGTGGAATCAACTCCCAACATATGTCATTGGCTAGTGAATCGCTGATATATGCTGATCCAGAATCGACTCCCAATTTATGTCGTGGCTTCAACACCTGTTGACAAAGGTTTGAAATATTATATATATATAATTTTAAATATTAATTATTCCTATATTATTACAAGTACTGCATTTCATAATTATCACATCCAAAAGACATACAACAATTGCAACTAACAATTCATATATTACAAATCCACAACAAAATATATGTCAATACATATAAAACATAAAAATGTCCATCAATCCCTCCTCAATCATCATCATAATCATCCCCCTCCTCATTTATGTCATCTTCATCATCTTCATGAACAATAGCTCCCTATGGTTGAGCCCCTTCCTAAAAAGCCTAGAACTAGGTCATGAATATTGCGCTCATCTGTCTGCACATGTCATCTATCTCAGACTATTGTCTATACATCTCCTTGATCTATTTGATGTTTGGACCTTAACCATTTAAGGATGAGACCTTCTTACCTAGGGGAGCTCAAATATCTTCTGACACATAGAACGGTCCTTGATTTGAAGGAGCTCTCGTGAGTCTTTCTTTAATAGTATTCACACGCACGGTGGACTCCAGTGATGATGACGACACCTCATTCATTGGTGGTGCCTCTCCTCCACGTCGGTGCATCGCCACACAGTAGCTGACAGCAACATGAGCCAACCAGTAGCACTAGACAGTAGCAGCAACAAGAGGGTGCAACCCTCTTGGCACTCCTCTCATCAAGAGAGGCTACGAGAGGGATAGATGGGAAGGAGGAGAAAGAAGGTGGTCTCTCTAAAAGCTCTAGCCTACGAGTGTTTTGAGACCCCCCTCTATTTATAGAGATCTCTACATGCCCATGCATATTGGATCCTCTAACCATAGACCCAATGACCCTTGGATCTCTATCCAATGGATCTGTCTTATCGGGTTAAGCGTTGTTATAGGACACCTGGCAACATGGTATTGTCGGCAGGTGTTGAAGCCACGGACACCTGGCAACACCTGGCAACATAAACATGGATTCATAGATTAAATATGTACTTACATATCGGCTTGTACTCTCGTCACCTACCCAATGCTCACTGCCATCAGGGAGTTGCCTGCATCTACACATCTTGAAAACCTCCAAATGATCGGGATCACGCACATGAAGACGACACTATTCACATGTATTAAGAGTAAGAAATAAACAAAGAAATCTAATACTAATTAAATAAAAAAACTTATAAAATCATCATGTAATTGACAATGATTCATCTAACCCTGCCTATATGCATGGTATAGACTGATGGAATTAATTTGTCTTGTTACGGCCAACAATGCTCTACAAAAATATATATTTTATATGTCAAGTTTATATTGAATAAATAAACATAAAGAATGAACATTTACTAAAGCTTTATTATGCTCGTTCATCTGAAGTATTTCATTTCTCACAATCATCTACAATCAGATGGATCAACACCAACTGGAATGGAAGCAATTGCATCCTCTAAAAACTTGCCCATATAATATTAGATATGAGAAAATTTTGATTTTATTAAACACAGATATAAGAAAAAATAGTATGTCAAATGATTATCATAAAGAAAAATATTAGCTTTATCATTTTATTCAAACTCCACACTAGCTATGATGCATGGAGAACATGTGTATAAGCATCTCCTTATCAGTATCGATAGTCTGGTCTTATCAAACTATCAACTACAAATTATAATTAACATGATTAGTGAAAAAAAATTCATAAACATACAACATTAAGTTTACAGATCATTACATCAAGATCTCTAAAACAGGAAGGTTGCAAAATCTTTTTGCCATATTTTACAATGCAACTTCGAAACAATATCCATGGGACCCACAAACTTGGCTCTTGCCTCTCCAACACCGGTCTCAGATCCTGGGCCATTACAGTTGGTATCAAAGCAGGTCTGTCGAAGCATTAGGAAATTGAAACAAGTGTAGTGTCTAGGAGCAGTAAAAGCACAGTCAGTAGCTAGGATTTGACTAGAGCAGTATGTTTATTAAACTACATTAGTTATTTTGTTTAGGTTTGAGATGGCACCCAGGCGTCGACTGTTGGCTGAGATTGGGAGACAAGTGCCACAGGGGGAGCCTATAGAGGGTACCTCAAGATGCCCCAGTACCTCGGCAGGAGCAGCAGGTGCCATAGGACGAGCACAATGGAGTGGCACCCCACCTCCACCACCTCTCCACAAGTGGCACCAGATCCAGACTAGGCCAAGTTTCTTGAGGGGATGGTACAGTTCTACACTCATCACACGATCCCCCAATAGTTCAGGGAATTAAGCCACGTCAGAGTGTTAAGGGAGTTTTGCAATTCTAGCCACCCCAGTTGAGGAACAGTTAGATGTAGACATGGCGAAGTCGTGACTTGATGCCATGGGCAGGACTTTTCGTTCTAGGACTGTGCAGAGGAGGAGTTGGTATCAGAGTGGGAGACTACCTTTCAGTCTCGCCCACTTAGACATACTACTTCGAGGGAGTTTATGGATGCGTTTGAGAGAGCTTACTACCCAGCTTACATTACGACTGAGAGACTATATCAGTTCCTAGAGTTGCCCCTTGCATTTAGCCGAGATGGATGTCGTTAGCCTAATCATCGTTAGCATGGCGGCCAGGGCTGACAAATATGCGAGGAGTGGGGTTCCCCGTGTCAGAGTAAGTATAAATTGTTGTATTCTATTATGGATTGTTTATGTTGGACTTTGATGTATTGGTGTATTTGTAGTCTAGAATTTTCTATTTTATTTTGTTAAATAGTATAAAATAAGTTATTTTCTAAATTTCTTTCAAATCTAAAAAAAAATGATGTTTTGATTTTGGATAGATTTTCTTACAGATTCAGAAAACTTATTTTCAACAGATTTTCTACCTTCAAAATTTATATTTCTAAAATTTTGTGACGAACTGTTTCTTCTGTTAGAGAAACTCATAAGTCAAATTTTCTTATGGATTTTCATCCATCAAAAAACCTTCAAAGAGTTTCCCGACCAATTTTGCGACGAATTTCAAGCCATCAAAAAATTTCATTTCTGACGATTTTTCGGGTGGCGTAGTTTCGTTGAAAATTGAGGACAAAATTTTAGACGGTTATAAGTCCATAGGAAATTTTCGACGCCTTTTTTGTCAAAAATTTGTCGAAAAGTCTGTTCTAATAGATTTCAATAGAATATCGATGGATTATGTTTGTCGAAAATGGTGCCTTTTCTTGTAGTGTATGGTGTCGAGACGCCAAGCCATGCACCCTAGCTAGTTTGTGTTTGTGTGGTGTGATTGTGTATTTGTGTTGGGTTTGTCTTGCACTTATAAGGTTTCTTGCTACTGTTGCCTCTTGGAGTAAGGGTCATTGCATGTAGTGTTGTTCCTTCTAGTTTGGTAACACAATTGTGATTCGGTTTACTAGTACAATGTTTTACTTGTTGGTTATGTTTTCTTACTACATTAATTTTGGTGGTTTATTATCAGGGGGATTTGTGTCCCTACTGGGCCTTTGAGTAGAGTCTCACTCTCTTCCCCTTTTAGGTGAGGTGCCATTAGCTCATGGTACAGATGTGCAAAGCCACTCCAGTGGTCCTGCTTAGCTGCTAGTTTTAGAAGAAAAGTACGTTATGTTATTTGTACCTCTCTTTTTGGTTGTACTTATACTTTGAGTTGTAAAATTATTTGTGTTTGTATACATATTTATGAATATAGTTCATCATCTATAGTTGTTTAGTTTCTTATATGACTTACTCAAACACTTTTTTACCCTTTTGAGTTTCGTCTCATAGGTGGCGGTTCAAAATTTGAGCATACTAGAGAGAATTTGGTATCTCACATCCTAGGTCATTACATCCACCATAAGTAGTCCAACCTTCCCTTAGAAGAAAGAGTACAACTTAACATGTCGAATTCAAATCTTGCATGGATGCAAATTCACAAGGGAAGATTGAGATTATGCATGCAAAGAGTTCACATAACATAGAAATTCATAGAACTGAAAAGTGGACCTGAAAATGAAGAAGGGAAGATAGAAACAATTAAATTGCACAGGTCTAGCTTAGCACATGAACGTGGCCATTGAGTTTGAACAAACAGAAGAATCAAAAAGTTTGGTCATGCGCTACCTTCAAAACTAAAGCTTCAAAAGGCATCCCTTTTTTACAATTGGGCAGCCATACTCCTATTCGATCTGATCAAGTTCGAGGTTGCATGCTAATACCAAGTTCTCTATGGTGAAAACAATGTTTATAAATGGTCATTATCTTATTTAGACGATGAAACAAAGTGGTTTGATGCTTGACTCACATGCAAGTAGGAAGGTCATTTTTTTTTTTTGCAAATTTGGTGGGAAAATATATGATAACCTAGGTTTGAAGAGCTTAAGAGTCACGTTACTAAACCCTTCAGAAAAGTCATCATAGCATCTCAATTCCAAAGGCTTACACAAGGTTCCATTAGGGAGATTTTTTAGAATATTTTAAGCAAAGAATTACTTGTTTTAAAGAGATTTTGGATCTATAAGAAACTAGATTTAGATCAAATGATCGTTTTGAATATATCTTATAATCGAAATGAGACATATATATCTGATAATTGAAGTGTTGAATTGATAATCAAAATGTGTTGAATTGATAATTGAAGTGTTGAGCAGCAGCTAATTGATGTGATATTAATCGATAGGGGAATGAACAGTTAATCTAAGTGATAATCGATAACAACTAATGGAAATGATAATTGATAGGGAAATGAATAGCTAATCGAAATAATAATGTAGGAAAATGAATAACTAATTAATCAAAGTGATAATGGATAATAATCAGAAAGGCACTTAGACTCGGTTGAGTAATTCTGGAGCTTGCAGGTTGGAATGTCAACTAAAAAATCGTAGTGTTGAGAGATTCGCTCACCCAATATCACAAGTTACAAGAATCTCAACTCATAAACCGATGGAGGGCAAAACGCCCAAATTTCAACAACATGATCGTCACTATCGTGATGTCCAAGGATTAATATATTGGAGCGTGAAATGTGGTATAGCCGTCTCTCAAGACCTTCGTCAATATTTGACAGACTCCTTTTAAAGTTCAACGGAGAGTTTTACATGTACAGCAGCTTGAAGACGTTATTACGTACCTTTATTCATAACAAAGTCACAATTAAAAGGATGGTGTTAGTAGATTCATAACAAAGTCAGAATTAAAAGGATGGTGGTAGTAGGTATAAGGAATCAAAGAATACGCACGAAGAATTGAATGGAGCGGAGATGAGGATGTTGAAAAGTCTATAGTTACCTGGCTACATCGTGGTAGGTAGATCTGGAGGATAGCTGTGCTCTCTCTCTCATTAATTTATTCTGGTACTGGTTGATCGATTCAGATGCAAGTGGAGGAAGGAAACCACCAAGAAACCACACGCTTAATTTCCTCTCTAGCTAGCTCTTTCGTAAAGGCTAGCTGCTCTTTAATTATGAACGCCATTGGCACTACCGGACAAGTCTCCTTAGCAATTCCTGGTTGCTTCCCCACCTGATGAAGCTCGATGCGTGGCGCATATATATGTTGCTCCTCGCGGCAGCTCCTCCCACACATCGCACGCGGGCGATGGGAATACTGGGTTCCGGGGAAGAAAGGTCCGAATCAGAGCATCCAGCTAGCCAGCAGCACCAGTTCATGATTTCGTCATTAAAGGTTAGTATAACTGATCTGCGCCTCGCCCATTTGCATTCTTTTGAAACTGGGCCTTCAGATCTTAACTTTACGGGATTATATATATGATCTGCCTGCTTGAAACTAGGGTAGATTCGAGCCAAGTAACTGCAGCAGCTACGAAGCCAAAAGGGCAAAAATCAGTAGACTTGGGTAACGCGTACGTGGTGACCAAATAGTTCATACTGGTGCTGAGATTTCTGGAGAGAAGTAACATACAGCACCTATGTATATATATATAAGAAGTATGCGACGAGGAGTACAGGTTAATTTGCTAGGTAATTAACTACATGATCGATCTGTTGAACAAAGAAAATAACAAAATGCTAGCGTACTATGATCTGGGGCACAAGCTCCCGAGGCAACGAGGCATATATGTGAGGACTAATTAAGGTCTCAATGATAGATCGATGCTAATATATATAGGGTGTTGGTTGCAGTTTTTTATTTCTTTTTTTTTCTAAATTTTAAAAAAGAGAGAAGACAACTACAAAGATATGTTTGGTAAGTAATTTTTTTTTTAGGGAAGAATTTTTTCCCTATGTAAATCTCTCTAAAAAAAAAATAAGTCCCACTCTATTTTTATTTTAAAAAACATTGACTCCTCCTCTCCCCCCCCCACCCCCCACCCCGGAGACCCCCCCCCACCGCCGGCGCCCTCCCCACCCCCGCCGGCTCCCTCTCCGCCCCCCTGTGCGCCCTCCTCCTCCCCCCTCCCCTCCACCCGCCGGTGCCTCCCCCACTCGCGCCAGTGCCTCCCCCACCCCTGCCGGCGCCCTCCCTGCCCCCTGCGCACCCGGGGCCCTCCCCGCCCCCGCCGGCCCCCTCCACACCCCCTGTGCGCCCTCCTCCTCCCCCCTCCCCTCCCACCCGCCCCCTGCGCACCCTCCCCCTCCCCCACCCCTGCGCTCGGCAGCACCCAAGGCACTTGGGCAAGTAGCCCGTTTCAGGCACTCGCCGACCGATCGTAGGGGTGGCAATGGACCGGGTCTAGACCGAGTCTGTGTTGGCCAGAATCCAGTCCGATCTCTAATCGATCGACCTGACCCGAGACGAAGCTCAATTTTTAGAAATTCAGCCCGACTTGAGACGATTAGGTAAGACCCGGCACAGGTCTGGTCCGACTTGATTTTACTTTTTTAAAGATATTTTTATTATTTTTTATTTTTTACAATAAAATTGATGTTCATTGAATCAAAACAACATAAAATAATATTAGACTAATCTAAATAATTTTATTTCTAATTGTTATAAATATGAAATAAATATTAAGTCATTAAACATAACTCCACAACAAAATTTTCAATCTAAAATTTTAGAATATTAGAATTATCGTCGGATCGCTTGTTTTTTTTTTAAAAAAAATTATCAGGCCCGCCCGGGCCGGGCCGAGCCAAGCCCGGACCCGATCCAATCTTACTCCGGGTAGGGTAGGGCCGAGCTCAAAATTTAAAAAAGATTAAAATGTCCGACCCAAACCCGTGTATAACTGGGCCGGGTCATCGGGCCTTCGAGCCGGCCTGGCTTAGTTGACACCCCTAACCAGCCACCTCTCTCTTTTTTTAAAAAAAAACTGAAAGTAGGAGTCATATACTCCCAATAGTCATATACTCTCGGCTCTCCATGCACGCCCTGCCCGCCTTGGTTAATTTGGAGCAATTGGGGGATTACCTTTGGTGTCTTGAACAATTTTGAGGGGTTTTTTTAGGGAAAGTTTGGTCTTTTCTCTTTGATGGGAGGAATGTTTATTGTAAAAAATACAAGAGTGTTCTTTCATTGATCCACCTACAATGGATCAATATATCATAACACGTCATTTTATAAATTCAATCTAAATATTTATAAATCTAATTCAAAATTTTACGACTCCAACTCAAATTTTTATAAGCTCACTTATAACTCAAATATAAGAGAACTCTTCCACTAAGTATTTCTCATTTGATGGCTGCACGATGAAGCGACCGGCTATAGTTTTGCAAGTGTTTGAATTTGTATTGAGAAAGTCATAAATATTATTAATTTGCTACATTATTTGAACTCTTTTTATCATTATTATTTGTTTTTTATGGGAAAGTGGTCGGGGCGGGGGAAGTGAGGGGGAGGAGCTCCCACGCTCTCCCCGCGGTCCCCCGTTTTTATCATTATATTACTAAACATAAAATCTATTACAAATTGGTGGTTCTTTTGAAAAGTATTGGGCCTTGTCTCCTTTTTTTAACCAAACAGAAAAAAAAAATATATATATATATATATATATATATAGTACATGAAGAAATTAAGACATTCAAAGATCTACCGTCTGTGAACCATGCATATATACATGTGCACCCATACTCTGACAAGTACATAGAGTTGAATGCTAGCAACTCTTCCTTAATACTTATATATGTTGTTTTCTACGTCAAACTAAGTACTCTTCCTTAATAATTAACGACCACGAAAACAAACATAAGTATTTGATGTAGAACCCCATTTTCAAATCCTGCACTCCAGGATATATATGCCACAAGATGTGGAAAAAGAATTCCAACTGACTTCCTTTTGATAAGTCCTCAGACTTAAGAGTTCAACCGATGGAGAGCTCCAACCATAGGAGAGGGTAGAATATTGTTCCAACGATATAAATTAGTATTTAGAAGGGTATAATTGATTGTGAAATAGAAGGTGGAACTTTAAAAATCTAGACAAAAGAAGGTTGATAAAAGGGACAAACAAAGATCAGAATGTGTGGTGGCTGTTTTCTGCCACCTAAGCCCATCGCGTCAAGGCCCATTCGAGCCTTCTTTTATACGTGGCCTCATCGCACGGTCCCACGCCTTCGTACGGATCGGAGGAAAGAGGACTCACGTGCCAGCCATCCCTAGCGAAGCACTGTCGAGCTCGTCAGCGGGCGGCTTCCGAACATGGGTCTTAATCCTGCTACGCGGTATAACCCTGGATATCACCGAACAGCACGTTCGATCCCCCATGTGGGTCACCTGCTCGGAAGGTGTGTCCAAAAGGTTCCGAGCAGGTCCTCTGGCTTATATCGTGGTTGTAACCGCCCCAGGTCACGCGCCCCATCATCAAGAGGCGCGTTAACTACCTGGCATCTCAACGGGCACCTGAGTGCATAACTCCTCCCGTTATGCGCGCCCCTCAAGGCGCTTTTTCAGGCACGATCTACCGACGTTACGAACGATCGCCTTGGCACCAACGCCTATAAAAACATAGGTACAGGACCATGCACGGGTACGTTCTCTCTCACGCGAACACACCTTCCTACATACAAACCCTCTGCCTTGCAAGCTCTCCACTGACTTAAACATCGGAGGGTTTCCCCAGTCTTCACCAGACCCCCTGATCCAATTCTGGTTTTTTCAGGCCTTCGTCCACACCGGCGTTCGTCTTCTCCATCTTCTCTATTGGAAGCCCGTTTGGTTCCGGCCCAAACAGGATTACACCACCACAGAATGAAAAGGGGAAAACAAGACTATACTGAATAAAGACATTAAGCAAAACATGGGATAAAGGCGGCTAGATTAGAACCTAGAGATCTGTTACCTAAGAGAACCTCCTGAAGGAGCTGATGCATGCCAAAAGTGATTAGTCCTCTGGAAGCAGAGCAGGGGTAGGGGTGTCTCTGAGAGACCTGCAGATCCCCTCCCCCCCCACAAGGACAGCTGCGGAGAACCTCGTCGAAGCTGGTCACGGCGAGAGCACTTTTCTGATGTGTCTACACTCCTTGTCACCCAACCATGTACGGTGGGCTTCACAGACAATGTTGATCCAAACACGCCGCGGCATCATGTATTTCTTCCTCACAAATGTTTTTAGCTTCACTACCTGCAGTACAACTGATCATACATTATAGGGAAAGCCGCACGCCAATAGTTCGATGAGATAATTCGGATCAGATATATATGACAAAAAAACTGGCTGGAAAGGTACAGTTTTGGTGTTGCAGTGTTCCTTTTCTTACTAGCTGTATGTTTGTTTTCCTGTATGAGTTCAAACGTAAATACTCTTATGCGAAACCCCCACATATTCCGCATCTGGAAGGGTTCTTGAAGCTTTGTTTGCCTTATGGGAAAAAGCTGAACCAAACATCAAATACGTACATAGATCCATCCCTGAACAACAGAACACGGGAGGGGAGGAAAGTAAAAACCCTAGTCGCGTGTGGTCGGACTGAGGAAAGCACGCTACGGATGTCCCAACCGTGCGCCGGCCAACCACGCATTCAGGATGGTGTCACTACGGGAGGAGGACGAGGGCGAGGGCGCCGGCAGCGCAGAAGAAGAAGAAGATGCCCGCAGCCTCGAGGTGTTCGTAGAAGCGCACCACCTTCTTCGCCATCGTCTTAAACAGCATGCCCACCACGCAAGAGACGACGGCCAGGTGAAAGAAGAATGCGCCCAGGAAGTTGGGCTTCGCGGCAGCCGCCTGTGGGCCAACCTGTCTGCTGATCAGGAAGATTAACGCCCCCGCTGAAACAGCGCAGACGCTTTCCAGCTTCAGAGATGCTTCGCGAGCTCTTGCACCGGCATGGCTGAAGCGGAAGCCCCCAACAGCACCAACAACGGAAGCCGCCTCGAAGGAGCCTGCAGAGCATTCGTCCTGGTTAGGGTCTTACAGAAAACTGACGACTGGAAGAACGGGAAATTAACCGCGCGGGGCGCCGAACAAACCTGCTGTGCGCAACTGCGATAGCAGGTTCAGCAGGTCGCCCCCCATATTAACCCATAAGGCTAGATCTTGCTGGGTGAGCGCGACAGTACTGGAGCCTGGTACATGAAGGAGCAACGCGGTGTCCCAAGGCCTGCTGACCACCTCGGCCAAGCCACCAGCGGCGCCGCCGCGCATGAGAACGGAGGAAGAGACCTCGACGAGCCCGGAGGCCATATTGAGGGAGGCGACGGCATGGGGGATGCCAAGGCGTAGGGCGGCGGCTTGGGCCGCAGTGATTTCGTCTCCTTCTCCCGGCCCAGTGAGGAGGAGCTTGGCCTCGCAGTAGGTGAGGCACTGTTCCAACTCTTCCCGCGAGTAGGCGGCCATGCGCAGCGGGAGTGCCTTTGCGCGGCACCGCATCACAGCCAGCATCACGGCGTAAGACTGTTCAGAGACACAGATGCATGGTCGCTCGGAGTTTAAAAGGCATAAAATCTTAGAAGGCGCTGGCCAGTCTGGCGGGACGATGGATAGATACCTCGACGCTGTCGGGGAAGGGGAGGGCCACGGTATCCCCACACTGGATGGCGCCGGAGTCGAGGAGGCCGGATGCAGCGCCGTCGACCAGGTGGAGGAAGCTGGTGGAGTTAAGCTCCTCCCATTCCGGAGTCCCGGGGCGGGCCAGCCAGCCCCGGCCGGACGCCGCGCTGCGAAGCATGGCGGACATGGTGGGGAAGGCAGGAAACATCTTCTTCCTCCTCTTCTTCGTTCTGCGCTTTTTGCCTGGTTAACACAATTTTGCGTTATGTAGTTGGTGATGGACCTGGTTGGGGATTGCCTTCCTTTCCAGAAGTTCTACTTTGACATTTGACTTAGGGCTTACTTAACGAAACCCGGCCGTGTGAGCACATTGATGATGACGTAAAACATATCTTACGGGAAAGAAACTACCATATAAAGGGAGAAGTTGCAACGTGATGGGTCGGCCCAATAGGCCCAAATTGGCACTTTCTATTATTCGTTTGATCTAAGCCCAGTGGCAATCTCGATCTAGGTGAAGACCAGCGCAAGTCGACATCATCTTGGACTCCGGCCCATGTTAATGCTAGAAGTCCCTCTCCACCTAAGCAGCTTGGTGATGGATTTCAAAGTCCACCATGACTCCAACTTCAGCTCGGATATAATTATCCAAAAGACTCTCACTAACTCCTATCAACAACTCATTCAGGAGTCTAAATGACCCAAGGCTTTTTGAAATCTATCCAAAGTAAGGAGTCCCAGTAAAACTTCTACTCTTGACCTAGAAAAGCAAACCTACATCCACAGATAAAGGGACAAGGTTTTCAAATCTTTCACAGAAATCTCGATTAAACCTACTCGCGCGTCTTCCCTCTCTTTTTGAATAAACTCGTTCCCCTTGTTCCCTCATCAAACTGACATCTAATTTAAGCATCGGAGGGCCAATCCCAAGAACCCCTTCCCAACCTTAGCTTCCTATAGGTCAGATCAACGTCGATGTGATGTCAACAGCTTCAGTTCACCTCGTCATCAACAAGATCTGAGCTTCTTGTCTCACCTTTGCAGGTTCGAGGCCAGTTTCATCATTAGCATCGTCTATGGGAATCAAAGTACCTGTCATGGCTCGGACTAGAAGCAAGGGGATTACTCGCCATGATGACATTGAAAATCAAGATGTCGAGGTAACTGCTAGGGGCAAAAAACAACCACCCAGCATTCTCCCCTAGCAGTTCCACCACTTTTTGTGCCAAATTGCTGAGCTTGAAAAAGCTGTCAAGGGATTGACCTCCTTCCCCGAATTGGTGGGTGTATAGTGACCCTGGATACTTATGCTCGAAAAGACTCCATATCTAGATCTGTCTCTTGCAAATAGACTGAAGCCTCGCAAAAGATATCTCACACACGTGCCTAGTAAGAATATAAAAACAACCACACTATATAAATATACATGGTAAAGTACATGATTTCATACATTCATAAAATTACATTGTCCCACTACATTATTACATGTCCAAAAGAAAAGTACAGAAGTCTGGGGCATATCCCGAGGTGTACAATAGGAGCCAAAGCTCGCACAACTACTGGTGGTACAGATCCACCTCCATAAAATCACGCCCGCTAAACACCTAAAAGGAAGGTGTAGGGGTGTGAGCCTCATAAAATCATAGGCTCAACAGGGAAACTCATTAAAACAACCCCAACACACATAATCCTGGATGTGTAACAAAAGAAAGCACTAAACCACTGAAAGCTGGAACCAAAATATGCTTTCTAATGAACATAAATAACAACATGCTTCCCACATGTAAACAACTAATTAACAATAAAAAATATATACAATTAGCAAGTATTACCATAACCTCATGATTAATCAGAAGCACACTGCCAACTAAGAGCTACTAAACTAGGTAAACCCCAGAAGATAAACTGTCAAAAGAACATTAAAGAAACTGCAAGACCAACCGTAAAACCAAGTGGTGCTAAATCAATTGTACCACACTCACTATGGAGCAAACCATAATTGAAGTTGAAAGTCATGACGCTAGCACACAAGTCACGACTACTGGTTCATAACGTCAGTATCGGACCCGGACAAACCAACACAGGAAACATCCCTTAGTTTCACAGTTGCAAACGAAAGGTCTAACAGCATCTCCACCTCAACAAGTACAAGAACTATAGAGACTAACTAACACCACCTACAGACAACAACTATAGACCCATGCCTGACACTACTAGAGATTCTGGAGTCCTTAGAGAGAGGTAGTGGAAACACTAGACTAGCGGGGGCCAGTACTTCGATTGGTGTCCGTGCTCCAACCACGAGCGTGCTACAGGCGATCGCACACTGCGAGTCGCTGCCTTAAGTAATCTTTCCCTCAGCCGAACATGCTACAACTCAACAAGTTAAAGGAGTGGGAGTGTCTAGAAAGATGATACAACCTCAATGCACTACAAGAAAAAGCGTTGATAGCGACCGACTAAATTGGTTGCTAATCGGTCTCAATTCAGTCTCTATAGTGTTTAGCGACTGAATTGCCACAGATTAGCGACCGACATAGTCGGTCACTATTAAGCGATCGATATCAATCGGTCGCTATATCGGTCGCTGATAGCGGCCGATGACAGTCGGTTGCTAATAGCGACCGATGTATAACAGTCGCTGGTCGGTCACCGATTCAAGACGACCGATTAGCGACAACCATAATTTCGGTCGCTATTTGTGTAGTGACTAAACATAGCGACCGATTTATTAGGTCTCTAATCAGTCGCTATTATTACATATTTTTTTAATAATTTAAACGTAAATGACAATATAAATCACCTGATAAACAACAAAAAAACCACAATACATCTACTACACAAATCACAATATCTCATCCACAAACCACAACAATTATGTACACCAAACCAATCATACATCCATCATAAAATTACAACATCCACACAACTAACATGAAATCGCAAACCACAATATACCCATCAGAAAATCACAATCCTCTGCGTATGTGTCATCCTGGTCCTCGTCTCCCCCAATGCCTCATGATGGATGCTCCTATATATCATTTATAAAAAATTAAAATCAAATACTTAATAAATAAATTATTTCTTATTTAAAATTGACAGCAAGATGTTTTTCATTTAACTTAATTTGACGAATAACAGTTTTGAGCGTTTTGCTCAAGTCGAGAGTCCAATTTGGACTCCGTCAGTTTCTACAAGACTCTCACCTTCCTGGTCATGTGGAATCATTGACAAATTAATCGAACCTATATTTTTAATTTTGACCCTCTTAAAACCGTGTTTATTAACTTTAACTAAGTTATCTTTAGAAGATGTAATTTGAGCATCGAGCTCAAACCTGAAGTCCAATTTAGACTCCGTCATTTCTACGAGTTACTTTCACCCCTGAAGGCGTGTTGAACAATAATAGGCTGATTGACCTGTATTTTAAATTTGGACCTCAAACCCAAGTTCATATATTTTAAACAAAACTAGTTAAGAAAATGAAAAATTGATTGCCCAGTCTAGATCGAGAGTCTAATTTGGACTCTGTCAGTTTCTATATGTTACTTTCACCCCCCAAGTCGTGTTTGAACAATCAATAGGCTGATTGGACCTATATTTTAAATTTTGGACCTTCAAACTCAAGTTCATATATTTTAAACAAAACTAGATAAGAAAATGAAAAATTGATTGCCTAGTTTAGATCGGGAATCCAATTTGGACTCCGTCAATTTCTACAAGTCACTCTCCCCTTCTCGGTCATGTGGAATCATTGACAAATTAATTGGACCTATATTTTTTATTTTGACCCTATTAAATCCGTGTTTATTGACTTTAAATTAAGTTCTTTTAGAAGATGTAAATTTTAGTATCGAGCTCAAACCTGCAGTCCAATTTAGACTCCATCAGTTTCTACGGGTTAATTTTACCCCCCAAGTCGTGTTGGACAATCAATAGGCTGATGGACCTGTATTTTAAATTTTTGACCCTCAACCCAAGTTCATATATTTTAACAAAACTAGTTAAGAAAATGGAAAATTGATTGCCCAGTCTAGATCGGGAGTCCAATTGGACTCCATCAGTTTCTACAAGTCACTCTCACCTTCTCGGTCTTGTTGGAATCATTGACAAATTAATCGGACCTACATTTTTAATTTTGACTCTCTTAAAACCGTGTTATTGACTTTAAACTAAGTTCTTTTAGAAAAGTTTATAATTGACCCTCATCAACCCAAGTTCTTGCATTTAATAAGATGATACTTAGAATTGAGAAAAAAAATCAATCAAATAAATACGTTGCTGTGCAGGAGGTGCTCTATCACTAAGAAACCCCAACTGTGCGAGCGTCTGGGAGACATTCTGAGAGATGATAGTTAAGGTATTCTGAGAGACGGTCTCGTTGACGATCTCCCTAAACTGAGCCGGAGTCATGGTCGGGGCGGCACTGGAAGAACCACCCGGGGCTGCAAATGTGGTAAATGGAGAGATTGCATGTGAGACGGAGCTCGAGCATGATGATATCACCCTGGCCGTGCCCAAGCTATGTCCAAAACCATACACATGGCCTTTTTTGGGTACCCCAAATTTTGCAACCCAAATGTCAGGATCCAACTCTGGACGCTACTGTCGTCCCGTACCTCTCACCCATTCCTCTATTATATGACTCCTGTAAAAAAAAAAAATCTTAATTCTACATTTCACTTTTAAATGAAAAGTATTGGTGAATACACTTACCGCTACCTCCCGAGCTTTCTGACTAACGTAATCATCTGTCCCTTTCTTCTTATGAGTTTGATAAAAAAGTTCTTGAAATTGAGGTGGCCGCTTGAGCTGTGCTTCCTATTTTCAATAAATCACAGTTTATTATTAGACTTACAAATTTTAAAGAATGTAGAATTGTACTTACCAATCGCGCTTTATGCGTTGCAAAAGAGACAGAGCCACTCATGTGTACATTTGCCTCAGGATACGCAGCTCTGTTTAGCTTTGCTTGATAGAATTTTCATTCCATTTCTCCCCTACCTATATCAGCACAGCTCCATCCAATACTCCTTCTCATCCAAATGCCCATGCTCCTCCACTGGTTCTTATATGTGCTTGCACAAATCTTTCTGCATTTCTTCGAACATTGTACAAAAGATGTTTGAAATTTGCTCTTGCAATGGTTGTCCATGCAGATCTAGCACGTAACTCATATGAATGCTCTGTGAATCGATGATTCCTCTGCATATTAAAAAAAATGAATTATATAGAATTAGTGTGTTAGACTAAGAATTGAAAAAGACTTAGTTTGATAAAAGAAGATACATACCATGAACATATCACACAATAAATCCTGAACATCCATCGAAAATTAGAAAATCGATGGATAGGGCCAGGAAAATGTGCTTGAAAGGTTGTGGAAATGGATTTTTGATAAATCTTTTAAAGTTATCTTTTATCATGTTTCTCATGTTCTCATGGATGCGTATTGCTAATCCAAGTCCCGTCGGATGCTACACGAGCAATGGTGACGTGAGATGAATCCACAATTCGCACAACGCGGGCGTGCCAGTCACCGAGGTGACAACTAAGTGTTTTGTCTCTGAGAGTCGGAGGGTTTTAGGTCTGTTGTGTGCACCGTTTAACTTCGTCAAACGAAGGTGAGGTCGGGTCCTAGACCAAGATCCCGTCGTTGCCTGAGCGCAACGACGTTAATTACATCCTTTTAGAAAGAGAAAACCCTTGATTAATCGTCAGAATAGAAGGTCTTATGGCCTAAGTCGTGACATCCGATAAAAGGCGCAAAATAAAACTACAAGATTGCAGTTAAATTTGAAAGAGGGTTAGATGTGTGTGTGTGCCATTCATCTTTTAAGGTCAATTTGCATGCTCATTATTTATTCTTTTATTTATTACACAATTTTTTCTATTTGGTAATGCAAGAAATTTGATATGCTTTGGTTGTCATTAATTTTTCATGATTGAAGTCATTTGGTCATTTGAATGCTCAAACATCATCATGCAAAACCCATTCGATTCAGCAGACAAAGCGATTCGGCAGCCAAAACGATACGGCAAGGGCGAATCAGCAAGGGCCAATCTGCCAGGGTGAACCGGCAAGGGTACTGTTCAAGTGATACGGCAAGGGCCCTAACGGATCGGTCCTGCCGTATCAGCCCAATTTTCAGGCATAAAGTGATATGGTAGCCCCATTTATGCATAATTCTCAAAATCCGCGAAGAATCTAAGCGTGCAATCAGGAGGAGGGATATTTAACCCATATAGACAGCACTCATGAGCTCAAACGAGGTCTGGGTATTGATTACCTGACACTTGATGTTCAAAGCCGTGCGGAAAAACGATACAGCAAGACTTCCAGGACTTGGTTCTTGAAATTCGTGAAGGGTCTGAGCCTCAAATTTGGGAGACAGAGCCCTTGGGGTATGAGGGACCAGTCCATGAACTTGGATCGGGCCCAGGTACTGGCAAACCGACCCTTCATGTCCAAAGCCGCGAGGAAAAGCGATACGGCAAGACTTCCGGGACTTAGTTCTCGAAATTCATGAAGGGGCTGAGCCTCAAATTTGGGGGACAGAACCCTGGGATATGAGGAACAAGTCCATGAATTCGGATCAGGCTCAGACAATGGCAATCCGACACCTCATGTTCAAAGCCGGCGGAAAAGCGATACGACAAGCTTTGGGGACTCGGTTCTCACAATCCGTGAAGGGGCTGAGCCTCAAATTGGGGGACAGAACCCTTGGGATATGAGGAACAAAACCATGAATGACTCGGATCAGGCCCAGATAACGGAAATCCGACACCTCATGCTCAAAGCCGTGCGGCGGAAAAGCGATACGACAAGCTTTTGGGGACTTGGTTCTCAAAATCCATGAAGGGGCTGAGCCTCAAATTTGGGGGACAGAACCATGGGATATGAGGAAAAGTCCATGAACTCGGATCAGGCCCAGATAATGCCAATCCAACACCTCATGCTCAAAGCCGTGTGAAAAGCGATACAACAAGCTTTTTCGAGGCTTGTTTCTCGAAATCCGTGAAGGGGCTGAGCCTCAAATTTTGGGGACAGAACCCTTCGGATATAAAGAACAAACCCATGAACTCCGATCGAGCCCAAATGCCGACAGTCTGGTACTTCTTGTTCAAAGCCGTGCGAGAAATCGATACGGCAGGACTTCCGGGGCTTGGTTCTCGAAATCCATGAAGGGGCTGAGCCTCAAATTTGGGGATAGCTTCCTTCGTATATGAAGAACGAACCCATGAACTCGGATCGAGCCCAGATGCCAGCAGTCCGGTACTTCCTGTTCAAAGCCGTGGGAGAAAATCGATTCGGCAGGACTTCCGGAGCTTGGTTCTCAAAATCCGTGAAGGGGCTGAGCCTCAAATTGGGGGACAGCCTCCTTCGGATATGAAGAACGAACCCATGAACTCGATCAATCCCAGATGCCGGTAGTCCGGTACTTCCTGTTCAAAGCCGTGCGGAAAAGCGATACGGCAAGCATTAAGACAGTCCCAAAGAGGCCATTTCCAGCACGCCTGGTCACAAGGGAGGGAAGAAAATGCCTTTCTGGGGTCTTTTATGGTGGAAAGAACATATCAGAAATGGAGAGGGGTCCGGGCATTAAATTGTCCTCCCATTCTCATCCGAATTATAAACTGCAAACTGTAATACAAGGAGAGAAAGGACAACGAACAGGAGGTATTTATGGTCTCTTAGAGCTGAGCTAAGGGGAGGGAGATGGGAGAGCCACACACGGCAGTAGCGAGCCCCCACCTTTCCTTACTCAGTCTCACTTGATTTGGAGTACGAGAAGGCAGATGGAAGGGAAAGAAAACAAGTTAAACAGAGCGTAACTCACACATCAAGAAGGCTCCGGTCATGCTCTAAATAAAACATCAAACCAGGAAGCTAAGGAAGATATTTGACATGATCTCCCCATTGTCATATCTCAGGGAATTTAAACACCTAGAAACCTCACCTCATAGTTCTCTTGGGATGGAATAAGACATTAAGTTGTCTTTTCCACTGCCCAAATCAAACAAAATGCAGAGCCTCATAGGAATAAAAAAAACACATGAAGAACAAGTCAACATCAAGAAGCGAGAGAAGGGGGGCCATTTCGGTTCTGTACAAAAGCAACATTAAACAACATTAAAAGAAAGCATTTAAATGTAGTTTCTAGTCATCCATCTCCATCATATCCAATGCCATGCACAAAGGGAAATGGAAGACGGGCCTCTTCACTGTTGAGGTGGAAGATTACATGGGGAGTGGAGGAAAAAGAGCAAAAAAAAAAAAAGAGAACATGGGGACTGCCGTAGCAGTCCCCTCCTCCTCTCCTCAACCTTCTTCTCTTCTCTTGATTTCTTTTCCTTCCTTTGATATAGCAGGTGGAGGACCCGGTTGAGAGGAGCTTGCTCTCCTCTTCCTCTTCTCTTCCTCTCTGTCTCTTCTTCTCTGCAGCAGGCCCGGTGGATGGGAGGCCTCTAAGAGATGCCCAGCCCCCCTCCAAGTCTTCTCACGCAGCCAACCTAGAAGGAAGCCTCTCTTCTCTTCTGCCTTCTCACCCGCCTCTTCTATGTGGCCGCAAAAACAGGGAATGGAGCCCCCGGGTGAAGAACCACTGCTCCCTCTCCTTTTTGCTCTCTTACCCAGCCCCTCTAGAAGAAGTTCTGGCCCCTTTTTCTTTGCCCCGTAACCAGCCACACATGGAAGGAGGGTAGAGAGGAGGAGCCCTGCCTAAAGGGGAAAAAAATCCCTGCCCCTTCACCTTTGCTGTGGCAGCCCCATTTCCCTGTAGTGGGGAGGTGTTGAGTTGGCTTAAAATGACCTCCTAGCATGAGGTATATGGCCATTAGGTAATGGGTTCTCTTGGGCCCGTTTAAAGGGACCTTTTAGTGGGTTTTTAAGGGGTCTTTTGCTTAGGGGGAATTGGGCCGTTGGATGCAAACCCATTGCATTTTTTTTAGGTGCCCACAAATGCCCCCCACCTGCGAACAGTGCAAGCGAGAAACGAGTGGCGCGGTGTTCGCAGGTGAACTTTTATAGCTTTAGTAGCCCCATTGACATGCTGGTGATCTCTGGTTTTCTTTCAGTTGACATTGCGTGTGGCGGAACACCTCGGCCAAGTCTGTGAAACGATAACATACTTGATCCGAGCCCGTCTCCCGCGAACGGGCCGAAGCCTCGCAAGGGAAACCAAACCACAGTCCGTGTAACACAAAGGAGGAACACACCACATTTTATATATATATCACAAGTTACATAGCCATATTTCCAAAAAACTGAAAGAAAGTACAAGAGCCTGGGGCATACCCCGAGGTACAACTGAAGAAAATAAACAACTAACTACACTACACTGCTGGAGCTGCTACTACACAGCTAGAGGTACCGACCCAGCAACGCTACGGCGCGGCTCTGAACTGGACGACGGTCGAGAAACGTCCTCCTCTCTCTCACCTGTGGGGGTAAGGGTGAGCCTCTCTAGTCACTGGCTCAGTAGGGAACTCCCCCAACACTGAGCAAACCAAAACCACAGGTACGAAAGCACTAAACAGTAGCAACAATTTATAGAACAGCTAAGCAGGATATGAAAGCTAAAAAGTACTCACCGTCTGCCGACTACGAAAACAACTGTAATAATTAAACGCAAACCAGTACATGTACAAGCTAAAGTAGAGACAGCCAAACACGAGCCACGTGAACTGGTTCGCGACACAGTAAACTGACTCGGACAAGCTAACACAGGTCCACCTCTCAGTCTCGCAGCAAGAACGAAAGGTCCAGCTGCCGCTCCAAGTGAAAAGGTTAAGCAACTGTGGAGACCAACTAAACACCACCACCTACGGACCACACGGTCACAGGCCCATGCCTGGCACCTCTAGAGATCCTGGCTCAGAACTCTATAGAGTGAGGCACTGGAAAAGGACTAGCTGGGGTCCAGTACGTCTACTGGTGTCCGTACCCCCAACTACGAGCGCGCTACAAGTGACTAAGACAAACACAAGTGTCACTGTCCCACTGTCGTCTTTCCCTCAGCCAGACGTGCAACTCAAACACAAGAGTGAGGGTGTCCAGGTCAGACGACACAGACCTCGACGGTGCAACACAAGTACCGAGACAAAGCCCCGAGCTAACAGCCTGGCTCACAAAGAACCTGGGGCACCCAACTGGAGAGGTAACCACGGTAGGCGTCGTACTACTCGCCACGTACACCAAAACCATGTGCACGTCACACACAAACCACGTGAAACCTCACATAAAGCTCAAGTAGCAACGGTCAACCACACGTGAACCCAACTGAACTCGCGTGAACAACACGCAACCTCGAAGTGATAACTAACTGCATATCTCGTATGCTAAACATAGCAACTATGTGCACTCAGTGCACCACAGGTGCCAACGCACCATTCATTGTCGATAAATACCATAAACAGTCATTTCTGCTTATACACAAGTTGGCGGCAACATCGACTGCCGCTTACAGGAAGTAGACGGCAAGGGATCTGGCCGTCTATATCCCAGCTGATGAACCTGGCGACAAACGATGTTGACGCCAAGATCTTCAGCCGCTATTCCTGCAGAAACCCTAAACCGATTCTACAGGTTTTACAACCGTTAAAACAACGGAAAGACATGCAGAATTAGTTCTTCTAACATCCATGCACTATAATTAAACTATAACAGCATGCTTTACCACTTGAATTCATCAAACCACCCATTATCCCCGCATGGATACCATGACCCGAAATCACCATTTTCATGCAGATTCATGTTATCTAATTTCATTATCACGACCTATAGAATTACAGGGGTCATTCCCTACCTCAGAACACGCTTAAACCTCCCAAAATCTCCGGTTCACACCGAACCCTCCGCGAGATCCTATGGGAATTGCACCACGCCACGGCGTTTCCTCCCGTGATTCGGAAACACCACACATCCCACGATCCTCCAACCACTCTCCTGTACCTGTTGGAAGCTTTAGGAATGCAGGGGGTGAAGCTGAGGCAAGGGGAAGAGAGAACCAGGTAGAGAACCTGCTCTCGGGTGACCCTATAACCTGTAGAATTCTCAGGTTGGCGTCAACCCCTCTGCCGCCAATGGCAACCGCCACCATCAACGTCCACATCTTATGCCGCCAAGTTCATACAGTCAACGGCAACCTACCTGGACGCCAACAAGTCAACGACCACCCCTGGCCGCCAACTCCAACTCAACTGCAGCAGGTCCTATTTCATTCCAGGACCAAACCTGCACCGTACCTGAACAAACCACACATCCAACCACACATTCCACACAACCAACTCACACTGGCCTCACAACGACCATCACAACCACAACACATACGATTCGAAAGGATCCGAAAAGCACGCGACGTTACATTACTATCATCTAAAAAGAAAATTCGACCTCGAAATTCATAACACAACTCAAAGTTAAACAACTTATACATACACATTTTAAAAGCACTATCATCTAGAAAGAAATACAAAAGCTTATTCAAACAGATAGGGATACCCTTTAGCCATTTCCAGCTAATCCCAGGTATCCTCACCACCCAACCTATTCCCATCTTACTTTAACTAGCTCAATTTCTTTATTTCTCAACCTCTTTATCTTTCGATCAGTGATTTGCACCGGTACTCTGGCATAGTCATATCCGGTCTCAGGTCACCACCTTGATATCTGATTATTTGAGCTGGATCTTCAATGCACTTTCTCAACATAGAAACATGAAATATATCATGGACATTCGCAAAATCTGCTGGCAAATCCAGCCTATAAGCTGTTTCCCCAATCCTCTCAATTACTTGGAAAGGTCCTACATACATGGGACTAACTTTCCAGTTTTACCAAATCTCATAATACCTTTACTCGGGGAAACTCTCAAGAAAATAAAATCTCCCACTTCAAACTGAAGTGGTCTCCTCCGGATATCTGCATAACTCTTTTGCCTGCTTTGAGCTGCCTGCAATTTTTCTTTAATAAGCTTCACTACTTCAGTGGTTGCTGAATTAATTCAGGAACCACTAACTGCCTTTCTCCCACTTCATGCCAGTTCAATGGGATTCTACATGGCCTTCCATATAAGCTTCATACGGTGCCATCTCAAGACTGGTATGATAACTATTATTATAGGCAAACTCAACCATTCCCAAATGATGCTCCCAGCTACCTCCCCAAACTAAACAACAAGCCCGCAACATATCTTCAATCGTCTGGATAGTCCTCTCTGTCTGACCATCTGTCTGGGGATGATAAGCGAGCTATATCTCAGCTCAGTACAATTACTCTTTGCAGACTTCTCCAAAAACCAGAAGTAAATCTTGGATCTCTATTAGACACAATAGTCTTCGGAATACCATGCAGTGGAACAATCTTTCAACATAAATATTTGCTAATCTGTCCACTGTCCAAGACATACTTACTGCCACTAATCTGCACACCTTGGTTAATCGGTCAATGAATACCCATATTCCATTATGCCCGAACTCGATCTTGGTAAACCTGCCACAAAGTCCATAGCAATATCATCCCACTTCCACTGTGGAATGGGAAATGGTTGCAATAAACCTCCAGGCTTCTGATGCTCTGCTTTAATTTGCTGACAGATAGCACATCTTGCAACAAATTCTGCTATTTCCTTTTTCATATGAGGCCACCAGAAATACTTCCTCAAATCATGGTACATTTTAGTACTACCCGGATGGATAGTGTACCTAGATTTATGAGCCACTTCCAACACTCGCTGCTTCACCTCTCTCTCTGCTGGGACAAACAATCTGCCTCTGAGCCGGACCACACAATTATCATCAATGGTAACTCCTTCCATTTTCACAATTTCAGCTAAATTGACATCTGCTCTCTGAGCTTCAATAATCTGCCAATACAAAGACGGCTCTACAGCACTAGCAGCTAGTATTGTCTGTCGCTGACTACTGGGCACATATAAGGAGTTCTCCACTACCTCTTCATACAACTTCCATTCTTTAATCATCATCAAACTTACATATGCCTTTCTGCTCAAGGCATCAGCTACAACATTGGCCTTACCTGGATGGTAAGCCAAACTGAAATCATAATCTTTCAAATACTCAATCCATCTGACTGGCGAAGATTCAAATCTTTCTGCGAGAAGATATACTTCAAACTTTTATGATCTGTAAAGATCTCAAATCTCTCGCCATACAGATAATGCCTCCACATTTTCAAGGCAAACACAACTGCTGCCAATTCTAAATCATGAGTGGGGTAATTCTCTTCTGCTGGCTTCAATTGCCTGGATGCATAAGCTATCACTTTGCCATGCTGCATAAGCACTGCACCAAGCCCTCTCCTTGAAGCATCAGTATACAACACAAAACCCACTCCCTGCCGGTAATGTCAATATAGGTGCTGATGTAAGTCTTTTCTTCAATTCCATAAAACTTTTCTGACATTCACCGGACCACACAAAGGCACACCTTTTCTAGTCAATTTAGTCATAGGTGCTGCAATCTTAGAAAAATCTTGAATAAAACGCCTATAATAACCTGCCAATCCCAGAAAACTTCTAATCTCGGTTATTGTCTTAGGTACTTCCCATCTCATCACTGCTTCTACTTTACTTGGGTCCACTGCTACTCCTTTAGCTGAGATAACATGACCCAGAACTGAATTTCTTTCAGCCAAAATTCACACTTATTGAATTTGGCAAACAACTGGTTATCCCTTAACAACTGCAGGGTAAACCTCAAATGAGTTGCATGCTCCTCTTCAGATGCTGAATAAATCAGAATATCATCGATAAAGACCACAATGAATTGGTCTAAATATGGATGAAAAATTCTATTCATCAGATCCATAAAACCTACAGGAGCATTAGTCAACCCAAATGGCATAACCACAAACTCATAGTGACCATATCTAGTTCTGAAAGCTGTCTTATCTATATCCTTCCTTTAATTCTCAACTGATGGTAACTGGACCTCAAATCAATTTTAGAAAATACCTTTGCTGATTGCAACTGATCAAACAGATCATCTATTCTCGGCAACGGGTACTTATTCTTGATGGTCACATCATTCAACTTTCTATAATCAATACACATCCGAAAACTTCCATCTTTCTTTTTCACAAATAACACTGGCGCTCCCCACAGGGAATGACTCGGTCTAATAAACCCTTTCTGCAACAACTCTTCTAACTGCTTTTTCAATTCCTTAAGTTCTGCTGGTGCCATCCGATATGGAGCTTTAGAAATCGGCATGGTACCTGGCAGCAACTCAATGGTAAAGTCCACCTCTCTATGTGGAGCTAAACCAGGCAAATCCTCAGGAAAAACATCAGCAAATTCCCTAACCACGGAACTGCTTCCACTGACTGACTAGCTTCTACCAAACTTACTGAGGCTAAATAAGCCACACATCCAGCATTTACCAACTTTCTAGCTTTAATTGCAGAAATTAGAAACTTAGAGGTATAAAAAGGCATACCTTGATATTCAAATACTGCACCATTAGGATGACAAAACTGATCCTTTTTTTTCTGCAATCTAACATTGCTCCATACTTCTCAAGCCAATCCATACCCAAAATAATATCATAATCTGACAACTGTAGGGCATACAACCGACCCGGCATCTGGTTCCCTTCAATCATAACAGGAGCTTCATCTACATAACTCAAAGTGAGCAGGAACTCACCTGAAGGAACCTCCACTACTAACTCACAAGACTTCTCTTCTAAAGGATGAACTATACAATCCAGAAATTCTTCGGAAATGAAAGAATGAGAGGCACCCGAATCAAATAAAACTCTTGCTGAATATTCATAAAGAGGTAAAGTACCTTCTATCATATTCGATGTCTCCGCCTGGGCTCGGGTGATAGCCATAACCCGGCCTCTTCCTCGCTGCTGCGGTGCTCCTCTGCCATGACCTGGTTGGGCTGCTGAAACTGTTGAGGCTACTGCTGTTGCTGCTGCACACCTCTTCCATATCCATACTCTCTGGATAGGGACAATTGCGGATCAAATGTCCCGGCTGATTGCAATTATAGCACCTATATCCTGGTGGAGTAACGGGCTGCCTGGCAGTACTCTGCTGCGACTCCTCCACCTTAGGCCTACCTCGACCTTGCTGGAACTGCTGACGACCTCCCCATCCTCTTCCTTTGCCTTAAATGCTTGCTTTAATTCTGACCCCATTACCAAAACCTGATGAAGAAGGTCCTGCTGGTGCTTTACCCTTACTTGCACCCACTGATTGCTGCGGTAGCCGAAAACTACCTGAACCTGACTCGCCCACCTGACGAGTCCGAATAGACCTATCCAATGTAGCTGCTCTCTGGGGTGCTTCTTCCACTGTCTTACACATGAGAGGTACTATCGCATCCTGCAACTCACTCTCAAACCTCTAATAAAATACTCAACCATCATATTATTATCTGATACAACATAAGGTGCATAACGGCTATGCGTCATAAACCTCATCTGGTACTCTAAAACTGAAGAGTTACCTTGTTGGAGCGTCCGAAACTGCTCCCTCTTCACTTGCTGCACTTGAATCGGAAAGAATGTATCGTTAAATACATCAAGAAATTCCGACCAAGTGATTGCCTCTTCTGTCCTACCTGCGAAGGTGGTCTGCATCTTCAGTCGCCACCATTCTAATGCAAAACATCTCAACTGATAAGCAGCTAACATGACTTTATCTGCTGCCGGACACCTCATAGTTGCAAAAACCCTCTCAATCTCATGAACCCAGTGCTCCACTGTATCTGGATTCGGCCCTCCTGAATAGGTAGGCGGCTGCAATCTCAGAAACTTCTCCACCTACATCACTGGTTCTTCTGCTATCAGCACTGGTGGTGGTGGTGGCACAGGTGCTGCAAAAGGCACCTCCACTCCTGGCGGACTGGAGCTACAGGTACAGCCTCTCCATCCCCAGGTGGCACTGCAAACGATGGTACCGGCGCCTGCTGATCTATCCTTGCCCGAATATCCGTGAGGCTTTCCCAGATTCTTCTATCATATGCTGGGTACTTTCGCTGGATCATCTCCTCCACCACCCCAATCTCTTCTATCAGCCATTCCAGAAATTTCTACATAAACAAACACCAAAAAAATCAAAACAACAAATTATCAAAACCAGGGTCCCTACCAGCAGTGTACAAAGACCGAAATAAGGCTATGTATCTTTCTAGTTCCCTTATATTAACATGAACCTTGCTCTGATACCAACTGTGGTGGAACGCCTCGGCCAAGCCCGTTAAACCGATAAGGTACTTGATCCGAGCCCGCCTCTTGCGAACGGGCCGAAGCCTCGCAAGGGAAACCAAACCACAGTCCGTGTAAACACAAAGGAACACACCACATTTTATATATATATCACAAGTTACATAGCCATATTTCCACAAAACTGAAAGAAAGTACAAGAGCCTGGGGCATACCCCGAGGTACAACTGAAGAAAATAAACAACTAACTACACTACACTGTTGGAGCTGCTACTACACAGCTGGAGGTACCGACCCTGCACCAATACAGCGCGGCTCTGAACTGGACGACGGTCGTGAAACGTCCTCCTCGCTCTCACCTGTGGGGGTAGGGGTGAGCCTCGCTAGTCACTGGCTCAGTAGAGAACTCCCCCAACACCGAGTAAACCAAAACTATAGGTATGAAAGCAGTAAACAGTACCAACAATTATAGAACAGCTAAGCAGGATATGAAAGCTGTAAAAGTACTCACCGTCTACCGACTATGAAAAACAACTGTAATAATTAAACAGCAAACCAGTACAGGTGTACAAGCTAAAGTAGAGACAGCCAAACACGAGCCACGTGAACTGGTTCGCGACACCAGTAACTGACTCGGACAAGCTAACACAGGTCCACCTCTCAGTCTCGCAGCCAAGAACGAAAGGTCCAGCTGCCGCTCCACGTGAAAATGTCAAGCAACTGTGGAGACCAACTAAACACCACCACCTGCGGACCACACGGTCACAGGCCCATGCTTGGCACCTCTAGAGATCCTGGCCCGGAACTCTCTAGAGTGAGGCACTGGAAAAGGACTAGCTGGGGTCCAGTACGTCTACTGGTGTCCGTACCCCCAACTACGAGCGCGCTACAAGTGACTAAGACAAACACAAGTGTCACTGTCCCACTGTCGTCTTTCCCTCAGCCGGACGTGCAACTCAAACACAAGAGTGAGGGTGTCCAGGTCAGATGACATAGACCTCGATGGTACAACACAAGTACCGGGACAAAGCCCCGAGCTAACAGCTTGGCTCACAAAGAACCTGGGGCACCCAACTGGAGAGGTAACCACGGTAGGCGTCGTACTACTCGCCACGTACACAAAACCACGTGCACGTCACACACAAACCACGTGAAACCTCACGTAAAGCTGAAGTAGCAACGGTCTACCACACGTGAACCCACTGAACTCGCGTGAACAACACGCAACCTCGAAGTGAATAACTAACTACATATCTCGTATGCTAAACACAGCAACTATGTGCACTCAGTGCACCACAGTGCCAACGCACCATTCATTATCGATAATACCATAAACAGTCATTTCTGCTTATACACAAGTTGGCGGCAACATCGACTGCCGCTTACAGGAAGTAATGGCAAGGATCTGGCCATCTATATCCCAGCTGATGAACCTGGCGACAACGATGTTGACGCCAAATCTTCAGCCTCTATTCCTGCAGAAACCCTAAACCGATTCTACGTTTTACAACCGTTAAACAACGGAAAGACATGCAGAATTAGTTCTTCTAACATCCATGCACTATATTAAACTATAACAGCATGCTTTACCACTTGAATTCATCAAACCACCCATTATCCCCACATGGATACCATGACCCTAATCACAATTTTCATGCAGATTCATGTTATCTAATTTCATTATCACGACTTATAGAAATTACAGGGGTACCTCAGAACATGCTTAAACCTCCCGAAATCTCCCGGTTCACACTGAACCCTCCGTCAGCTCCTACGGGAATTGCACCACGCCACGGCGTTTCCTCGCGCGATTCGGCAACGCCACACGTCCCACGATCCTCCAACCACTCTCCTGTACCTGTTGGAAGCTTTAGGAATGCAGGGCGTGAAGCTAGGGCAAGGGGAAGAGAGAATCAGGTGGAGAACCTACTCTCAGGTGACCCTATAACCTGCAGAATTCTCAGGTTGGCGTCAACCCCTCTGCCACCAATGGCACCGCCACCATCAACGTCCACATCTTATGCCGCCAAGTTCATGCAGTCAACAGCAACCTACCTGGACGCCAACAAGTCAACGACCACCCCTGGCCGCCAACTCCAACTCAACTGCAGCAGGTCCTATTTCATTTCAGGACCAAACCTGCACCTTACCTGAACAACCACACATCCAAACCACACATTCCCACAACCAACTCACACTGGCCTCACAACGGCCATCACAACCACACACACATCGCCGAAAGGATCCGAAAAGCACGTGACGTTACATTGCGGTCTCAGGATCGGCGGCCAACGAGAACCACTGTAACCACTCTCTCGCTATGTTGGTGAGTTCACTGAATCAACAGCCTCTGAGTCGGTGAAGATTGCTAAGCTGGAGGCTTTTTAACTGTTGTAAGTATTGAACTAGTGGCAATCTTGAGCTGGTGGAAGCACTGCATTGGTAGCCTTCTTTATTCTGTGGAAGCCCTAGACTGGCAGCTCCTTCGAATTGCTGAGATTTCTGACCCGTGGGACGTTTTAAAAATGAGAATTTTGCATTAGAAGCCTCCTTGGCCGGAGAGCGTCGTAAATTAGTGGCCTCTTTCGTTGGAGAGGCCATGTGAGCTGGTGGCCTTCGTGGGTCAGCCAACCCTTGGGTCATGTTGGGTTGTGTTGGCCTATTGCGTTAGCTAATGTGGCATGCTGGCTTGCTATATGATCGGGTGGTTTCTTTTTGACCCAGTAAGTGACGTTGCTGCTTCCTTTCTTCTGAACCATCTTTTGACTGGTCACCTTGAATGCACAACAATCTGATCATGCAGTAGCACTGAGGTCTTAGCAGGAAGAAGTAGACTGCTTCCACGTCGTTGTCACTGATTGTGATAAGCAAACTGCCGCTTTGGAGATCTTGTAGCCCTCATCAATGTCGCTTTGCTCATAGCCAGATTAATGTACTCTTGTCTTCCACTTTTGACTTTAGTTGTGTCCAAGTATCGACATGTTTCTTCCACAAAACTGGCTCTATGGTGTCGACCGACAACCATTTGTCGACACCTGCTTCTCTAGTTATCGACTGACTCTGTTAAGGATTTCTTCTAGAGACTCAAATTTGCCAGAATCCCCTCCATGTATGGTGAAACAATTCGTCACAGATGAGGTAGGACTCTGACTGACACGAAGATAAAATTGGTTGTTCCGAAGATAGATTTTTGGGCATTGAGATAAACTTCAGCTGGCCAGAAGATAAGCTTCGATTGACATGAAGATAAACTTCAACTGGCATGAAGGCGAACTTCAGCTAGCATTGACATGAAGACGAGCCACGTTGGCACTGGCATAGAGACAAGCTTCGACTGGTCTGACGCCAAGCTTCGACTAGCATGAGGATAAGATTTGACTTGCATGAAGACAAGCTATGATTGGCTCGAAGACAACTTTTGATTGGCGTTGAGATAAACTTCGGTTGGCCAGAAGATAAACTCTTACTGGCACGAAGACAAGCTTTGACTGGCATGAAGATAAACTTCAACTGGCATGAAGGTGAGCTTTGACTGGCACTGACGTGAAGATGAGCTTTGACTGTCGAGTACCACTTCTGTCAGTATTTACTTTCTAGAGACTTGAAGTCTGCTTGTCTCTGGCATGTGTTTTTTATTTTCTCCTTATCGAATTGAGTGCCCTTTCGGGTTTTCACTCAACTCGACCCCCTCTTGCTTTTGCCTACGTGCCCTTTTGGGTTTTCACGTAGCGGGGTACCCAATTTTGCCCATGGCGCCCTTTCGGTTTTCGCCAAGATCGGGTTTTAGCTCTTTTACCCTTGTCCAGGGGAACCTAGACAAGTCCAGCGAGGCACCTCTATTTTAAGCCTCCTTTTTTTTTGTTTTTTCTTGTATACATATATGTATTATAGAGAGAGATTCATGAGTAGAATATAACTCGACCACCAATCATACCATGATGTTGGCAGATGGTGTGAGGTTATCTGGGTTGATTGCAAACATGGAAAACCTATGTGTTAGCTTCAACAAGGTTTCTAAAGGTAACATCTACTAGTCAGCCAAGGCAAGAGGTCAAGGCTGGGCTTTATTTGGAGTTTTAAAAAGGCAGTGGTATCTAAACCTAGGGATCTAGAGAGGCATAAGTGACAAAGACAGCTTGACAAGAAAGTGCCTTTCTAGATTTAGGGAAAACATAACAAAAGAAGGTCCACTTGGGGGAGCAGAGATAGAACTCACCCTTCTTGCAACTCTTTTTTTTACACATTTTTTAACCATATTACTGACCCCAAGCGCCCTTTCGGGTTTTCACCGGAGTCAGCCCCTTCTTGCTTTTGCCCATGCGCCCTTTCGGGTTTTCACATGGCAGGGTTCCCAATTTTGCCCACGACGCCCTTTCGAGTTTTCATCGTGGCCGGTCTTTTCTTGTCCTTTTTACCCCTACTCGGCAGTGCAATCCAAATAGGTCCGACGGGCATCTCTATTTTTAGCCCTTTCATTCATTTTTTTTAACACGAGTGTCAAGGTTGTTGACACCTGCTTCATGATCTGCGACTACTACTCCATTGGCCTGGTTTTATCTTCAAGTGACATCAGTTGTATTGACGCCATCGGGTCAAGACCCACGAACGACTTCGTTGGCCTGGTTTCATATTCAGGTGACGTCAATTATGTTGACGCCATCAGCTTCAAGACCTGTGAACAACGTCGTTGGTCTGGTTTCATATTCAAGTGATGCCAGTTGTGTTGACGCCCTCAGCTTCAAGACCCGCGAACAACTTCGTTGGCCTGGTTTCATCATCTGGGGACGTCGATTATGTGGACGCCATCAGCTTCAGGACCCACGAATGACTTCGCTGGCCTGGTTTCATATTCAGGTGACGCCATTTATGTTGACACCATCAGCTTCAAGACCTCCCGGAGACTCCGTCGGTATGGTTTTATCATCTGGGGACGTCGGTTATGTCGACGTCGATAGCTTCAAGACCCACGAATGACTTCGTTGGCCTGGTTTCATCATCTGGGGACGTCGCTTATGTTGACGCCATCAGCTTCAAGACCCACGAATGACTTCGCTGGCCTGGTTTCATCATCTGGGGACGTCGGTTATGTCGACGCCATCAGCTTCAAGACCCACGAATGACTTCGCTGGCCTAGTTTCATCATCTGGGGACGTCGATTATGTTGACGCCATCAGCTTCAAGACCCACGAATGACTTCGCTGACCTGGTTTCATATTCAGGTGACGCCACTTATGTTGACGCCATCAGCTTCAAGACCTCTCGGAAACTCCGTCGGTCTGGTTTCATCATCTGGGGACGTCGGTTATGTCGACGTCGACAGCTTCAAGACCCACGAATGACTTCGTTGTCCTGGTTTCATCATCTAGTGTTGGAATTGGTGACCTGCAATGAATTAGAGTGGCCTACAGTCAGGGGCATCTATTTGGAGGTATAAGGGTAGAAACCTTTTCTTTGGACGGCTGGCAAATGCCATTTTGAAAAATGAGTTTGAAATCATGGAGGCATGGAAGCCCGATTTGAAATTGTAAGGACGTGAAAGTTTGATTTGAAATCATGAGGGCGTGGAAGCCCGATTTTGAAAGATGTGGCACAAAGGCCCAGTTTGAAATCATGGGGGGGGGGGGGGGGGGGGGGCAGCCCGATTTGAAATTGTGGGGACGTGAAAGCCCGATTTGAAATCATGAGGGCGCGGAAGCCCGATTTTGAAATTACGATGACACGAAGGTCTATTTTGAAAATATGAAGGCGTGGAAGCCTGATTTTGAAATATATGGACCAAGAGGCCCAGCTTGAAAACATGAGGGCGAAAAAGCCCGCTTTTGAAATTATTGAGAGCATAGATGCCTCGATCTTTTTATTAACATGTGGCGCTAAGGTTCCGTTTGAAAAACATGATTTTGAGTTTTGAAACATGATTTTTCAAATATGATTGACACATTGTTATTTCGAAACGTCAATTTTGTAATTTGACTGGCAAATTGTCACTTTTTTTTTGAAGTATGATTGACTAATTGCTAGTTTTGAAATATGTCTTTTGAAATATGATTGATAAATTGCCAATTTTGAAATATGTCTTTTCAAACATGATTGACAAATTGCTAGTTTTGAAATATGTCTTTTGAAATATGATTGGCAAATTGCCATTTTTGAAATATGACTTCTTTTGAAATTATATGAGTGGCAAGCTTGCCATTTTAAATATGAGTTTTTTTTTAAACATGATTGGCGAGACGCCACTTTTGAAATATGAGTTCTTTTGAAATCATGAATGGCGAGCTTGCCAATTTTAAATACGACTTTTGAAGATATGGTTGGCGAGTCGCCACTTTTGAAAAATGAGTTCTTTTGAAATCATGAATGACAAGTTTGCCAATTTTAAAATATGACTTGTGAAAAACATGGTTGGCGAGACGCCACTTTTAAAATATGAGTTCTTTTGAAATAATGAATGGCAAGCTTGTCAATTTTAAAATATGACTCTTGAAAACAGGATTGGCGAGTCGCCACTCTTGAAATATGAGTTCTTTTAAAATATGCGTTCTTTTGAAATCGTGAGTGGCAAACTTGTCAATTTTAAAATATGACTTTTGAAAACATGATTGGCGAGTCGCCACATTTTTAAAACGTGAGTCTTTTGAAATCATGAATGGCAAGCTTGCCAATTTAAAATATGACTTTTAAAAATATGGTTGGCGAGTCGCCACATTTTTGAAATATGAATTCTTTTAAAATTATAAGCGGCAAGTTTGCCAATTTTAAAACATGAGTTTCGAAAACATGATCGGCGCATTGCTACTTTTCAAAACATAGTCTTTTGAAATCATGGAAGACAAGCTCGCCGATTTAAAACATGGGTCTTGAAAACATGATTGACAATTGCCAGCTTTTCCTTTTCTTTTTTTTTTGAAATGTAGATGATGCTTGCATAAGGATAAATCCTTCGGCAATTTATTAAAGATCCGGAAAAGTATATGCACTCGAATCTGGCAAGAAAATCAATGCGTGAATATGGACATAAGCGGTGAAAGCCCAGTGCGATATGATCAAGCGGGCTCATATCATCGCCCTACAGAAAACACGCAATCTTGTTGAGGTATTATTTGTCTCAGAACCATAGTCCGACTAGCGGTATGGCTGGCCTCTTTATTTTTTTGCTGCTCGTCATCGACAATAGTACCTCAGGTGGTCCTAAAAGAGCCAATTGAGACCGTCTCGATGATCGAGTCTCATGCTGGGTGGTCGATGTGACCACCTCAGCAAGCTGCTTCCTTTGTTCTTTTTTTTTCATCATTTTTTTTACTCATTTTCTTTTATAACTATTTTTTTTTGTCATTCTTTTCTTTTTTTTCTCTTTTTTTTGAATGAACATTTACATCTATGGACGTTACATATGTGATCAACACATGTCCGTAGAGTAACTCATTTTCAGTGAGGTGATCCTTGCCCACTTACTTGTGATGAGCGAAGATCTTGAAGTTCCACTAGGGTGCACGAGCTTCATCTGTGCACTGAGCATCTTGAATTGCTTATACTTTCTAGCTCGTTATTATGGCATGCATATGCCCCCACATTGGCTAGTATAAGCTATCATATGCTTTTCTTTTCTACTGCATTGGAGCCCCATGAGATCACGGCGGATACACCAGGTACTCGCCCACTTGCAGTTCTCCTTTTTTTATCAAGGACTCAATTTGATCTTTAAGGATGTAGCAGTCCTCTGTAACATGCCCCGGCAATTGATGATAAAGCAGAATCGGGGATCGTTTTTCTTCTTGATATCTTCTGGCTTTTTAGGCTCGAGTAGGACAATTTTGTTATGTCGTTGCGCCCATTCAAAAAGAACCCGTGTCTTTCTTTTTGGAAGGAGTAAGGCTTCTGCAACTTCTCTTGTAGAGGAATTTTCCTTCGCCTTGACAATTTGTCAAGTGAGGAACTGGCTTCCCCTTCAGTAACTTCTAGAGTCTGGACACGCCTCTTCCTCTGGCCGTAGTATCAGCAGAAGAGTACTTGACGAGGAATCCCTCAATATCAGTGGCAACATTATTCAGCGGATCGAACGTTCTGATGTCGATGACACCCATTCTATTTAGAATCTCCTTTTGCAGGTTGTTCTTGCATATATTGACAGCCTCTTCTTCAGATAGTGGCTGCTTGTATTTCCTCCTGCAGATGTTCATCCACCGTCGGATATAGTCTCGGGCTGGTTCCCCCACCTCCTTGAGAAATGGCATGTAATTTAGTCGCCGAGATTGCTTCCTCGCCATATAGGGGCCGCTTCAAGTACTCCCTGTCTACCTAGTCTTTGCTTTCTGCCATGGGCTTGATAGGATGATTTGAATATGTGCACCTACTTGATAAGGACCTACAAACTGTCGGCCCACGGGTCACATTTCTCATCGCCTTTGTATGGTGTATGTCATGAACCCCAGGGCATGGAGCTGCATTGTCGCAGGGTGTAGCGTTATAGCTACCACTCATCCCCGTCAGCTTCATCAAGCTATTCACCAGTGCTGGATCCGCCAAGCTTGGGCGGGTATGGGCCGTTGCGTGGACACCCTCTCAACTTGTGGGTTTAGGGTAAACTCTTGGACTTTTGTTGAATAGATCTCCGGCTGTTCCGAAGTCATTTGATATGGGTGTGTGAGCGAGATGCCCCCAGTGTGGGTTGGCATCGACTGCGACACTATTGGCAGAATTTAGGATGGGCTGATGTTAATTTGCAATTCTTCGACCAACCCTCCCATTCTTTTTGCTGCCGACATATGCCTCTTTTCCTTGAATCTGCTTTCTCAGCATTTCAATCTCCATTTGATATTTTTGCGACCGGCTACCATGACAGGATTCTGCAGGTATGTAGGGAATATTAGCCAAGACTTAGAGCCGCATTCCCTTTTGATATTTGAGCAGTCCTGTTTGGAACCTCACTGATGGGATTATTTGGATCAAGGTCATTTCTTTCTCGTGTCATTTGAGGGTGCATGGGATGACTCAGAATACTCCCTTAATGCCAGGAACTCAACAAAAGATGGTATTTTGCCGCCCAGCTTCTTGATCCTCGTACACCTTCAGTGGAGGTGGAGCCTGCATTTCTTGGATCTCATGCTCTGGAATCTTATAAATGCTTCTCCCCTAAGAATAATGGTGCGATTCGTCAGAGGTAGTTTTTCCCCATCTTCTTCTAGATCTTGTTATAGACTCAGGGTTCGACGATCCGGTCTGATTAGCCCCATTGGAATTATGGGTGATCTCTTCTCCTTCACCATGTTTGTTCATATCTGGAAAAGAGATATAGTGTTGCAGGAAAGATTAACAAGCATTTTCTCCTCCTTCCTCTTGGATCTTCTATTTTTCCTTTCATGCTCTGTTGGTACTTGCCCCCAGAGCAGCTCTTCTCGGGGTTGAGACATTTCTTGTTCAGTTGCGTCTTCTAGCTTCATCGTTTCTAGTTCCTCCCATGGTACATATCTTTGTAGCTGGACAGGATGCCTTTTAGGTTGCTCATATTTGTCTGACTCATCTATTAATACTTGCAACTGTTCAAGTGATGGGCTGCCCCCTCTGTACAACGGTAGAAGTGTCCGCCGCCTTCTGTTGCTAGTATTTCTCATGGAGAGAACTTGGGACTTCGCCATTTTCCATACTGGGGTGATAGTTGGCGGAGATGGCTGTTTGGACGACTTCCTCATTCCCTTCTGAGGCACTTTCTTCCAACTCTCTTGATTTCTAGTAGGGCCTAGAATGCAGTGTTCATACTCACCTGCGTATTAGCTTCAGAAATTTCTTCTGCAGGTTGTTGGTATAGTGATACCATATTAGCTGTTGACTGTCGAACAGGGGCTTCATGTGGTTGAGGTGGATTCACCTTATATTCTCCCATCTGTAGCTCCCCCTTCTTGATCAAAGACTCCATGATGTCTTTTGAACACATAACAATCCTCTATGTTATGTCCCAAGACTTGATGATATGGGCAAAACAGAGGATCATCTTTCTTTTCAGCTTCCTCGGGTCTTTTGGGTGTTGGAAATGTAATCTTGTCATAATGAGTGGCCCATTCGAACAATGTTTTTGTTTTCTCTTTGGGGAAAGAGTATGGCTTCCTAAATTTATCTTGGAGAAGCATATTCCACCTTGGAGTCTTAGGCTTGGTGCCAGAAGACCCAACACCCTTCTGTTGTTCGAAGTTTTTTAGATCGACAGTGTTCACCTCTTTTCCGGCAGGCTTTTTATTGACTGGCTTGTCCTTCTGTTCCATTGATGTATTGTTGGGATATCTTGCCATGAAGGCTTCAATTTCTGCTGCCCCACATTTTTCAGCCTGTCGAATGACCGAATTTCCATCCCGATCATCCCTTTCCAATAATTCTCTCTTCAGATTCTGTTTGCAAAGTTGCACCGCATCTTCTTGGTGAGGAGGGCGCTTGCATCTCATACTAAGGTTCCTCCATCGTTGGATATAATCCAGAGCTGGTTCATTGGCTCTCTGTTTTGTTGCATAGAGTTCAGCAGTTGTAACCTCCCTTTCTGCAATGTAGAACCTTTCTCTGAATTTTCTTTGCATGTCTGCCCAGTTCAATACAGACCCTGCTGGCAGGCCAGAGTACCATTCAAATGCTAAGCCCGTCAAGGAGGAGCCAAAGAACTTTAGTAGGTAGGACTCATCAGCGGCCAGGTCGCCCCATCACATTGATGTAGTAGGCTATATGTTCTTTTGGGGATCCTTGTCCGTTGAATTTGTCGAACTTTGGAGGCTTAGTAATCCCCGGCGGTAGTTTTTTCATGGCATGATGTGGAGGATAGTGTAACGACCCAAGAATCCGATACCCGGAACCCTCCAAGTACCCGACCCTTGGACCGCCACCCACGGATCCGAAGACCCGGAAGGGTTAGAAATATGTCTAGTGAGATATACAACAAGTTACAATGGCTAAACAATTAAAGAAATGTAACAGCGGAATACAAATAATACACACAAAGTCCCAGGTAATAATTCAAGTGCAAAAAGAAAAATACTAATCATTGCTAATGCTGCTGACCACAAGTGGCACGACGCAGACAGACGAACACGAGTACCGGCTCCCTCGAGCACAAACCTGGAAGGAAGTAAGGGGGGAATGAGCTTCGCGAACGAAGCCCAGTAGGGAACCCACCCCTCACCGGTTTCGACAGCGGAAACAAGAACAACACTACTACACTAGGCAGAAGAACAGTGACTGAAGGAAACAGCTAGCTACACCAGCGGAAGGACGACGATAACTCAAGCAACAAGTCTACTAACTAAGCAGGTGATACAATAAAATATAATACAACTGAGCAAGTACTAAAATAATTAAACGGAAAGTACACAGGTCCACAAGTACCGCCAACACGGCACAACAACGCACAGTCTCAACCTCAGAAAACGTGCTCCGAGCACGCCACAAACTGCACAAGCAGACGGTAAAACCCTCGTCTGGACAAGACACACTAGCCATAACCCAGCCTCTACTAGTCAGTGGTCAGTTGCGCCCACCGGCGTCTTACCACTCGACCACGAGTCCAGGTCTCCCCTCCCGTCGGAGTGAGACCGTGACAAACACAACCACAAGCCGTAGTCTGGCCGGACTACGGTCCCACGCCTGTCCTCCCGACACGGCTCCGGAACCGTGTAAGGCGAGGCAGTGAGAACGGACTAGCTGCCCGCACCGCGACACTCCAAACTCCGCGGGACCCGGACCAACTAAGTGAGCTCAACAAATACTCAACGCCACTGTCCAACACCGTTTTCCCCTCCGTCCGGAGAAACGCTCGACCGCACTCGTGGCTCAGAGACCACCCTCAACGGCCACGAGGATGGGGTCCCGGGGAACGGTAACAACCCAAACGCGCACCGTGCGCTGGGACAAGCCCTCAAGTGTCGCAACACCGGGCGAAAACTAGTAGGTGCAGTGCTAGGGAGTCAGCACAAGCGTCACGAGCACGGAACGGAAACTCGATGCCGAAACAGATCCGCTAAAGTACCTGATTGACGGTCAACCCACGAGAAGCTAATATTACCACCCCAGAACGTCGGCCGGCCCTCAGACTCACCCCACGGTGCCGGAAACCCCACGCAACTGTCCGGTCAAAAGGTCAAACGCCCCAACGGCCCAGTCGGAGCCGACCTGGCGGGCCTAGAAACCGAGGAACACGTATGACGACTCAAATATATAAATATTACTACCGAGACAGTCGGTCAACCCTCGGAACACCCCCGACGGGTGCCGGAAACAATGCACGACTGTCCCCAGGTTACCGGTCAACCAGCACTACCGGTCCGGTCAGAGCCGACTCGGGTGGGCCCGACCACCACGTGGTCACTAACCCCGAGCAGGCCCACAAGCCCAACCGGAGCATCGACACATGGAAAACGCCGCGAAAATGGCGTAAAAATCGCGCGAAACGGAGCTCACAGGCCCACCCAAAGGGCTGCCGGCACAATGTGCCGCAGGGCCGCAAGCCAGTGCCCCGGCGCACTACGCTGGGGTGGCTGGGCGCTGGGCGCAACGCGCCGCCCAGATCCCAGGCGGATCTGGCGCGTTGCGCCCACCTTCTTCTTCCTCCCGAACTCCCCTGCGACAGAGGGAGGCGAGGGGGAGAAGGAGAAGGGGGGGGACGGGACGGGGGCCAGCCGGCGCCGGCGGGAGGGGGGGGTCGCCGGACGGCGCGGCGGCTGCCGGCGGCCCTCCCTTCGCCGGAAAGCACCCGGCCCCGGAGGCCACACGCAGAGAGAGAGAAAGGGAGAGAGAGAGAGAGAGAGAGAGACGGGAGCAGGGAGAGAGGGGGGGGGAAGCTCCGGCCGACGCCGGAGAGGGTGGAGGGGGTCCCTACCTCGGAGGTAGGACCCGCCGGCGGCGACCCCAAGCAGCGGCGGTGGCGAGCTCCACAGGCGGCGGCGACGACGCGGCGGCCCCGCGCACGGCATCCTCCGTGCGCGGCTCCGGGCGATGGCGGCACGGCGACGGGGGGGAAGGGCGGAGCCTCCTCCGGCGACGGGGCTCCTCCAAGGTCGCCGGCGGCAAACACACACACAGAGAAGAGAGAGAGAGAGACCAAGAGAGAGAACAGAGAGAGAGAGAGAGAACCGCGAGAGAGAGAGAGGGGTAGGAGAAGATGGCGGCGAGAGGGAGGGGAGACAGATGAGAGGGTTGGGAGAGGGAGAGGGCAAGGCGGGAGGGGGGGTTCTCCCCTTACCCAAAAAGCCCGGCGGCCTCTCTCTGAGGCTCCCTGCACGTTGTGTGCATGGGGAAAAAGGGGGGGACCACTCCCCTCCTCTCCCAATCCTCACAGATAGGGTACCCTATACACATCAAAAGGAGTATGTTCTCCATCACCCCGCTCAGCGAGCTTCATTTCAATCATTTGTTCCACCATTAGCTTGTTGATGGCGACAGGGTCCCTGGCTGGAGATAGGAGTGGGCCGGCTGATTATCTGGAGTGTTGATAATGGCCACCAGTGGTACCGGGGGCAGCTCTTGGTTTTCAATTTGCTGCTCAGGAGCGTGAGCAGGCAGTGACTGTTGCTGCATGGTATGGTCTTGTAGCGGCTGATATGGCTACTGGAAGAACTGCGGCTGCAAGAGTTGGTATTGAGCCTGCGGATGCTGCTGCTGAGCAGTAGCTACAGGCGACTGTTGAGGCTGTTCATTTACTAGTTGCACGGTAGTGCGCTGGGCCGAGGCTTCGATTGACCCTAAGGTCCTGAGGAGTCTCCCCTAAGCCCTCAGCTTCTCGGGATGCATGTCCCTCAGTCTCTTTGCCTTTTATTTGCCGCTTAAGCACTTCGATTTCAGCTCGATATTGTTGTAGCAGCTCCAAGACGGTTGGATCTAGGGGTGCAACAAGAGGAATCTCTTGCGCTATGCCCCCAGAAGTCATTTCTGGTGGTGGCGGCGGGGGAATTTCATCGTTGCCCCCACTGCCTTGGGCGGTGACCACATTGGCACTGACCGCCATCATTTGCGTTGCAGGTGCATTCTCATGTCCATATGCGGCCGCCAGGGCTACTGCCGCTTCTCTTCTCCTGGTGACAGCACCAGGTCTTTCTGCCAGTTCCGCTAGCCTTCATCATCGTCGGCAAGGCTCCATAATGGCTTCTTATGCCAGCCATTTGACATGCAAAGATTTTAATGTTCTCGTTTCGGTCTCTTTCGACCCTTCGGAAGGAAAGGTCAACCTTTTAAAGACTGACACCCAGGGTTTGACTTTCCCAGGCTGCTCATGATCGTGTTCGCAAGGAACATCAATCTCATCAGTACTGCTCTTAGCTTCCGCCTTAGGAGCTCCTTTATCTCTTTGCATTCTCGCTTGCTGCAGCGGGCCATTTGCGAGATGAGGAATGCAGTCGTACAGACCTGTGTTGCCCCCGCCTGCCGGTCATATGTGGCTGAGAGCGCCGGCACGGGAGACCTTTCCCAAATAAGTGGCAGATAGGTAGACTTCCGCAGCTCTGCCATCTTGTTGTGGAAGTGGGCATAAGCACATGCCCCCCCCTTGCCGAACTCTGGCCCTGAAGCCTCTGGATGGCCTATGGTAGTCAAGGACCCTTTCATCAGCTACTTCTTTTGGTACATCTCTTCTAGTGCAGGCTCTTCAGCCTAGGCTTTTGCACTCTCTTAGGTCGCCAGACCTGTTTGAACTTGATGGGTTTTTGGGGCAACTTGCCCTTGAAGGTGTTAAACATTTCTCTTTTTCCCATTAACCTTGAAACGAGTTCTTCACGGGTACTGTCGTTGTAACCCGTTCTGGTACAACTTCAGTTCTCTTGGCTTGCAGATGATTCTTAGATCTCCAATCCGCACACTTCCCCTGAGTTAGAAACTCGTGCATGACGAGTGACAATGTTCTCAACCTCCCTTGCTTGTTGAGAATGTGTATTGGCTCTTTCCCCCTTGTACTTGTTGTGATTGCCATGCTCCAAGTGGTAGACGTGGCAGCTCAGCTCCTTAGCGATCTCTTTGACTTCAGCTTCTGGTGCCGCTTTAACTTTGGCTTTTGCTTCTGCTTCAGCATCTGGGTGGAGGATGTTGACGAATGCGACCCCCAAGAAGTTGGGGAACTCCACCACCAGAGGAAAGCTTCCAAAGCGGGTCGGGACGGCGAGGTAGCCATACCTCGCATGGTCCCGGACGACTAGAGGTCCGAATCGTACTCCCGCCATTGTATTTTAGTACCCTGTTAGTCAATTCAAAAGGATAGTCAGTATCAATTATGTAAGGCCACATGGCTTTTCTATTCTGGCGAAGAGATGAAGGGAAGCTTGGTCCCACCGGGCGTGCCACGCTGTGGAAATGGATTTTTGATAAATCTTTTAAAAGTTCTCTTTTATCATGTTTCTCATGTTCTCATGGATGCGTATTGCTAATCCAAGTCCGTCGGATGCTACACGCAATGGTGACGTGAGATGAATCCACAATTCGCACAACGTGGGCGTGCCAGTCACCGAGGTGACAACCAAGTGGTTTGCCTCCGAGAGTCGGAGCATTTTAGGTCTATTGTGCGCAACCGTTTGACTTCGTCAGTCAGGTCCTAGACCAAGATCCCGTTGTTGCCTGAGCGCAACGACGTTAATTACATCTCTTTTAGAAAGAGAAAACCTTTGATTAATCGCTAGAATAGAAGGTCTTATGGCCTAAGTCGGGACATCCGATAAAAGGCGCAAATAAAACTACAAGATTGTAGTTAAATTTGAAAGAGGTTTAGATGTGTGTGTGTGCCATTTATCTTTAAGGTCAATTTGCATGCTCATTTATTTATTCTTTTATTTATTACATAATTTTTTTCTATTTGGTAATGCAAGAAATTTGATATGCTTTGGTGTCATTAATTTTTCATGATTTGAAGTCATTGGTCATTTGAATGCTAAAACATCATCATGCAAAACCATTTGATTCAGCAGACAAAGCGATTCAGCAGCCAAAACGATACGGCAAGGGCGAATCGGCAAGGGCCAATCTGCCAGGGTGAACCGGCAAGGTACTGTTCAAGTGATATGGAAAGGGCCCTGCCGGATCGGTCCTGCCGGATCGGTCCTGTCGTATCAGCCCAATTTTCAAGCAAAGTGATACGACAGCCCCATTTATGCATAATTCTCGAAATCCACGGAGAATCTGAGCGTGCAATCAGGAGGATGGGATATTTAACCCATATAGACAGCACTCATGAGCTCAAACGGGGTCTGGGTATTGATTACCCGCACTTGATTTCAAAGCCGTGCGGAAAAGCGATACGGCAAGACTTCCAGGACTTGGTTCTTGAAATTCGTGAAGGGTCTGAGCCTCACATTTGGGGACAGAGCCCTTGGGGTATGAGGGACCAGTCCATGAACTTGGATCGGGCCCAGGTACTGGCAAACCGACCCTTCATGTTCAAAGCGCGCGGAAAAGCGATACGGCAAGACTTCCGGACTTAGTTCTCGAAATTCGTGAAGGGGCTGAGACTCAATTTGGGGGACAGAACCCTTGGGATATGAGGAACAAGTCCATGAATTCAGATCAGGCCCAGACAATGGCAATCCGAACCCTCATGTTCAAAGCCGTGCGGAAAAGCGATACGGCAAGCTTTTAGGGACTCGGTTCTCACAATCCGTGAAGGGGCTGAGCCTCAAATTTGGGGGACAGAACCCTTGGGATATGAGGAACAAGTCCATGAACTCGGATCAGGCCCAGATATGGAAATCCGACACCTCATGCTCAAAGCCGTGCGGAAAAGCGATACGGCAAGCTTTTGGGGACTTGTTCTCAAAATCCGTGAAGGAGCTGAGCCTCAAATTTGGGGGACAGAACCCTTGGGATATGTGGAACAAGTCCATGAACTCGGATCAGACCCAGATAATGGAAATCCGACACCTCATGCTCAAAGCCGTGCGAAAAAGCGATACGGCAAGCTTTTGGGGACTTGGTTCTCAAAATCCGTGAAGGGGTTGAACCTCAAATTTGGGGGACAGAACCCTTGGGATATGAGGAACAAGTCCATGAACTCATATCAGGCCCAGATAATGGCACTCCGACACCTCATACTCAAAGCCGTGCGGAAAAGCGATCTGGCAAGCTTTTCTGAGGCTTGTTTCTTGAAATCCGTGAAGGGGCTGAGCCTCAAATTTTGGGGACAGAACCCTTCGGATATAAAGAACAAACCCATGAACTCGGATTGAGCCCAGATGCCGGCAGTCCGGTACTTCCTGTTCAAAGCCGTGTGAGAAATCGATACGGCAGGACTTCCGGGGCTTGGTTCTCGAAATCCTGAAGGGGCTGAGCCTCAAATTTAGGGACAGCCTCCTTCGGATATGAAGAACAAACCCATGAACTCAGATCGAGCCCAGATGCCGGCAGTCCGGTACTTCCTGTTCAAAGCCGTGCGAGAAATCGATACGGCAGGACTTCCGGGGCTTGGTTCTCAAAATCCGTGAAGGGGATGAGCCTCAAATTTGGGGGACAGCCTCCTTTGGATATGAAGAACGAACCCATGAACTCGGATCGAGCCCAGATGCCGGCAGTCCGATACTTCCTGTTCAAAGCCGTGCGGAAAAGCGATACGGCAAGCATTAAGACAGTCCCAAGAGGCCATTTCCAGCACGCCTTGGTCACAAGGAGGGGAAGAAAATGCCTTTCTAGGGTCTTTTACGGTGGAAAGAACATATCAGAAATTGAGATGGGGTCCGGGCATTAAATTGTCCTTCCATTCTCATCTGAACTTATAAACTGCAAACCTTATACAAGGAGAGAAAGGACAACGAACATGAGGTATTTCTGGTCTCTTAGAGCTGAGCTAATGGGAGGAGATGGAGAGCCATGCATGGCAGTAGTGAGCCCCACCTTTCCTTACTCAGTCTCACTTGATTGGAGTACGAGAAGGCAGATGGAAGGGAAAGAAAACAAGTTAAACAGAGCGTAACTCACACACATCGAAGGCTCCGGTCATGCTCTAAATAAAACATCAAACCAGGAAGGTAAGGAAGATATTTGACATGATCTCCCCATTGTCATATCTCAGGGCATTTAAACACCTAGAAACCTCACCTCATAGTTCTCTTGGGATGGAATAAGACATTAAGTTGTCTTTTCCACTGCCCAAATCAAACAAAATGCAAAGCCTCATAGGAATAAAAAAAACACATGAAGAACAAGTCAACATCAAGAAGCGAGAGAAGGGGGGCCATTTCGGTTCTGTACAAAAGCAACATTAAACAACATTAAAGCAAGCATTTAAATGTAGTTTCTAGTCATCCATCTCCATCATATCCAATGCCATGCACAAGGGAAATGGAAGACGGGTCCTCTTCACTGTTGAGGTGGGAAGATTACATGGGGAGTGGAGGAAAAAGAGCAAAAAAAAAAAAAAAAAAAGAGAAAATGGGACTGCCGTAGCAGTCCCCTCCTCCTCTCCTCAACCTTCTTCTCTTCTCTTGATTTATTTTCCTTCCTTGATATAGCAGGTGGAGGACCCGGTTGAGAGGAGCTTGCTCTCCTCTTCCTCTTCTCTTCCTCTCTGTCTCTTTTTCTCTGCAGGAGGCCCGGTGGATGGGAGGCCTCTAAGAGATGCCCAGCCCCCCTGCAAGCCTTCCCATGCAGCCAACCAGGAAGGAAGCCTCTCTTCTCTTCTGCCTTCTCACCCGCCTCTTCTATGTGGCCAGCAAAAACAGGGAATGGGAGCCCCCGGGAGAAGAACCATTGCTCCCTCTCCTTTTTGCTCTCTTACCCAGCCCCTCTAGAAGAATGTTCTGGCCCCTTTTTCTTTACCCCGTACCAGACACACCATGGAAGGAGGGCAGAGAGGAGGAGCCCTGCCCAAAGGGGAAAAAAAATCCCTGCCCCTTCACCTCTGCTGTGGCAGCCCCTTTTCCCTGTAGTGGGGAGGTGTTGAGTTGGCTTAAAATGACCTCCTAGCATGAGGTATATGGGCCATTAGGTAATGGGTTCTCTTAGGCCCGTTTAAAGGGACCTTTTAGTGGGTTTTTAAGGGGTCTTTTGCTTAGGGGGATTGGGCCGTTGGATGCAAACCCATTGCATTTTTTTTAGGTGCCCACAAATGCCCCCCACCTGCGAACAGTGCAAGCGAGAAACGAGTGGCGCGGTGTTCGCAGGTGAACTTTTGTAGCTTTTAGCAGCCCCATTGACGTGCTGGTGATCTCTGGTTTTCTTTCAGTTGACATTGCAGTCTCAGGATCGGCGGCCAACGAGAATCACTGTGACCACATCTCTCTATGTTGTGAGTTCACTGAATCAACTGCCTCTGAGTCGGTGAAGATTGCTAAGCTGGAGGCTTTTTAACTGTTGTAAGTATTGAACTAGTGGCAATCTTGAGCTGGTGGAGGCACTGCATTGGTAGCCTTCTTGATTCTGTGGAAGCCCTAGACTGGCAGCTCCTTCGAATTGCTGAGATTTCTGACCCGGTGGGACGTTTTGAAAATGAGAAATTTTCATTAGAAGCCTCCTTGACCAGCGAGCGTCGTAAATCAGTGGCCTCTTTCGTTGGAGAGGCCATGTGAGCTGGTGGCCTTCATGGGTCGGCCAACCATTGGGTCATGTTAGGTTGTGTTGGCCTATTGCGTGAGCTAATGTGGCATGCTGGCTTATTGCGTGAGCTAATGTGGCAAGGGATATCATTCACACATGTCCGTGGAAATATAAAGAAACACATGCTGACACACATACGGTACCATTTCTCACATATATTCACATGAATGTACTACTCAGTTCTATACATAAGTCATTAAACGAGTACAACAGTCTGGGACAACCCCAAGGCTCCACAAGTAAAGACTTTACTCTGCTGGTGGTAAAGACCTGACTCCACTATGGTGTGGTCCCGAACTAGAAGAGGGACAGAACCCTCCTGCTCTCCTTCACCTGGAAGAAGTAGGGGTGAGCCTCTCAAGTCCACAGGCTCAGAGTAGGGTACTCCCCAAAGTCGATAAACATAACAAACATCAGATATAATATGAAAAGCTGTAAAGCATCTAAATACATAACAACACCTACGCATGATGCTACAGTTGCAAGTAAGTAAACGACAAACCACAACACGTGTACAAGCTACAGAAGGGTACACCCACGAGTCACGAGAACTAGTTCGCGACACCAGCCACAGACTCGGACAAACAATGCAAGTCCACCTCTCAGTCTCGCAGCTATAGATGAAAGGTCCAGCTGCCGCTCCCCCTCACAAGACAAGAACAATGGAGACAACTAACACCACACCTGCAGACTACACTGTTGCAGGTCCAAGTCTAACACCTTTAGGGACTCTAGCTGAGAACCCTAAAGTGAGCACTGGAAATAGGACTAGCTGGGGACCATTACGTCTATCGGTGTCCATCCCGCAACCACAAGCGCGCTACAAGTGACTGCACATCCACAAACACGTGTCACTGCCCATTGTCGTATTTCCCTCAGTCGGACGTACACTCAAACTCAGGAGTGAGGATGTCTAGGAAGACGACACACACCTCGACGGTACGCACTATACCGGGACAAACCCCGAGCACCCGTACTGGAGACCTAACTGAGAGGTAACCTCGGAAGGCGTTATGACCCGAATTGCTATGCACACATTTCCACGCAAAACCTCTCGTTAACAACCACGGTAATAAACCTACGTGACCCATACTGTCCCTACATTGCATGGCCAACACTGCCCAAGCATGTAGGACAGAAACTGGGTGGATTGGCCAAGGAACCTCCGAGCTCGGTGATCAGTGACAACGGCTAGCACCTTGCGGCCGACACCCGACAGTCGGCGTCCGACATTGGATGACAGGCTCTCAATACCAGGTGCCTCGCGATTGGTGGTTGCCACCCTATGCCCGATGATCGGCAATCAGTCCCCGATGATCGACGGTCGGTGCCCAACTACAGTCAACGACCAATGGTCGATGCCCAAGCGAGTCGATGTCCAGTGCCCTATGGACGGCTGTCGGCAACGACCTGCTCTTCACGGTCGGTGGTCGGTGCTTGGCGGCTACCGCCCAATCCCCAACCGGCCTTCGACTGCCGGAGATCAGTGACAACGGCTAGCGACAAACGCACGACGTCCAACGGCCGGCACCGACTGTCTGTGCCTTGGTGGTCGACACCTAGTGCCCTGCGGCTAACAGTCAGTGCCTGTGCTCGGCCCCCAACGGTCAGCGACCGGCGCCCGACGGTCGACACCCGAAGCTTTGTGGCTGGCGACAATGGTGCAGTGCATACTTTTTATTTTTTAAATATTTTTAAAGAATTATTTTTAGAAAATAGTTTACTAAAAAAACGTTAAAAGTCTTTTTAGAAAATCACTTACGTTGATACAAACTAGTATTTTTTAAAAAATATTTTTTTGAATTTTTATTTAAATATATTTACAACCAACCAAGAATGCTTAACTTTAATTGTTCATCCTCACATTACTTATATAGAAAAAATATTTTTTTATCAAGATTAATCTCCTCAGGATCTTGACTCTTACCAACTTCAGGGTTATTACACGCATACCTTGAAATCTATATATACCGTTGAAGTCTATCGTACTCTCACATACATTCTTCAAATCTTGACCTGATTAAATATATATAATATTTGAAAAAAAAGATTAATTATATCTTTGGAGTTAATAACCGTTAAAGTCCAAAAAAAATCTGTTACGTAATGAACGGAGCCGTTAAATATTATAAAATGGCAAATATCCCCACTAACCACTATTAAGAGTGAGGTCAACGTTTGCCCACGGTTGGTAACTTGGAGAGGAAGGAGAGAGAGAAGAGAAGAGAGAAGAGATAGAGATGAGAGAGGGAGGTGGCCGTCTAGGTTTTTTAGAAGAACACCGGGAGCCGAGGATGTGCACCGCGCTCACCATCTCGGCGTGCTCGATCAAGAGGACCACAGCTCACCCGGGCGGGTCATTCCTAACGGGCGGCAGCTCACCTTCGCTATCCTCCAGCTCCTGCTAGAAGCTATCGCCTGTAGCCTCCTCACCTTCGGCATCCAGCACGGCGATTTCGTAGCATCGTCTCAGACAACACCATCGAGGTAGTAGCTATTATCCACGGATAACCACTGCAAGTCTGCCTGAAGGTCTGATCCTTACGTAATTAATTTGTACATCCTCTTCGTCTCCAGTGGCTCGTCCTGACGCTCGCCGTGATCCGGTGCCGAGCGGTCGCCGTCCCACTTCGCCTTGCCCGCACCACCCAAGAGGAGTTTGACTTTGAGTTCTTCCTCTCCTCCTACGAAACCAAGCTCCTCCTTACCGGACCAGGAAGCGATTACGCAGCAGCGGCGAGAGGCGCCGCCCACAGAAACGTCCCCCGTGCCGTTGTCTCCATCGACTTCGCCTCCAACCACGCCGAGGTCTCCTTTCTCAATCTCAATTCACCGCTCAGAGATGCCAGCTGCTGCCGTGCCCGCCGAGGTAGTCAACAACCGTGGGACCAAGCCTTGGTCCTCCAAACCCGGGCACCATGAGCACCGGCTACATATATGGGCTCACTCACCCAGAAGCAGCTGGCCTCGTGCACCGATTCACTGAACCTTCTCCGGAACCTCGGCTCATCTTTCGCCGACCCAAACCAGAACCCTCTGAAAGCCCCGTACTACGCGGTCTTGGCGGCCTCCGCCGGGGTCCCATGTAGCACAACGGCGGCGCCGACGACCGCGAGATTGACGGTGGGAGCCAACGGTAGAGATGGGGGCGACGAGTCGGATTTGAAGCTGAAGGACGTGCTATCGTTCTCGGCGTCGGCGTTTATGGCGCTGAGCACCACCCTTCTCCACAAGTACGGCCCCGAAGCCGTCGCCCACAAGGCCAGCATGCCCTTGCTCTTCACATACGCCGCGGTGACCTCCGCCTTGGTGGGGCAGGTGCTGAAGGTCCTTGTGGGGCGCTTCCACGGGCTTTTCAAGGTGGCGGCGATGCTCCTCTTCTACGCCGGAGCTTCCGCCCTTGCCTTGGGGGTGTTGCCCCCTGGCTACAGCCACGCCGCCTTCCTCCTCACCCTGGGGGCGGGGGTGGCCTCGATATTCCTGCTGCTCAACCGCGCGCTGTTGGGATTTCCTCCGTTGGTGCTGTCGGTTCTCCTGCCCGCCGAGGGTGCACAAGAGCCACCCGTCCAGATCATGCACGGCCACTGGTTCACCAAGTTGATCCCCGGTAAAAGGCCTTCGCCGGCAGCCGGTAACAAGGAGGAGGAGGCCGTCCCCCACCATGGGGGGGCTTGCCAAGTTGGTGTCTAGACCTATATATCCCTGTGAACGTACTGATCTCCTATATCGGTTCCATGTCCTTGGAAAAGAGTTAGCAGATGAAATGAGAAATCTTCCGACTGCTTCGGTGTCTACTCTTTTCGTCATTCTACCTCTAAAAGAAATATCTATACAAAGACTGGAAAATTTCTGAGAGGGAATAGATTGGCTGGTACAATAGAGGCCTCTCCTCTCAAAGGTTTATCAGGCGGGGAGCTTATATAATCCTCGTGGATATGAAACTAAAATGGAAGCGATCCATCATGCTGGGCTGCTACACATTGCTTCTGCGCGCTCAGTTAATTCCGATCGACTAGAGCATGTAATTAGTTCATATATAAAGTGCACGACTGTACTAATTGCACAGACGTGATGAAGTAGATAGTTGAATAATTGCTCCATCGTGTCATGAACATGTGGATCCCCAGGTCAGGCTAGGCCTTTTTTTTTACCTAGACGGAATAGTTGTAAATGGAAAAGAGAAGACTTAATCCACTTTTTATTACTTAAGTGTAATATAATTAAGTAATAAATTTATGGCACTTAATAATTAAGTTGTTATTTTTCACTCACTATATATGTGAGGATGTCACATGAATTAATGTCTAATCATATTACATTTAAGTGCAATAAAAAATATACTAAACATTTCTCGATGAAAATACCCCCCCCTCCCGTCCCCTTCCCTTCGGAACGTGGGGTGGGAAATGGGGGGATTGGGTCCTGAAGTCCCCGCAGGGCATTGGGCCTGGGGTTGCGGGCGCAAGCATCTTCCGTTGTAGATATGGAAAGGATAGAATAATATATAATTATTATTATTACTTGATAGCAGTAACAGTAAGTATTATAAAAATATTCTTACAATAGATTTAGTAACAGATATATAAACACTATTCTCTCCTCTCTTTTTTTCTCCCCCCCCCCTTTTTTCCTCTGACGCCCAACCCTCCTCCATTTCTCTTTTCTATATTGTACTCTCTTTTTCTCCCTCTCTGCCCTACCCGTCAACATCAACTGTGCGCGTTGTCTCTTGCCACTATAACAAAATTGATTTATAGTAACAGTTTATACTTATAATTTTAATTTTGTAAGAATAAATAAATCAATAGTTATGATTTTTACTTTTTATTTAAAGTGTCAATTTTATAAATTCTTTTATAACTATAGCATGACAAGTTTCTTTGTTAAAACGAGAAGACACTACAAATCGTAAGTAAAAGAAAAAACTCCAAAGAAACCGCCAAATTCTTAAATATGTAAAGCCTCTTTCCCTCGTTGCTCTCTAGAAACCCCTCTTTCCCCTCTAAAAATTCCAAAATCCCCAACATCGACCGCCATCTCCAAACCCCTCCCCAGATCGAACCCTGTGTCCCCTTCTCCTAGTATCCCCTTCGCTCTCTCCCCTTCACACAACATAGTAGCTCACTGGTATCTCCTTCGCGGCAAACACTGGCATCTCCTTCGCAATAGACATCGACATCTCCTGCCCTACTCGGAGAACCTACAACCATGTCTCTGATCGCAAAGGGCAACTTTGATCTATAGAGTTTTGTGGCAGGAGGTGTTCTCTCGCCCCTCTTCTGAATTATCTCTCAACGAGAGCGACGAGGAGTGGGAGGTCGGCGGTGGGGGGAAAGCAGACGCATGTAGGGAGGTGGAGGGGCGGGGCGTCCAGTGGGTGTTCATGGGCAGCCCAGTGCCCAGAAGCACGTCTACGCCACCCTGATTGCGGCGTTTCTCGGTGTCCCCTACATCTCTATGGATGGTCTCGTCCTCCAGGATCTCCACCCCCCTCCTCTCTATACAAGAAGGTCCTCTTCGCTCCCTCTTCCTCCTCGGATTTTGCTTTTCCTCTTCCTCACCGTCAAATTTGCTTCTCTTTCCTTTTTTATAGGTTCTTCAGTTCATCTGCCATTGATTTGGCTTCTGTGTTCTTAGATCGCGATTGATTTCCCAACCTAGCCATCTGATCATGTCGCCAAGGTCTCTAAGCTATCCCACACCTAGCTATTTGGACTATGTCTATTGAGCCTCTGCACCACAATAGTGATTGCTGAGCCCCGCACGCGAAGCGCACACCATCTATTTGACGTATTGTCCAGCTCACTTTGGCACAGTAGCCGGTCCCATACTCCAATGGCTTCAGCCCACCCAGCAATTTGTCCCAAATTGCTTGGTCACTTGGTAAGTTCTTAGATTCTGACCAACCCTGGTAAGGTGATCCCATCATCAGAACTAAATGCATCCATCAACTTGTCTAGCATAATTTCATAGCAATACTTTGTTTTACTTGTTATCTCTTTTACCCAGCTTAATATATTGGAGGAAGGTCTTATAAATCATCATGTTGTCAGGTTTGGAAAATCTGGATGGAAGGCAAATGATCTTAGAATCCTTTTGAGAAAGATTGAAGACTCTGAGGCAATCATGTATTTATAGACTCAAAGTTTCCTGTTTGTATTTCTAATTCCACTACCATTTGGACTCTAAAATAAGCAATCAACACAACAAGAAATTATCCTTATCCTTATTATTGTCCTTATTCCTTATCTTTATTTCTGTTAAACACATAGATACCTTTTAACATGAATTATAATAATAATTGTTAGTTGTATAAGCACATATATACAACTATAATAAAATATACGCAAGCATATGCACATATACAACTATCAACATATACATAAATACAAGCATTAATAAGACAAGCATATAAGCATGTTTGAATGGCTTTGTATCCTTTTCTTCTTTGTGGCTGTTGGGTTATAGTATTAGCTTTGTATTTCATACAACTATGGATTTTTGGTCACAGATTTCTTTGTGGTTGTTTGCTAACTGGGTATTTTGGTTTATGCCATCAGAATATCTATTCTTCTGCAGGTCTAGCTACATTGATTGTTGAACCTCAAACTGATCTTGGATTTAAATTTACCATTTTTCTCTTCTATATCTAGCACATTGAGTTTCCCTTGAAGTTGTACATAACCCTGGGTTATTATCTTCATTGCAACGCCGAGGGAGATGCACTCTTCACTTCTTTTCTATTTCATTTGGAAAACTGTTGCAGTGAAATGTTGAAATCTTCACACTGGCAGGTCTGTACTGGTTACTATTTTTCCTTTTAGTTCCTTCCTGCAATATCTCAATTGAGAATCAAGACGTTGCATCACTGCATAGAAATTTGTACAGATATTGCCCTTGCATGTTTTCTTTTGAATTTATTGTGTTCTCTGCTATGATGAACGTGTTGCAGGAACATCAATGGCAGTGCTAGCCGGGTCTGCACTAGTTTTCTAGCACCATTTTCCACCTTCAAGCACATGGAGCCCCTTCAGTCTTGGAGAGCTGTGTGCCGACTACTTCCATGCAAGTAGTGCAACGCTCTTACACATCCTTGATGGTGCAGCAGTAGTGGCAGCACTTGACAAGTGACAACAGATGATGTGATTCCCCGGGACAAATTAAGCACATGGGAAAGGTTTATGAAACTAAAACATGGGGAGAAGTTTGCAAAGGGCGCCATAAGATATATATCCAAGAACAGAACTCCTCAGGAGGATTCTAAGCAATTTAGAAGGTACTGTTCACAAAGAGCTGGTTTTAGCATCACAAAAGGAGACTACAACATATAGACTATTCTGCTGTAGGCGTGTATTAGGCCATAAGGGGCTTCCAGACCTTGGCTTCCATTAACCAAGTGGAAAACAGATGAACATCCTTAACCAACCCCCGCCCGTCTCCCACAAAAAAAGGAAAAAAAAAAAGGTGCATTTCGGACCCTTACCCTTGCAGAGATCTTTACATGTGAAATGTAATGCTAGTTACCCCAGATAACCATTTCAGACCCCGACACAGATTTTTCAACTAGCTTGATGTCCTGCAGAAGCCTCCCTCAAGAAGTAGCAATTTGATGTAATTAAGCTTATGTGTTGCAGGCTCTCCTCTGCCATATCCATTAGCTGATGACTTCGAACTTCAGTTCTGAACTTTGTAAATGCTCTTGTAAAAGCAACACCGAAGACAGTGATAATGTAAGTTTATTTCTCTGATTCAAATTTACATGTATGTGTTTTAATAAAATTTTCATATTAAATTTTTTATGTGCATGTTCAATAAGATGCGTAATATATAGAATTAACATTTATCAATTTTGACCTGACAAAAGGTATTGTCAGGTACTCTTTCAAGTGAGAATCTCTTTCATATCTAGTTAAACCATTATGTTTTTTTTTTCTCTTTTTCCTTTGAATTGATGATAAGGTATTCATTAAACTAAAGAAGATTGTTTTGCATAGATTGAAAAGGAAATAGAAAGTTCAAATTCCATGCATATAGTACTTTTATTTAGATTTGAGGTTAAGTATGTGATTACATCCTTCTATTTAACACATCGTCTAAGTCTAGGAGCCTCTAAGTTTGTGATTTGATTTATTCCCTCTAGTTTATCTCAATAACTATTATTCTAACATTTTCAAATTTTTTTCTTCTCTACAGGTTCAAGATGATGTTTATATCAACTCATTTTGTTAACATGGAAGAGATTGATCCGCAATATATCAAGTCATTTTGTTGACAGTAGATTGTTGGAGGTTTTATGTTCTATTGTTGAACAATGTTTTTAATTTGTATATATGACAAGAATTGTACTTTTATTGTGACATGATGTGAATTTTCCTTATGCAATAGATGGATTATGATTTACAGATATTTTCTTTTCTTGTGGTTGATAAGTGATGTATGTACAGGTGGATCAATGATGGATTTATGATTGGATATGATGCTGGTGATTCATATGAAATTATGTATTATCTTAGAATGCATTGTGAGATAGGGATGAAATTGATAGGAAAATAGATAATATATTAATCACTATAGCTATGACATATTTACGGATACTGTTATTGTAGGAAAAATTGCTATGGTTAAATTTTTACTACTTACAGTTCAAAAGCATAATAACTGCAAATAAAAAATGAATGATAATTATAATTCATTTTAGTAAGTAGAGTACGTCAACAGTGAATTCTTACGGTTTTATTGTAAGTGTTGTGATGTCTACTTACAGTGTATGTGCACTTATGGTTATTTTGCTTAAGTATAAAAATTTACACTTACGATTCATAGTCAATGGTAACGTTTACAATTGACAACCATAGTTAGACCTACAACATCGGTTGCTATGCCATCAGTTGGTGTTCGTAAGTAGTTCCATAAGTATAAGTCTTCACTTATGATTTTTTGTGTAACACTTACGATTTTATGTCATAAGTATAGTCCAATTTTGTTGTAGTGCGTCGATGCCATGGTGTGTCCTCACTCTCATCGGCGTCGAGCCGCCTCATCGTCCCCGTCGTGTTGCGTTCTTGCCCCCTGCCACCGAGCTGCCTCCTCACCCCGCCGTATTGTGTCTTCACTTTCATCATCGTCGTGCTACCTCCTCGCCCCTACCGTCGTCATGCTCCCTTCTCGTCGCCGTCGCATGTGAGGTGAAGACCTTTTATTTCCCAATCCCCTTAGTGGGGCTTGACAATTTGGGGAGGGGGTGGGGAGCTGTGGGTTCATCAAGGGGGATGGGGACTGTGGATATCTATTGGGGGGGGGGGGGGGGGTCTCCAATCTTCCCTTCTAACTCAGCTGGCATCGACTTCCCCTGACCCGCTCCTCTCTGTCCCTTTCTCTCTCGCTCACTCACTCTATCTCTCACGGTCACGGCTTGCCCCCGACTACCCAACCCCTACCCCCCTCTCCTCTCTCTCTCTCTCATAGTCGACCAACCTAGCTTTAGATGCCTAAGTAGAGGTCAAATGTATTACTATAGTCATGTATTTTACTTGTTGATGTTCTTGTCTTCTTGTCTCTAATATTTTTCTCAAGTGCTTTCGTTCAACCATCGGCTGACTGTAGTTGCTAGTGATGCTAAGAGCATAGAAGTAGTACTTCATAAAGCATGCGGTAAGTTTTGAATATATTATCATTTACTAATGCCACTTGAACTTTATTTTGCATGTTCTTACATATTCTACTTATATGTTCGTGTTTTATAGAGATATGGATTGGAGTTGGATGTACTTGCCAAGAAATGTTGTTGGTTATTTTGATGGTGTAGATGCAATCATCAATTTTGCTTGCCCACATTTACCGTCTGATAAAAAAATAGATGCCCCTATATCAAATGCACATGTCTAAAAAAGTGGCAAAAAGAGACAGTTAGAGAGCACTTTTATTTGGATGGTGTTATAAAGGACAAAGAGTTTTGAAAAGTTTTAAGGTGAAGGATTGTAACGTCGCATGCTTTTCGGATCCTTATGGATCATGTGTGTAATGGTTGTGGTGATCATTGTGAGGCCAGTGGGGTTGGTCGTGTGGTGTGCGCAGGTTTGGTGCAGGTTTGGTCCTGAACACAGATAGGACCTGCTGCAGTTGATTAGGGGTTGACGGCCAGGTGTGGTCGTTGACTGGTTGGCGTCCATCGAAGGTAACGCCAACCTTATGAATTTAACGGCAGGTTTTGTAGTCGTCTACTGTGACAGTTCCCTAAACGGCATTAGGGTTGACGCCAACCTGTGCGACCTGCAGAATATAGGTCTACCCGAGGACAGTTTCCTCAGCTCATTCTCCCTCTCCCTTGCCCTATTTTCATGCCCCTTGCTTCCCCACTACTTCCAACAGTTGTAAAAGGGTAGTTGGAGGGTCGTGGAACGCGAGGTGATGACGAATCGGCCAAGGAAACGCCGGAGCGAGGTGTAAACGCCGTAGGAGCTCGCGGAGAGTTTGGTGCGAAGTAGGAGAATTTAGGAGGTTTAAGCGTGTCCTGAGGTAGGGGATGATCCCTTTAGTCCCTATAGGTTGTGATAATGCATTTGGAATGCATGAATTCGCATGCTAATTGTGTTTTTGGGGAATGGTTCTGCATGCGGGGTTAATGGGTGGTTTGACCAATTTAACAAAGGAAACATGTTGTTTTGAGTTAATTAGGATTCATGCATGTTAAAGGAAGTGATTCCTCATGTTTTTCTGTTAAATTTAGGGCTAGGAATACCTGAGGTATCAGCCCGGGGTTTCTGTGAAGTTGATGGCCAAAGATCTTGGCGTCAACATCGATTGACGCCAGGTTCTTCAGTTGGGAGATTAACGGCTATATACCTTGCCGTTTACATCCCATTGACGGCAGTCGATGTTGCGCCAGCATGTTTTTATGAAATGTTGTTATATTAGTTATTTAATGATACGAGCGGTATAATGGTAATGTGGTGCACCTAGTGCACGTGGTTTCTGAGACTAGCATATTGGGTACGTAGTTGGTTGGTTCATTACGTGTCTTCGTGGTGTTCACGTGTAGTGGACTACTAGTGCACGCGGTTTATGTGAGTCTTCACGTGGTTTGTGTGACGTGCACGTCGTTTTGTATACGTGGCGAGTAGTACGACGCCTACCGTGGTTACCTCTCCAGTTGGGTGCCTCAGGTTCTCTGTGAGCCAGGCTGTTAGCTCGGGGCTTTGTCCCGGTACTTGTGCTGTACCGTCGAGGTCTGTGTCGTCTGACCTGGACACCCTCACTCTTTGCTTGAGTTGTACGTCGGCTGAGGGAAAGACGACAGTGGGACAGTGACTCTAGTGTTGTTTTTAGTCACTTGTAGCGCGCTCGTAGTTGGGGGTACGGACACCAGTAGTCGACACTGGTCCCCAGCTAGTCCTTTTCCAGTGCCTCACTCTAGCGAGCCCAGGCCAGGGTCTCTAGAGGTGCCAGGCATGGGCCTGCGACCGTGTGGTCCGCAGGTGGTGGTGTTTAGTTGGTCTCCACAGTTGCTTGACCTTTTCACGTGGAGCGGCAGCTGGACCTTTCGTCCGTGGCTGCGAGACTGAGAGGTAGACCTGTGTTAGCTTGTCCGAGTCAGTCTCTGGTGTCGCGAACCAGTTCACGTGGCTCGTGTTTGGCGGTCTCTACTTTAGCTCGTACACTTGTACTGGTTTGCCATTTAATTATTACAGTTGTTTTTCGTAGTCGGCAGACGGTGAGTACCTTTACAGCTTTCTTATCCTGCTTAGTTGTTCTATAAATTGTTGGTACTGTTTACTGCTTTGTACTGTGTTTTGGTTTGCTCGGTTTGGGGGAGTTCCCTACTGAGCCAGTGACTAGCGAGGCTCACCCCTACCCCCACAGGTGAGGGCGAGGAGGACGTTTCTCGACCGTCATCAAGTTCAGAGCCGCGTCATAGCGGTGCAGGGTCAGTACCTCCAGCAGTGTAGTAGCAGTAATGTAGCAGTAGTAGTGTAGCTAGTTGTTTACTTCTTCCAGTTGTACCTCGGGGTATGCCCCAAGCTCTTGTACTTTCTTTCAGTTTTGTGGAAGTATGGCTATGTAAACTTGTGAAATATATATATGAAATGGTGTGTTCCTTTATGTTTACACAGACTGTGGTGTGATATCCCTTGCGAGGCTTCGACCGTTCGCGGGAGGCGGACTCGAATCAAGTACGTTACCGGTTTAACGGGCTTGGACGAGGTGTTCCGCCACAGTTGGTATCAGAGCAAGGTTCGTGTTAATATAAGGAACTAGAAAGTACATAGCCTTATTTCGGTCTTTGTACACTGCTGGTAGGGGCCCTGGTTTCTAATAGTTTGTTGTTTTGTTTTGTTTGGTGTTTTGTTTATGTAGAAATTTGAAATGGTAGATAGAAGAGATTGGGGTGGTGGAGGAGAGACGATCCAGAGGAGACACTCAGCATATGATAGAGAGGATCTGGGAGAGCCTCACTGATTTTCGGAGGAGGATGGATCAGCAGGCACGATACCACCGGTTGCCGTGCCACCTGGGGATGGAGAGACTGTACCTATAGTTCCAGTTCCGCCACTGCCAGGAGTAGAGGTGTCTTTCGTAGCCCTTGCCACCACCACCAGTGTTATAGCAGAGGAACCAGTGATGCAAGTGAGAAGTTTCTGAGATTGCAGCCGCCTACTTACTCAGGAGGGCCGAATCCAGATACAGCAGAACACTGGGTCCATGATTGAAAGGGTCTTTGCGACCATGAGGTGTCCGACAACAGAAAAGTCAGCTAGCTGCCTATCAGTTGCGAGGTTTTGCATTGGAATGGTGGCGATTGAAGATGCAGACCACCTTGCGGGCAGGACAGAAGAGGCTATCACTTGGTCGGAATTTCTTGATGTATTAACGATACATCTTTTCCGATTCAAGTGCAGCAAGTGAAGAGAGAGCAATTTCGGACACTCCAGCAAGGTAACTCTTCAGTTTTAGAGTACCAGATGAGGTTTATGGCGCTTAGACGATATGCGCCTTATGTAGTATCAGATAATAATATGATGGTTGAGTATTTCATTAGAGGTTTGAGAGTAGAGTTGCAGGATGCAATAGTACCTCTCATGTGTAAAACAATGGAAGAGCAGCTCAGAGGGCAGCTACGTTGGAGAGGTCCATTCGAACTCGTCAGGTGGGCGAGTCAGGCTCAGGTAGTTTTCGGCTACCGCAACAGTCAGTGGGTGCGAGTAAGGGTAAAGCACCAGCAGGACCTTCTTCATCAGGTTTTGGTAAATGGGGTAGAAATTGAAGCAAGCATTCAAAGGTAAAGGAAGAGGATGGGGAGGTCGTCAGCAATTTCAGCAAAGTCGCAGTAGGCCAGAGGTGGAAGAGTCGCAGCAGAGTACTGCCAGACAGCCTATTATTCCTCCAGGATATAGATGTTATAACTGCAGTCAGCCGGGACATTTGATTCACAATTGCCCCTATCCGAGAGAGTATGAGTATGGAAGAAGTGTGTGCAGCAGCAGCAGCCTCAGCAGTTTCAGCAGCCACAGGCAGGTCGTGGCAGAGGATCACCGCAGCAGCGGGGAAGAGGCGGGTTATGGCTATCACGAGCCCAGGCAGAGGCATCAAATATGATAGAAGGTATTTTACCTCTTTATGACTATTCAGCAAGAGTTTTATTTCATTCGGGTGCCTCTCATTCTTTTATTTCCAAAGAGTTTCTGGATTGCATGACTCATCTTTAGAGGAAAAATCTTGTGAGTTAGTAGTGGAGGTTCCCTCGGGTGAGTTCCTGCTCAACTCGAGCTATGTAGATGAAGCTCCTATTGTGATCGAAGGGAACCAGATGCGGGTCGGTTGTATGCCCTGCAGTTGACAGATTATGATATTATTTTGGGTATGGATTGGCTTGAGACTTATGGAGCAATGCTAGATTGTAGAAAGAAGAGGATCAGGTTTTGTCATCCTAATGGTGCAGTATTTGAATATCAAGGTATGCCTTTTTATACCTCTAAGTTCCTAATTTCTGCAATTAGAGCTAGAAAGTTGATAAATGCTGGATGTGTGGCTTATTTAGCCTCAGTGAGTCTGGTAGAAGCTAGTCAGTCAGTTGAAGCAGTTCCCGTGGTTAGGGAATTTGTTGATGTTTTTCCTGAAGATTTGCCTGGTTTAGCTCCACATAGAGAGGTGGACTTCACCATTGATTGCTGCCAGGTACCATGCCGATTTCTAAAGCTCCATATCGAATGGCACCAGCAGAACTTAAAGAATTGAAAAGGCAATTAGAAGAGCTGTTGCAGAAAGGGTTCATTAGACCGAGTCATTCCCCGTGGGGAGCACCGGTGTTGTTTGTGAAAAAGAAAGATGGAAGTTTTCGGATGTGTATTGATTATAGAAAGTTGAATGATGTGACCATTAAGAATAAATACCCATTGCTAAGGATAGATGATCCGTTTGATCAGTTGCAATCGGCAAAAGTATTTTCTAAAATTGATTTGAGGTCTGGGTATCACCAGTTAAGAATTAAAGAGGATATAGATAAAACAGCTTTTAGAACTAGATATGGTCACTATGAGTTTGTGGTTATGCCATTGGGGTTGACCAATGCTCCTGTAGTTTTATGGATCTGATGAATAGAATTTTTCATCCGTATTTGGACCAATTCATTGTGGTCTTTATTGATGATATTCTGATTTATTCAGCATCTAAAGAGGAGCATGCAACTCATTGAGGTTTACCCTGCAGTTGTTAAGGGATAATCAGTTGTTTTCCAAATTCAGTAAGTGTGAATTTTGGTTGAAAGAAATTCAATTTCTGGGTCATGTCAAACTTTTACTTTAACATTTTAGAACTTAAACTTTAAGTACTATTAAAATATGAACATAGTAGTCATATATTCTGATGACATAAAAATAGACAGAAAGATAAAATAGAAAAAAAATAGAAGATACAAACTATCTTTTCAAAGATTGATTGATAAAATCTACCAAAAAAAAGAACTATTTGAGACATCTTTTTATGATAGGGATTAGAAAATAAATCTCATCTCTGATAGAAACTTATAATTAATTTACCCTCATAAATTCATCCTTTTTTTCCTTTTTAATTTGACCATAATTCACATGCAGTTGATAACTACGTATATAAATCGATCTTAAGTACACGACTTTTTTACTGGACTTAAGCACTTTATCCAAGAATAAATTCAATTATATATATCTGACGAAACAAACTTAATTAGGAGTCCACTATCCAATCTTTAACTCATTTTTAAAGTCTTATCAAGGTAGTGCAGTAGTGATCGATTAGCTATGTTTAGAGTCTCATCATTTCGTTTTCTCTCTCTTTAATATTTTATCACATAGCATGAATCAAACGTATCAAGATGAGAAAAATTTATTACACTTCAAAATTACATTTTTTTTCATACACTTTGATCTTTCTGTTGATCAATATAGGGATATATTATGTACTCCGATGAAGAGATTAAAATTCATGAGAAAAATGTAATTGTGAAGTGTAATAAAAAATTCTTTATCAAGATATACTCATCATTCAAGTATTTGTCACATATCTAGCTGCATAATAAAATATTATTGTGAAGAAAACAAGGCAATGACGGATCTAAAAAATAGCCAAGATAATAAAAGGGCTAAAACCTACAACCTGGGGATCCAAAACCAAATAGGATCGGATCGGCGTGTCGTTGTCTCCGACACGACCGGGTGGGTTAAAGTGATTGTGGGAACTGACGGAATCCAATTTGGATTTCCGGATTGGGTTGGACATTGAAATGACGAATCCAAAAAACACCCAAGAAACGATGGATCTAAAATAGTATCTAATTAAACTTGAGAAATAATCACATATTTTAAATTTAATTTTTGAAAATAATGTATGTCTTTTAATTATTATAATGTTTCTCATATTATTATTATTTTTAAAATAGATCCACCTCCGGCACCTAACAATGACGAGGCAGGGACAGCAGACGATCCAGCAGATCTGTCTTGATTTTTTGTATTTATTATTTTGTATGATTTTATATTTATTATATTTTATGATTTTATGTTGATCGTGAGTATTTGTGAAATTTATGAATATTGTAGCAGGTTTGAAAAATCTTTTGTATTGTCAATTTTAAAAAAATATATACTGCACATTTTGACGGATTTTTCGACGGATAAATATCCGTCGGAAATTCTAAATTACCGACGGAAGAAATCGGTCGGTACTTCGTCTATAGTTCTGACGGATTTTCCTATGGGTTTCTGTCGGTAAATACTGACGGTATTTCCGACGGGTTTGTCCGTCGGAGTTTTCCGACCATTTCCGACGGAATTCTCATCCGTCGGTAATTTCTGACCAACAATTTCCGACGGACCATTTCCGATGAGCTTCGGACGAAATCTGTCGGAAGGATCATGTTCCGACGGATTACGTCGGATTCCGACGGATTCTTTCCGTCGGAAAATCCGCATTTTCTTGTAGTGAGAGTTTAGATGGAAAAGTGTAAGTCTAATAAAGTGGAAAGTAAAAAGAGTACCTCAAAATATTCTTCATAATTTTCTGCTTATTCCAAGACTATAAAATTTATTTATGTCTTTTAAAACTTCTACAAGTTAGACTTGGCATGAAAATGAACGTCAGAGGATGGTATGTTAAGGCTGCTGATTTTGCTTCCTGGAAAGCTTTAGATGCCATTGATGATTTTAGGTAATTAGATTGTAGAAATGTACACTTTGATTGATAGTGATGGTTTTAACCCTTTTGGGACTACGAACATCACTCATAGTACTTGGCCTATTTGGCAGTTTCATATAAATTACCACTTTGGGAGTGTATGAAAAGCTTAAATATGTTACTTTGTTTACTTATCTGGCTCAAAAGGTCCTAGTATAATATCGTTAGGTATCATAGCCACTTATAGAAGAAATGTAATTTTTTGGCATGGTGTTGACACATTTGATGCAGCTAAAAATAAGATTTTTTGCATGCATGCAGCATTATTATGAACTATTAATTATTTTTTAGCATACGTATACATGTCAAGTTGGAGTACTAAAGGTCGAATAGCTTGTCCTACTTGTAATAAAAGTATTTGTTCAATGTGGTTGGATGATAGTGGAAATTTTGTTACATAGGACATCGCAGATAGTTAAGAAACGATCACAAATTTCAAAAAATGAGTCAAACAATTTGATGGACATGAGGAATGAGGTGATACGACCAGCCAGTATCTGGGGATGAAGTATTGCAACAACTACAAGATCTTACTTTCAGGTGCGGGAAAAAGAGAATGAATAAGAAAGGTAAGAGAAAAAGGATTGGGGAAAAGTTGATCCTAATAAACATTTGGGGTGGAAAAAGCATCGTATTTTCTTCTTTTTACCATATTGGCAATCTTGGTTACTTCACCACAATCTAAATGTGATGCACATTGAGAAGAATGTATATGAGAATATTATTATTGGAACTTTTCTAGCAATTGGAGGGAGGAATAAAGATGGTGTAAAAGCTCGTCAAGACTTGCAAAATTTGGGTGTAAGGACATCTCTTCATCCACGAGAGGTTGGTCCAAACAAGACCATTTTGGTAGTAACATAGTTCACATGTAGCAAGAAAGAGAAAGAAATTATATTCAAGTTGTTTTAAATCGGCCGGATGGTTATTCATATAACATTACAAAATGATTTTCCAACAAAGATAAGAAGTTGTGGAGATTGAAAAGTCATGACTATCATGTCATTACACAGCAACTACTCCCAATAGCAGTTCAAACTCTCTCGAATAAACAAGTATTCAAGGTTATAAGTGACATATGTCATTTATTTTTGAACTTGTGCTAAAAAATTATTTCAATTGATGACTTCTATCAACTTGGCACTGAGTTGCAATCATTTTTTATCGTTGTGAGATGATATTTCGTCCTAATTTCTTTGATATCATGGTACACTTGATCATTCATTTGACAAATGAAGCTAGAGTTGTTGGACCAGTCCATTATAGGTGAATGTATCCATTTGAGAGGTACTTTTCATAATATTATTGTGATGAACATGACTTTTTTATAATATTTAATGTTATACTCATATTGTAGATATTTAATGAAGCTAAAATATTTTGTGTGAAATAAAACATGTCCCGAAGGGTCAATTATAGAGGGTTATATTATAGTGGAGACACTCATATTACATCTAGATATTTGGATGATGAAGTGGAGACATAGTTGAAGAGACCCTCTCAACAAGTAGAATGTTATCCTATTCTGGTGGAGAAAGGATGTGAGATTTTTTCACAAACATGTCGCCTAATTGGAGCAACCACTAACATGATCCTTCTAGATTCTTCTAATTGAAGTGGAGACATGGTTGAAGAGGCCCCCTTGACAAACATGATCCTTCTAGATATATTCTCTTCTTATTGTAGAACCATTGAAAGCTAAGTCAACAATTAGAAGGTATTAGTAATTGTTTTTTTTCCCTTCTGACATATATTTTAACCTAACTCATTATGTGGTTTTTATTACAGATTTGTAAAGGATGTATATCATATAGAGGGAAAGATGGCATGTTCTCAAAACATTCATTCTATTCTGCTTTTGCTTCTAAATGTATCCAAAATTTTGCATTGACATATTTAAAATATTTCATACATTTATTGGGCTCTAGAATGCATTTGAATGGTGTTTTAAATTATTATAGGTGCCACAACAAAGGGATGGAGAGGAGTGTTGTGTCTTCACACTCTATTACATATATATCTTTCTAAAAAGTACTCCTGCCACTTTTTTATGTGCGTCATATTCATATTTTGTATTGTTCTAAACTCATACTTCATCATTGTTATCATTTAGTAATATCTTCACTATTTTATTGTACTAATTATTTAAAATGTAAATTTAATTTCTACATATGACTTCCACTTGATTTTCACATTCAGATATTGATGCATTTGAGTACAAGATCTAAACTTTTGCATGTCTCTCACTAATGATTCACCTAGGATGCCATGTGAAAGTGAAGAGTTGAGAAAATGAAGGTGAAAGCACAATGAAGGTTCATGAGAAGAAGAGGAAAAGACGAGGACCTATGATGTGTCATGAAGTGCATGCATCCTTTGGAAGATGGAAAAAAAATTGGTCAACCAGTTGGCAAGGGTGGTAAATTATTGAGGTCATTTTTTGCAACAGTGGCAAGAGACGCAAACAAGTATGTCCTATTAATGTTCAATATTGGGATAAAATGCCACAAAATTGTATTGAAGATGTGTGGTTGTTTATTCAATTAATTATATTTTTTTATTCATGGCATTTGATAATATTTTTTATAACATTTGTCTTTTCTTTGTAGAGAAAGTATATGATATTTCTGATGAAGATTTGTACAGGAGTTGGATAATGAAAGATCTCTCATTTAAGAGGAAGTTTCATAAGTATGATCTGTAAAGAAAATATTTGGAGCAGAATAAATAAAGCATTCAGATGAAACCAGCAAGCATATATCACATAATTACTGAAGACATGTGGATAGAAGCGGTTTAAATATGGACATCTTCTGCATTTCGGGTAAGAGGTTTTAAATATCAAAAAATTATAAATAGTGGATCATGTGTAACTCTTTGATATTGTTGTGCAGAGGAGAAGTGAAATCAATAGAAAAAATAATAGTGTTCACTATATGATATATAGAGCTCAAACATATATGTTGTTAAAGTGGATATTCTATTTGTTTTGGAAAGAGAAAATTGGGAATGATCTAGATCAAGCATATGTTTTCATTATTACACACACTAGAAAAAAAATGGCAATCCCGTAAACGAGGAATGTGCAATTGCTTTGTAAGTCTTCTTTTGCACGAAATTTTTAACAACGTCACTTCTTACCTATACATCTCTATGTTGAATACTTTCACATGTCATCTTAAAGAAAAAAGAACTCTTTACCTAAATAGGAAAAACTTATAGCTGTCAAACAATCTCAACTTTCACCCAACTCTTCATATCTAGTGGTAGCGAAAGATGATGTCTTTTCTATGGTGTTCTACGAAGAAAAACTGGTCGAGTACGAGCAGTAGGCAATGGGCCAACACCAGCTCCTATTGTGGGGAAGAAAAAAAATGAAATTTTAAAGATTGAAAGTAAGACATTACATAAAAGATCAAAATTCTTGTGGAGAAATTTGCTAAACTTGAGAAGAATGATGAAGATGAGGTATATAATTATTTGCATAATAGTGCATGTAAAATATCTTGTTTTCATTCTTTATTATATCAACTGATCATTGCTTATTGTTTCATGTCAAAAAGAATGAGTCACAAGTGCATAAAGAGTCACCATAGGTTTTCACCTCATCTATGGCAAGTAAGGATTGTACATTGAATCTGGAACCGGTGAGTGATAACTTTTTCACTACATTAATGTCTTTTTATTATTCTAACTGTGGTGGCTATATCTAGCCCCTTCGTGCGCTAGGCCCATCATGGCCCAGCCCAATTCAACAGACAAACGTGGCCCTTCCGCATGGTGCCACGCTTTTTCAGAACAGCTTCAAGGTCCCGAGGCCGGTCCCTGCATTCGGGTACCAGCAGGACCCAAGAGCCGCCTCCGGATACCTTATAGCCTGTTCGGCCAAAGGCCCTCTCTTCCGAGCAGCGTCTGCTTGGCGTGTGCCGAAACCTCTTCGGCACGAGCAACACTTCCTTGCATCAGACATCCGACAGCAAGCCATGCCTCGGGGCACCAGGCACCGAACTGCGGGCTCGACTACCGAACAGCAGGTCTGGCTCACCGAGCAGGCTACCTGCTCGGTACCTTCCGCCCAGGAGAATCCAAGTAGCCCTTCATCCCCTCGTGGTGGTTATAATGGCTACACCACACGCGCCCCACGATCAAGTGGTACACTAACTGCAGAGCTTCTCAACGACGCCTCAACGCGTAACCCCCCGCTAAGGATGCTAACAGGCGCGCCCTTTGCGGCATTGATCAGGGATGTTCCGTCCTCTCCCTCAAGACTTCTGCCTATAAAAGGCTCCGGTGAGCCTCCATGCAGAGGTACGCGATCTAAGACACATCGCTCCTGCACAACACTGAACCCTTCTTCTCCAAAGCCTCACTCGCAGTTTACTGACTTAGGCATCGAGGGTTTCTCCCCAGTTCTTCAACCGGGCCCCCCTGATTCCGTTCTGGTTTTGCAGGTATCCGTCCTCTACCGGTGGTCTTCTTCCTTTTCTTCCAAGTGTAGGCCCGCTTGGCTCTGGCTCAAGTAGGAAATCACCTCCACACTTTTGGCTCCGTCTGTTGGAAGCAACGACAGTCATGGCTCGCGGACGATCTTCGTACCAGAACATAGGGAGCCGTATGAGAGTCCCACCAGTCGTGGGCGGACTCCCGTCAACGTGCTCCCCCCTCGACGTCGCCGTAGCCCCTGCTGCCGCGACCGGGGGCGTCCCTACGCCCGCCACCGTCGTGCCTGCGACCGCCCTGGAGATGGTCGAACTCCGGGGACAGATGCAGCAGCTGACGGGAATCTGCCTGGGTCTCCAGGCCCAATTGGCCGGGCAGCCGGTCCCGGCAGCCTCCGTTCCGCAGGAGCGCCAGGCAGAGTCGTCTCACCGACGATCGTACGCACCTCCTGCCCCAGCAGAGTCGATTCAGGAGCAGCATGCCGATTCACCGTGGAGGTCGCGCCGCGCCCCGTCTGATGATCGAGCACTGGAGCGCCGCGGTCGTTCACCCCGTCGCTCCGCGGCGGCCCCGTGCCTGCCGCGCTCGGTCGTGGGAGCCAACTCCCACAAGTCTGGACATGCGGATTTGGCCCATTCCGAACAGAGTTGGCCAAGCGCTTGCGCCGTGTCGTCGACCTGGAACGTCATGTGGACGCGATGGTTCACGTGCCGAGGGTAAAGCTCCGCCGAGGAGGACCTGAACTTCCGCTCCCCATTCATTGCAGAGATCCTGGAGGCTCGGGTCTCTCCCAAGCTCCCTCTGCCTACCATCGGCCATACGAAGGCATCTCTGACCCCGCGTCACATCCACGGGTTTGAGTCGCATATGGTGTTCCACGGAGCATCTGATGCGGCCAATACTGGGCCTTTCCAGCCACCTTGAAGGAACTTCTCCTCGGGCCTGGTTCGAAGCCCTCCCTGCAGGTTCCATCTCTTCCTTCCATCAGTTGAAGAAGTCCTTTCGGGACAACTTCCTGGGCGAAGGTCGCAACTGCGCACCGCGGCCTCCCTTTTCGCTGTTCGGCAAAAGAAGGGAAAGCACTCTGGACTACATCAAGAGGTTCCAGACTGAGGCGCTCCGCATCCCGCGCCTCGATGTCCCGTTAGCCACCAGTGCCCTTATCCAGGGTACTCGCGACGGTTTCTGCAGAGGAAGCTGGGAGTGCAGCAGCCTTCCACCCTGGCCGAGCTCCTCTCTACTGCACTGCCACGCCGCGTGCGAGGAGTCTAGCTGCTGGCCGAGCAGAGCAGGGAGAATCATCGGACAAAAAGAGGCCTTCCGACCACATTTCCGACCGTGATCAGAAAAGGACGGCACAATGGCGATTCGCCGTGCCGACCACGCCCCTTTACCGACTACACACCTCTGACGGTGGCACCCGAACAGATCTTGGCAGAGATCAGGGACGAACCATATGTTCGGTGGCCACAGAGGATGCGCTCCAATCCCCGAAGGCGCAACGAGGAGAAGTATTGTCACTTCCACCACCGCGACCACGGCCACGATACCTCTGAATGCCGCCAGCTCAAGGACGAAATCGAGTCCCTTATTAGCACGGCTACCTCTCGGACGGTTCGTGCGCCGAATGAAGACCGCCCCAGACGCCAAGAGCGAACTCCCGAGCCCGAACCAAAATGAGCCCAACGGGCAAAAATCAATGTGATCGCGGGAGGATTCGGCGTCGGCGGAGAAAGCACTCAGAGCCGACGTGATTACACGAGGCGAGTACATGCCGTGGACAGACCTCCGATACCTCGGCCGGATCCTTATTCCTCTAATCCTGCCACGCACGGTCCGAGGAGGCCATAACCTTCTCGGACGAAGACCTTGTAGGGGTTACCACCCACCACTGATGCGTTGGTCATTTCGGCAACCATCAATCATTGTAATGTGCGCAGGATTCTGGTAGACAATGGAAGAGCCCCTGACGTATTGGCTTACGATTGCTATCTCCTTATGGGCCTAAAAACTGACCAGCTCACCCCTGTAGAGTCGCCTCTTTTCGGGTTCTCGGGGGTGTCAGTTCAGCCTATGGGTAAAGTTTGCCTCCCGATCACCCTCGGGACGGCTCCGAAGTGTGTGACCAAGGTGGTGGATTTCTTGGTCATCAGGAACATGCCCGGCTACAATGTCATCCTTGGTAGAGGTCTGATCGGGCGGATCAAGGCAGTGCCTTCGTCCCTCCATCAGAAGATGAAGTTCCCCACCCCGTGCGGGTCGGCGAGGTGCTCGGATGCCAGCACGAGTCCTGACGGTGTTATGTCCTTTCTCTAAGGGACAAGCAGCCACTCGCAGCTCCAACACCTGTTCCTCCACCAGCCGACCACCTTCCACCAGCTGCGGAACTCCTGCCGAGGACCTGCTTCCAGTCCAAGTGGATGATGACCCCGAACACGTCCTATACATTGGCGCGTTACTAGCGGAAGCAAGCAGCAGTGGTATAGAAGTTTCCTGCTAGCTAATTTGGACGTTTCGCGTGGTCCGATACGAGCTACCAGGCATCCCTCCAGAAGTGATGGTGCATCGCCTCCGCCTGGACCCACGGGTCCCACCAGTTCAACAAAGGAGGCGACTCGTCAACCAAGAACGACAGACCGTGATCCGAGATCACGTCGTCAAAGCCGAGCAGTTGGGCTCCTCCGGGAAGCCCAATACCCAGGTGGATCTCCAACGTAGTCCTCGTACGCAAAACCACTGGAAATGGCACGTATGTGTGGATTACAAGGACCTCAACAAGCGACGCCCAAGGATAACTTTCCGCTGCCGCGCATCGATCAGCTGGTAGATGCTACGTCCGGGCATGAGCTTCTCAGCTTTCTTGGATTCCTACTCTGGGTATCACTAGATCAGTAAGCATCCCCAGATCAAGACGCCACCACGTTCGTCACAGACTTGGGGTTATACTGCTTCACCAAGATGCCCTTTGGTCTGAAAATGCGGCGCGACATACCAGCGTCTGGTCAATAAGATGTTCGAGCATCAGATTGGGCACAACATGGAGGTCTACGTTGACGACATGTTGTCAAAACGCTTCCGAGCACTGACCACATCTCTGATCTCGAAGAGACCTTCGCACTTTACGAAGGTACAACATGAAGCTCAACCCAGCCAAGTGTGCGTTTGGAGTGCGCTCAGGAAAGTTCCTCGGCTTCCTCGTCTCAAACAGAGAATAGAGGCCCCCTAAGAAAATCCAAGCAATACTTGAAATGAGCAGCCTAAACGGTACGCGACGTCCAACGTTTGACTGGACGTCTAGCCGCACTCAACCGATTCATGTCCCGAGTAGCAGAAAGGAGCTTCAACTTCTTCAAATTGCTGCGAGGACCCAGAGGCTCCTCACAGCAAGGGGGTCATGTACGGTGGTCCGAGGACTGCGAAGTTGCCTTCGCTGAGTTGAAGGCATATCTGGCAGCCCCACCTATTCTCTCGAAACCTGTGCTCGGGGAACCCTTGTTCGTATACCTTTCGGTTACCGAACACTCCATCAGTGCAGTATTGATCAGAGAAGAGGGAGCGGCCCAGCGTCCCATTTACTACATCAGCAGGGTCCTTCAAGAAGCTGAAAGAAGGTACCCCCCCGAGTAGAGAAACTCGCCCTTGATCTGGTCATAGCTGCCCGAAAACTCAGGCCCTACTTTCAGGCCCACTCATAACGGTTCTCACCGACCAGCCGCTGAAGTCTATATCCTTCAGCGGCCAGAGGCTTCCGGCTGGCTCATTAAATGGGCCATCGAGCTAGGTGAATTCGACATCAGCTACCGTCCAAGGACGGCCATCAAAGCACAAGCATTGGCAGACTTCGTCGCGGATGCACTCTCCCTATCGAATAGGATCCCCCGCTGGCCGACGAGCCCCCATGGGAGCTCTACGTCGACGGATCCTCGTGTGTTACAGGGAGTGGAGCTGGCCTGGTCCTCACCTCTCCGGAGGGTTTAGAGTTCCAATATGCCCTCCGGTTCCGCTTTGCGGCCTCCAACAATGTTGCCGAGTATGAAGCGTTGCTGTCCGAAATCCGAATGGCTAGGCACCTTGGAGCCCTTCGACTTAGGGCCTTCAGCGACTCTCAATTGGTTGCCGGCCAGGTGAACGAACAGTTCAAAGCAAGGGAGCCATGCATGGCCCAGTACCTCCAACAGGTCAAGAGCCGAGCAGAAGGCCTCCTCTACTTCGAAGTCATACACGTCCCACGGGAGCAGAACGCGCGAGTCGATGCACTTGCCAGTTGGCGTCTTCAGGTGACATTGCCCCTTCTCACTCCGTATTCATCGAAGAACTCGCCGCACCGAGCACTGAAGTGGATGTGGCAGCCATTGGGTCCGACCCTCCAGTCCGAACTGGATGGACCCTTTTTTAGCCTATCTACTTCTAGGCGAGCTTCCCCCTGAGCAGGCGAAGTCCGGAAGATCAGACTGCGTTTCTCAGCGTTTCACCACATTGAAGGCAAGCTTTACTGACGATCCCTTTCAAGACCCCTCTTACGGTGTCTCAGCCCTGAAGAGGCCCTTTCGACTATCGAAGAGGTTCACGAGGGATTGTGCGGAAGCCACTTGGGGGCAGAACGCTGGCACGTAGCCTTATTCGAGCAGGTTCTGGTGGCCCTCTCTGCAAAAGGACTGTATGTCTTTTGTCAGAAGGTGCCCGAAATGTCAGAAGTTCGAGCAGCTCATTAAGCAACCTGCCGAGCAACTTCATACCCTGTTTGAGCCTCGTCCTTTCGCCAGGTGGGGAATTGATATCCTGGGTCCCTTCCCAGAAGCCCAAGGTCGGAAGAATTATTGTTCATGACCATCGACTACTTCACCAAGTGGGTCTAAGCGGAACCCGTTACTACAATCACCGAACAAGTCGCTTGAAAGTTCGTCTGGAAGAACATCCTCTGTAGGTTTGGCGTCCCAAGAGTGATTACCCTCCGACAACGGGAAGTAGTTCGATAGCACCTTCTTCAAGCAGAAGTGCGCCGAACTTGGCATCTACAACCACTTCACCTCCGTGGCACATCCTCAGGCAAATGGTCTGGTCGAAAACGCCACCGTACGTTGTTGCACGGGATTCGCACGAGAGTCGAAGCTGTCGGTAGTTCGTGGATTGACGAGCTCCCTAATGTGTTGTGGTGCCACCGAACAACTGCTCGGGTAGCCATCGGGGAGACCCCTTTCCATTTGACCTACAGCACAGAGGCCGTTGTACCTTTGGAAGTGGCTCTCCCCACTCTCCGGACAACTCACTTCGACGAGGCCGCCAATAATCGCGCGCTTAGGGAAACTTAGACATGCTTGGCAAACGCCAAAGTGACGCCAGCATCAGACTAGTCTCCTATCAACAACGACTTGCGCAATATTATAACTCTCGAGTTCAGAAAGGCGCTTCTTCGAAGGGGACCTTGTTCTTCACCGTTGCTCGGCATCAGACCCCCGAAGAGCAGCCGACAAACTCGCCCCCAAATGGGAAGGACTTATCATGTCACCCAGGTTCTTGGAAAAGGCTCTTACAAGCTAACTACTCCTAGTGGCGGGGTCATACCCAGACCTGGCATGTATCCAACTTGAAGGCTTACTAATTATAAAAGCCTTCTGTTTGGCATCCTACTTCTCTCCTACCAGTTCTTTTGGCCGGCTAGAGACGAAGTCCAAAACATCCTTATCTCAAGATCTTTAGCTCACAAGGATGTAACACATCTCCTAGTATGAAGATGTTCCGCAAGCACCCCAGGCCAGAACGCCCACAGTTCATAACAACCTGTGTGGTAATTGCGAACACTTCTAAACGACCGATGATTCCGATTCGGACAGACACTTGCAAGGTAAGGAGATAGAAAAAGCGAAGCCATTTAAAAAAAAAAAGAGATCTATTCAGATTCTGTACAATCTCGCTTTGGCCGAGCTACCAACAAAAAAGGGAAGGATGATATTTCAAGGACCTGTCTGGAGGCACCGGCGCCTCGTCTACAGGAGGCATTCGCCCTGACTGGAACTGGGCAAAGCGTACTCCGTCCAGACGAGCATCATTAGTCCGACGTCTGCACTCCCCAACGGCAGCCTCGAATGCCTCTCGGGCATGCTCGGTTGTTGCAAGCCCCTGTCTGAGCTCCTTCCCGGCATCGAGGCCCACCTTGTAGCAGCGGCCCCAAACTACTCTCCAAGTCTTCCTTGAAGCACGGACCCGCCTTGTATTCAGAAACTCCTCGGTCCTTCGCGTCATTTAAGACGCGGGAGAGCGCCTCCTTTTCTGCGTGTGCAATGGCCAAGTGAAGCTCGGAAGTCCGCTCGGAAGTCCGAAGTGCGTCTTTGAGGTTATTCACCTCATTCAGCAGCTCGGCTTCGCGGGCCTTATGTTGTTGTACCAGGTCATTGCAGAAGGCGGATTCTACCTCCCACAGTTGTTTCTGATTCTGGGCGCATATGGCAAGCTTCTTCAGCACGCTCAGAGAGTTTCGTGATCCCGTCTATCAGAGCCCCTACATCGACATCGTCATCGTCATGTTCTGCAGGGTGCTCCAGGCGATAGACCCCCCTTGAGTGCTCGGGGGTCTCCTCCGGGCTCAGTTGCTGGCATCGCGCCAACACTTCCAACTGAGACACGGTAGGGCATGGAGGCAGGACCCTCGAGGTTTGGCCTTCGAGGCGCTCTAGGGCCGCTTCCAGCATGCCTCTGAAGGAAGCATTGGAGACTTCCGCCCCCGCACTTGGGAGAGAGGCCTCCGATCTTCTTCAGAGGCGACCTAGTCCTCGGCAGCCTGGCTCACTTGCCCTGCGGAAGGGCCTCCTTCAACCGCTCTGGGGACCTCGTCCGCCACCTCCTGGTTCTCTGCGGCAACGGGAGATTTCTGGGGCCCCCCCTCCTCGGTCTCAGCGACCTATCCAGCCCCATCGTCACCCACGCCGACTGTTTGTGCTATCACCTCAATAGCTGCCTCAATGGGGGGAATGGGGGCAAGACGTCCGTCGTCATCGAACTCCTCTCCATGATATAGGGGCCACCGTCTCTGTGGGGACGGTCCCCTCGAGTACTTCCCTGTGCATGGGGCTTTCTCGCCCCCTTGCACGGTCGTCTTCTCGCCAATGGGCGCAGCACTCTGCTCGTTGGCTCCGGTGCTCAGGCCCCGTCAGATCCACCTCCTGTGGATATCCCAACGGAGCCTAGGGGTGCAGATGTCCTCGTCCGCTCCTCGGACGAGCTCCCCGACTCGTCGCTCACCACAATGAGCCCCAGTTCGGTGGCCATTTGAGATTTGCGCTTCTTTAGCGCTTCAAGATGAGGGATGTCTCCCTCATCATCTTCCTCGTCGTCCTCTTCCACCATTCGCGGCGCGGCCTCCTCCAGCTGCCTCTTCCTCTTCCTCCTTATCAAAGGTCGCGGGTCCACCTCCTCCTCTCCGGCTTCGCCGTCAGACGTCTGTTTGCTCGAGACCACCAGTCTCCTTTTGGTGGTCTGAGGCTGGCTCGCTCCTCCTTCTTCTTCGGTCAAGGACGCCAGCACCCGCTCTCGCAGAAGCCTTCATTACCGCCTTCTTCTTCAACGGATCTTCTTTGGCCTCTTGGCAGCGACTGGCGAGCCCTCAATGGAACGCCCCTCTGCAGGAGCCGGCGCCGCCATGGCAGTTGTCACCGAGGAAGGGCCCACTGCAGTAGGGATCCTTATCACGACAGAAGCGTCATCGCCCTCGAAAACCAATGAGGGGTGACGGTGATCTGCTCGGCGTAATCCTCGTTGGCCTCCTGGTCCCGACCAGCAGCTACCTCCTCGGCACCCGCAATCCAAAGAGGGGGAAAGCACACAGTTAGAAGACAATTATGCGACAGACATATGATGCAACGTGATCAGGTACTTACTCCATGGTCGGCTCAGACCATGCTGCATGAGTTGGAACTCCGTCAGTAGCCCTCCCCGTGCACACGTATGCTCGGTTCAGGCTATCCAAGCCTTCGCTTCATCTTGGATCAGAAGGGGTATGTTCCTTCCTCTCCGTTTGGACTCTGGTCGGGAACCCCCACTCTGCACCGTCGCGTTGCTTGACGAAGAAGAGCCGCTTCCTCCAACCTTTCTTGTTGGAATACTTCTCGCCAACTCAATCTTCATCATGTCTGGTCGGTGCTTGGTATAGTAACACCAGCCCCAGATCTTGGCGAGGAGGTGAGGCGGAATTGCGCTCGGAACACCTCCGCTGAACCCCGGACTTTCCGGAGCTTGCAGACGACGCAGAAAATGCAGATAGTACGCCATGAGTTTGGCATAAGATGATCGGCGCAAGACCCCATCGGTTCAGCAACGCCATCGCCACCTCTGGCAGCGGCAGCCGGAATCCAGCCTCCATGTGGTCAAGCGATAGAGCGAGGCACCCTGGCCTATTCGTCAGTTGTGAGTCCTCCTCCCTCGCCATCACGATCTCGTATTCGTTGCCGATCCAGAGGCGCTCCCGGAGGCCCTCGTAATGGCGGCATCGTGGCTCCCGGGCGTTCGCCGGCGCCACTACTCCCGCTCACTTCGGCAACTGCGGCAGCCTTTCCCTTGCTGGCCATCACTGGAAGTTTGCAGAGACGAAGAAGATGATCGCTAAGGGGAGGAAGAAGATGCTTGGGGGCAAGCAGGCTCTGCGAAAAAGCTAAGGGCGGGGTTCCCCACCTGTGCCCCTCCTCTTCCTTATAGGAAAGGAGGCACGAAATTCAAATGCCAAGGCGGCGCCCCCGCTCTAAGTGACCGTTAGATGTACCGTGGAGAGCCCCCTGGCTCGGCACGTCACCCCGCCATCATGGGGTTACCTCCATTATCGAGGAGGTATTGTGAGCGTCGTTCACCTCGCCGCCGCCCATACATCCGAGGTCATCGTCACATTTAATACGGAGGTGAATTCTAGCAAGCTTCCGCCCTCGAGCGTCCCCGGTTCCCAAGCTCACTCGATGGCGTGGGGGGCAAGTGTGGTGGCTATATCTAGCCACCTTCGTGCGCTAGGCCCATCATGGCCCAGCCCAATTCAACAGACAAACGTGGCCCTTCCGCATGGCGCCACACTTTTTCAAGAACAGCTTCAAGGTCCCGAGGCCGGTCCCTACATTCGGGTACCAGTAGGACCCAAGAGCCGCCTCCCGATACCTTATAGCCTATTCAGCCAAAGGCCCTCTCTTCCGAGCAGCGTCTGCTCGCGTGTGCCGAAACCTCTTCGGCACAAGTAACACTTCCTTGCATCAGACATCCGGCAGCAAGCCATGCCTCCAGGCACCAGGCACCGAACAGCGGGCTCGACTACCGAACAACATGTCTGGCTCACCGAGCAGGCTACCTGCTCGGTACCTTCCGCCCAAGAGAATCCAAGTAGCCCTTCATCCCCTCGTGGCGGTTATAACGGCTACACCACACACGCCCCACGATCAAGTGGTGCACTAACTGCAGAGCTTCTCAACGGACGCCTCACGGTAACCCCCCTCTAAGGACGCTAATAGGCGCGCCCTTTGCAGCATTGATCAGGACGTTCTGTCCCTCTCCCTCAAGACTTCTGCCTATAAAGGCTCCGGTAAGCCTCCATGCAGAGGTACGCAATCTAAGACACATCGCTCCTGCACAACACTGAACCCTTCTTCTCCAAAGCCTCACTCGCAGTTTACTAACTTAGGCATCGAGGGTTTCTCCCCGGTTCTTCAACCGGGCCCCCCCTGATTCTGTTCTGGTTTTGCAGTATCCGTCTGCTACCGGTGGTCTTCTTCCTTTTCTCCAGTGTAGGCCCCTTGGCTCCGGCCCAAGCAGGAAATCACCTCCACACTAACAATACATTATTTATGTAACATATAAGCATAATATAAGTATATAATGATCATTGTGTCCCTGTAAAATGTCCTTTTATTATTCTAGTTGTTATTTTCCACGATTACTATCCCTACTTTATTTTAACTTTTATAACCTCCGTGAATTGAACTAGTAACAAACATCCGTGGTGCTGCATGACGCTACGGGAAACTACCATAATCCGCCCTACTCCAAAAGAAACATTCATGCTCTTTTCTCACCATGCACAGCGAGGACCTACCAACAGTCTTTCTATTTCCTTCCCCTCTGTAGCTGTTGTAAGCTGTAAGATTCTCTGAGAGAGTGCAAGGACAGCCGCAGCAAGTCATCTTCTGCCTCATGCTGCATGCATGGTTGCAGGACGTAGCTGCCCTGGTCTCATTATTAAGCTCAAAACAAGGTCGATCCCACTGTCCCACTTAGTACTCATCATGTTAATTAATACTGGGTGATGAAATGATACAACATTAAACCTTGGTGGAGAAGGATAAGAAGCACTGTGCACCTGCCATGTACACTTGTTTTTTTTTTCCCCTTTAAGTAGTAGACAAGCAACAACATATTGATTGTAAACATATAGTTTACTGAACTTTGGGGGTGGGAGGGTGGAAAGGGAGGGGGTGTCTCAACTGACATAATAACTTATTGATCATGGAGTAGGTAGATATATAGGTTAATTGTAGTTCCCTAATAAAAGGAGTCTTTTTTATTCAAGATGTGGACTCTAGTTTTCTATCTTCCAGACTTAACTTCCCTTAATAAAGGGAGTCTTTTTTATGAACACACTAAATTATATGAGAGAGAGAGAGAGTCCATGAAAGATTAAGATATTTTAAATCATTTTTCAATTTTGATCAAAAATCAATGAGAATGGCAAGAGAAACTTTAGATTCGTATGTTTTTGCAATTAACACTCCATAAGTTGTGTCTTGATGTATGGCCCCGACACCTGCACCTCCGGCTCCCACCGAGAATCCGACCGTCGGTACCCGCCGCCCATGGACCAGAAGACCCGAAGGGCTAACGGACCAGTCTAACAAGATATGAATAGAATTAAATGATGACAATAAGCACTAAAAATATACTAATAGGTGAAGAAAAATGTCCAACACAAAGTACAAGTCTAGTACAGTCCCAAGTAACAAGTACAAGTGCAGAAAGAAAAGGAAAATAGATCCCTTAGAGGCATACCCCGTCTACTACGGCCCCGGTCTCATCTGTCCACCGTGGAAGGTACTGCTGTGAGGTCTCACCTGTAAGGAAGGGAATGCTTCACGAAGAATCCTAGTAGGACTACCAATTTCCCACTGGTTCTAACAAGCAAAATAGATATATGTTTATAACTAAAATTAAGTAAGTAATCTATTCTACTAACAGAGTAAGTGCGGAAGCGTAAGGTAAACTACACGGCCATCGGTCTAAACACGTCGGGACCCCGAAATCCGTGTAAACCACGGCACTAAGATGAATCCCATGGCTAAACATAGACAGTGAACAATTGGCGCCTAGACAGAGACACTAGCCACGGAGAATAACTACCACTAGTCAACCGATCAGGTGCCCATCTGCCTTATCCTCGACCACCAGTCCATGTCTAACACCTTCCGTCGGAGTGAAACGCAGAACTAAAAGAACTATACAATTGCCATAGTCTGGCCGGACTAAGGTTCCACGTCTGACCCCTCTAAAAGTTACAGAAACCACATAGAGTGAGGCAGTGAGAAGGACTACTGATCTACGTCAGAAGAACACCTAAACCACCTCGGCGTACCAGACTCAGCTAAGAGAGCTCTGCAAACGACTCTACGCCGCTGTCCCCGCCGTTTTCTCTTAGCTCCAGAGTCCATAACTCGAGCACTCCCGCCACCAAGAGAACTCCCTCAACTGGTGCGCGGGGACGGGGTTCTAGGTAATAGTAACAACCTGTCAATGGACAAGCCCACAAGTGTAAGACCCGGCTTCCTGGCTTTTCGTCCGGTGTCTTGGATGACTGGCCACTAATGCGTCTGAGCTGGGCGACGCGTTAGTGACACATAGTGGTGTCTGACGCGACAGTCATCCTTGTCGTGCCCAGCTTTTCTTGTCGTGACTAGTCAATGGGTCGCGATAGTGTTCCATCGCTTCGGTCGTCTGATGCCTGTCAGGGTGGCAGTGTGTGTAGTACGACCTATCGGGTTGTCGCGGCGTCCCTGGGGACGCGTTCTTGTCATGGTGCATTGACACATCGCGTTAAGGTCCTTAATGCAACCCGTCGCCCCGTCGCATCTTGGGTGCCGAAGGCTTAAGGCCTTGGCCGGAGACCCCTTCTCCCTTTTTCTTCCTTCCCCTCTCTTCTTCCCCTTCGATGGTGCTCCGCCTCCCTCTCTCCCCTTTGTGTGTTTCAGGCGAGGAGGAGGGTTGTGTTTGTGTTCCTGGCGTTGCGGAGCTTGCGTGGAGCGAGGAGGAGGTGGCCAATCCGACATGAAGGGCCCCAATGGGTTCAATTCTTCAGTTAAGGTAGGGATTGCTTGGTTCCCTTCTCGATCCGGGTGGATTGGGAGCCCCTTGTGGTTTGTAGATAGCATTTTCTTGCTTCTCCATGCTCCCCTCCCCCGTGTGGTGTGTGGTTGCCCCGGGATGGAGCATCCCATGGGTCTGCCCTTCTTCTGGTGTGCGACCGGTGGCGCGTCACGACCCCAAAGGGCGCGATCGTGTCGCGATGCACTGGCCCGACGTGATGGCATCGCGGTCTGACGGTCGGATGTGATCTTGTCATTGCATGTTTCACTGTCGCGACAGGGTTTTTGTTGCGGTGTCCTTGCCCGTCGCGATGGTATCGCGATGGCCTAGGGGACACGATAGTACCTGTGTTGCCTAGCGTGTTTCCGTGGTCTAGTTGGGGTGTCGGCGTGTGCCCCAGGGCTGGCTTGCCCTTAGGACCTTCAGGTGGGGAACCGACAGTTACCTCGCTGCGTTTAGTTACCGAAGGTGACGCCTTCGTGGCCATGTCCTAGCGGCGGTGCTAGGAGGCTCGCGTCTATCTAATAATCAATTTTCCGACAGCTAATCGATTATTAGTAGAGTGATGTTTTCCATATTTTCGTGGTGTTTCTGAGGTTCTGGCTTGCTCGTGCGTGCCTTGGTTGGCTGACAGCCCTCTCAGGATCCTTGCATGCCTCGTGCTTGTTGGGCTTGTCGTGGGTTACAAGCCAGCGGTTCGGCGTGGTTCTTGTTATGCTTGCCCCACCTATTCGCCTGGTGCCTGGCACTTGAAGGCTTGTCTAGTTCAAAGGTTGTCTCTGTTGCCTGGGACCCCCATCCTCAAGAGCTTGTTGAGGGAGTGCTCTGGGCTATGAGCGTGCTCGAGTTGGCAGCCGACTTGGCGGACTCTGGAGCTAAGGGGAAAACGAGGTTTGGACAGCGGCACTGAGTCGTTTGTAAAGCTCTCTTGTCTGGGGCGAGATGCCGAGGATGTTGAGGCGGTTCTCTTCCCGACGTGGCCCAGATAGTCCTTTGTCTCACTACCTCTCTATGTGTTGGTTCTGGAGCCACGTAGTGGTGCTAGGCGTGGGGCCGCAGCTTGGCCAAGCTACAGTGTTACGTGCATTTGTGTGTTTGTGGTGCTTTGTCTCGCTCTTTCGGGGAGGTTAGAGGTGAAAGCCAGGCTGGAGAGCAGAGGGAGTGGCTGGGTGTGTCCTCCTCTTGGCTGCCAGTGGCGGTGGCTTGGTTGTTGTTGTTGTGATGGTGTTTTCCTCATGACATTTCCAAGTGTTTTTGTTGCCCTAGCTTGCACGGCGGTTATAGCCTGGTCGTGCCTAGTTTCCGTAGGCATCGTTGGTTTGGCCTTGTTGGCTCGTGCTTCTGGTGGTTTCCGCTTCGGTGTCCTCTCGGTTTCGTAGTCCCGTTCCTTGGTGCCAGTTCGTGGTGGCACCAGGGGGTGTGGCTTCTCGACCTCATGGTGTGTCCGGGTGGCTCTGCTTGTGGGCCCTCGACCTTGTGGAGGTCTGAGGTGGCCGTTCTTGGGGTGGACGTCATTCTCACTTGGTTGTTGCATGGTCTCGGTGGGTGTGCCGAGGGTTGCTTCCGCTTGGTGCCCGACTATGTTGGTTTCAGCGGGAGTCGTATGACCTTGGTTGGTGGTCGTGGGTTTTTGCATTGTTCTGTTCCTATGGTTTGTAGTACCCTGCTGTAGGTGTCCTCGCTTTACATCTTTCTAGTGTAGTTTCCCTGCTTTAGAGTTCCTGATGCTCTGGCCGGTGATGGACTGGTAATCCTATTGGGCCTTGTTCGCGAGGCTCACCCCCCTACTTCCTTCAGCTAGGGGCTCACCGTCGCGGGAGCTCAGTGTCGGACGGGTTGCGGAGGCGGCTATGGCGCCGTGTGTTGTTAGCAGCAGTGAGCGCGAGTGTTGTGAGCTCTTGTACCTGAGTGAGGTTAGAGTTGTGCTTTGCAAGTTCTCAAGGTATGCCCCTTAAGGATTGCACCTTTATTCTTGTACATGTGCTTTTACTTGGGACACATTGTACAGTTATTATATTGTTATAGTTATTTAAATTCAGTACATATCTCACTAGACTATTTGTTCAACCCTTCCGGTCTTCATATCCATGGGTGGCGATGCGAACTTCGGGTCCCTGGCGGGGGTCCGGAGTTCGGTCGTTACATTGGTATCAGAGCATGGGTCTACTGAGATTTGTAATGAGTTAATAACTATAGTTGTCCCAAAGAAAGGTACTAGTACGCTGCTGACATCGTCCGACTAGTGTTAGCTTGTGCTTTCAATTGTTTTGCTGGCGTGCGGCCTCCCTGTAAGGTTCGTGTGCATGCTGCAGGAGAGTTGCAGCTGTTGCTATGTCGTGTGCGTGGCGAATGTGGTCGCTCAGTGTGTTCGTGCCGTGGTGGTGCGGTTGACAGTGGACTCGCTGGCAGTGGTCTTCCCCATGTGGAGGAGGATTGTAGGCAAGTCCAGGTGCGGTGCTCTTGGTCGTCTTCGGCACATTTGGGTACGTGTGTCCCGCTGTGGCTGAGAGAGCCTGCTTGTGGTGTGGCCTTCACCGATGCAGAGTTGTTGTCTGTGGAACCGGTGGAAGGTGTCCCTACCTTGTTGGTTGTTCCCCTGTTGTTGGGGTGTGTGCTGCGTTGGCTGTGTGTGTTGTGTTGCCAGGGTGCGCATCGTTGCGACCTTCTGGTGGAGTCATCTTCCCTTGAGTTCTTTTTGGGTTGAGCTGGTTGCTCCCCTCGTGCTGTTGTTTCCCTTGTGGCAACGTGGGTCGGTGGACCTGTTCGTGTCGTTTGTCGTTGATTGTTTCTTGCTTCCTGTCTGGACAATTTGGGGCATTGGGTCCCTGTGGTTTAACGCAAGGTAGTCTTATTTTCTTGTTGGGTTGCTTGCATGAGCATTGTTCCGTTGTGCTTTAGTTTTTCTTGGTTTTCTTGCTTGTGAGAGCGTTATTTCGGTGAGTGCTCTATTGTGCCTCAGTTTGTGCCTTGGAGGAATTTCATGTCATCATTTTGGTGTTGGGCCTCTCTATCGGTCGCGATGGAGATTGTGCTTCTTGCTCTTGCACACTAGGGAGTCACTGTGGTTTTCGCTCCCCGTGCGGTAGAGTCAGTACTCTGTGTTCTGTGTGCTTTTGGAGCCGACGTGATTGTTGCGCTCTCGAAGTTGTCGGCTTTCCGTGTGCTTCTTTGTGGGTCTCTAGTGGGGAGTTCCCTTCGGTGGGCCCTCTATTGTCTCGGCTATTGTGCGGTTGTGTGTGATGCACCTTGAGCGTTTTTCGATGCTTCGTATTTTATGCTTCAAGGGATGGGTCCGGTGGCTTGTTGTGCCCTTTTAGGCTTGCGGTTCTTTGCGTGTGGCTTTTGGCAGTTCTCCTGTGGAGAGTCCTTCCCATTAGGCCGTGTTGTTTCAGCCGCTGGTGCACCTATGTTGCACTTTGCTTATTTTTGGTGCTTGTGGTAGCACCGTGTGCTCGTGTACGAGTGTTCAATTTGT
>CM024756.1:64850144-65025863 GCA_014218235.1 Colocasia esculenta
TTGAGGCGCCTGGCGAGCTCCTGCTCGGAGTTGGCGGGGCCCCCTCGTCCAGAGGCGTGGGAGTTGCCTCCCCACGACTGATCGTGGCGGGCGAGGGGAGATGATAGAGCGTCGGGGCGAACGCCCGCGGCGCTCTGGTGCCGTTCCTCCGACGGGGGCCGGTGAGACCGGCGCGGCGACTCTGCCTGCTGCTCCTGAGGCACCGGGGGGACGTGGGAGTGGCGGTGCGACGATTCCGCCTGCCGCTCGCGCGGCAGGGAAGCCGCCGGAGCCGCAACCCCCACCAACTGGGCCTGTAGGGCGAGGCAGACGCCCGTCAGCTGATGCATCTGCCCCCGAAGCTCTGCCACTTCGAGGGCCGTCGCCGGTGCGGCAGCCGTTGGTACTGGGACGTCGTGATTCGCGCCGGTAGCAGCGCCGGCGACGTCCCAGGAGGAGATTGGCGACGAGAGGCCCCTCGTGATTGGCGAGACCTCGTCGCCCTGCTTCCCACGTTCTGGTATGAGGATCGCCCTCGAGCCATGGCAGCGTCGCTTCCCACAGACGGCGCCAAATGTGGTAGTACGATCCTGTTTGGGCCTGAGCCAAACGGGCCTCCACTAGAATGAGAGAGGAAGGACGATTGCTGGTGAGGGCGAAGAGAACCTGCAAAACCAGAATGGGATCAGAGGCCCGGTGAAGACCGGGGAAACCTCCGATGCCTAAGTCAGTGAGAGAGCTTGTAAGGCAGGGGGTTTCGGAATGCGAGAGTGTGTTCGCGAGGGGAAGAGAGCGTACCGTTGCATGGTACTGCACCTGTGCCTTATAGGCGTTGGTGCAGAGGCCAACGTGCGTAACGTTGGGCAGATCGTGCCTGAAGAGGCGCCTTGACGCACGCGCGTAACGGAGGAGTTATGACTCCGATGCCCGTTGGTCTGCCAAGCAGTTCACGCCACTTGATGGTGGAGAACGTGGCCTGAGGCGGTTACAACCGTTCTGGAAGCCAGAGAGCCTGCTCGGAACCCTTTGGAAATGCTTTCCGAGCAGGTGACCCTCGTGGGGGATCGAACATGCTGTTCGGTACCATCGAGGGTAGCTTCACCGAGCAGAGTCACTGTTCTGGCTCGGAAGCTGTTCATAGCTGTTCGGTGAGGAAAGGCGGGTGATCTGCTCGGAGGTACGCCGCAGCGGAACCTGGCGGCTGCCGATCACAGGAGTCACACAATGGAGGTCTTTGAGCCATCCTGGAGAGGGCGTGCTCTTCGATGACGGTGCCACGTTGGTTGACAGGACGGAATAGGCCGTAACGAGCCATCATGGGCCTAGGTGACCAGATTTGGCCACCACAGGAGTTACCTCAAACAATCATGGGCTTAGTAAGGAGCAGCCAAAACACAATGTGACACAGATGGGAATTTACCGAAAAATTAACACCGAGGGTTCAAAAACCAGATAAACCTATATATCTCAGAGACAACCTGAAGAACATAATATGCTAAGCAAAAGTACCCTACCACATCTCACAATAACCTATTCAACTACTGCACATGGATATCCATTAAGAAACTTCACCTATAATACAATGCTTTATGTCACAGGCAGCTGGCCGAGTAAAATCAACCGATGACCCGACTTCCCTTGCCAGGGCACTATAAGGGTCTGTTTGTTTAACCGTAAAACCCCACCCAAGAAAACCTTTTCAAGGAAAATTATATTTTTTTAGTCATTTGGTATCCTTAAAAATTAAAATATGTAAAATCTCATCCTAAAATTGGATTTTGACATCGGCGGCAAAAGTTGAGAAGCCATTTCCCGCGTGCGTCTTCTCCTTCTTCCGTTATTCAACTACAGAGCCACCTTAGAGCACTATTATTCAGATTGTTTTTTATAAATTTTCCCTTCATTTAAGTCACTTTGTCAAATCTAATTATTTTCATTAGTTGTTTTGATTTATTTTTTTATTAAAATATCAGTAGAACACTATTCATTCTAGTTAGTTTTTTTTATTTCTCATAATTTAATTGTCTTTGTCAAAGTTATTTGTTTTCCACTAGTTGTTTTAATTTTTAATTTTAAAAAATATCAAAAATAAAATAAAATAAAATATTTTGATAAATAATGCACTAAGGGTATGTGGTCCCCTTCATTGGAGTGGACCATAATATCCGTGCACCCCCATACAACTCTCTAGTAAAAGTTTACATTTAATACTGTTGACTTTTCACCTTCTTTTAATCTTCTATTTACACAAATAATCAGTGAAAATATTTACCAAAGAACCAAATGAATAATTACGATTTTCATTTTCATGTAAAAGTTATTCCATGGGAAAACTATTTTTCAATGAAAATATTTTACATGCAACCAAATAGATCCTAAATATCATTGCCTTACTGAAATTAAATATAAGGATGACCCTTGCTAGTCATCGATTTCATAAGAAATTCTTGAGCCACTAATTATAATATCAAAAAATAATTTCAATGACCCGGAACTAAAAGTAACTCCATGAAGGTTACGAAAGAGAAACATCATTAAAATCTATCTCAACAGTATGAGGCCACCACTTGGGTCATAAGGTTGGTCATGATGCCAGACTTTGGCCTGGACAAGTCAAACGATATAAAATACCTCTCAGTCTAGTTGCCACAGACGGAAAGTCTAGTTATGGCCCACCAAAACAGAACAACAAACTATGGAGACCAACCAACCAATGCCTGTAGTCTGGCCGAATTGTAGTCTCATGTTTGTCACACTCTAAGGGTTTCGGGCCCATAGAGTGAGGCAAGTTGGAACAATAGACTAATTGGGATCCAATATGTCTACTAGTGTTCGTACCCCCATCCATGAGCACACTACAAGCAACTGAAAGAATTGTCCACACACATGTCACTGACCTACTGTCTTTTTTCCTCTAGTCGGTCGTGCAACTCAAACTAAGGAGTGGGGGAATCCAGGAAGATGACACAGACCTTGACGGTACCATTGTATTGGGACTAATCCAAGCACTCATGTGTTTGGCTTACAAAATTCTGGGATTCCTAACTAGAGAGGTCACAAAGAGGAAGCGTCGAACCATTCGACTCAATACCACATTACAACACCAACGTTACGATTAATCAAAGCAAGTAAAGACATATAAGTTGCTAGCTATGGAAATGACGTCATAATCACTAAGAAACGGTTAACCATGGGGGCCAACAACCTGAGAACACGTCAAAGTGGAGTGACACATTAATCACGTGTCAACTAGGGGCGCCGCGTTAGCATTTGCTAATGTGTCGTACGATCAGGATGTCTTATTAAGGCGTCATACTGACACAATGTGTTCTCACACATAATGCTAAAGCCTACTGGTCTCGCATAGAGCACCCAAAATCCGGTCACACATGCCCAATATAAACTACTGTAACCAGTAAAACTTTTAAAACCCACAAGAATCTAGCACTTTCACCATCTAAACACTATAAACAACCCATACATACATCGTGGACATCATGACAATTGTAACCTACCCCATAAAACACAAAAATGTGTCCTTAAACTCAAGGAACACATATGAAACACCACTCGCAAGCTGATCCAAGTATCTATCTAGCATGCAACATTACAAATAGGCTGTGAAACGGGAAGAAATCATGGAGAAAGGGGAAATCTCCCTAACAGAACATGAAGAATAAACCTGTTGGGGGTCTTCACGTGATCTGGCCGCCTCCTCCTCGCTAAAATTGGTGTAGAAATAGTCTCGATCGTCGAAAGATCCCACGACACGCAAAACCCGCCTTTGGGATTGCATCTTGGCGGAATAGGGTGAAACCCTATTCTGGCCGAAGAATAAGCTTAAAATAGTCCGCAACACATGGCGCGTCAAATCATCCGGACGCCTAATAACACGTTGGACACAGAAGCCGCGTTAGCATGAGTGTCACGTGCACCCAACATGCAGAAACCGCCTAAATCGAGTCGCGTCAACGATAAGTGACTCCTTAAGAACACGTCGTATCAGGTCAACACGTTAATAACGCATCAGCTAGTGTTGACACCTTAAAAACACGTCAGCCATGCCTATCACGCTAGCAACTAGAGAGCTCTGACACACAATGGGCCAAAACCTTCTGCCCAAAACATTGGCTTAAGCCACGAAAGCCATGAAACACTATCCATGGGCCACTCATTGGCCCAATAACCAACCGAAACCCGATAACTTGTGAATCTGAATGACTGGACATTATGTGGCGGTCCTCACTGTCGGATCCCTGTCAGAACCCAACTCGACTTCGCCTCCCACGAATGGCTAAACTCGCAAGGGATATCAACACACGTGTCTAGTAGAAATATAGAAAAGGCAACTAAACATATATTGCAACAGAAAGTATTTACATGGTCTCACACATGTTTACATGAAGTTACAGTGTTCCAATACAATACCACAAGCCTAAAAGGAAAAGTATAGCAATCTGGGGCTACTCTGAGGTGGAAACTACAACTAGCTCACATTGTTGGAGGTGAGGGCCCACGAAGCTACCACGTAGTTTGGTGTCAATCCGGGGGAGGGAACTCACTTGCTCCCCTTCACCTGAAAGTAGGGTTGAGTCTCAGAAGTCACTGACTCAATAGGGAGAATACCCATGAACCATAAAGCAAATATGGCAATTTAAAATAGAGAAGTTAAATCAATAATGATGCGAGAAATAAAAGGAATTGCAATGAGAAAGTAACGGTGTTGTTAACAGAAATAAAAGAGCAACAACTCAAACCACACATACGCACACACTGAAACCCAAGTCGAGAACTACGGCGCCAATACTTGGGTCACGAAGACTGATTCATGACACCAGAATCTGACTTAGACAAACAACACAGAAAGAACATCTCAATCTTGCAGTCTAGGACGGAGGGTCCAATTACCGCTCCACTACTACACAAACAAAACTATGGAGACCAACCAACACCATTTGCAGTATTCTTAGTAGGGTCTGGATGTGTGTGAAGGCAGCGGGTCTCATCTCAAGCTTTCAAGGCACTATTCTATCTCACATTTACATTATGTTGATTATACCATTTTGTTCTTGACCGAGGGGGGAGCGCATGTCTTATGGCCAAGTTTTTACTAAGTGTACCTCATATAAGAATATGTTAAATTGAGTAAATCAACAGACTACCAACAACTCGGACTAATCATTTTTAGAGCTTGAGCAGGAAAAGAACTCTGAAGTTAATCGTGCTCAATTGGTGGAAGTCTCAGGATGGATGACTTTTTTTAGAAGTCTACCAACTAGCACTGTTGTTGGGTCAGTTAGCTAGTTGGATTATTACAAATGGTATCAGAGCTATACCTCCAATCACAAGTGTAGAAATTAAGTGCCACACAGGAGAATGTGTTACATTATGGGAGCCACCTCTTGAACCATAATGGGACAAAGTGCTATATAGTGGGAGCCACCTCTTAAACATATGGGGTCCACCTCTAGAATCTTATTTGGTTGGGGTTTGACTGTATACTAAATGTGCCTAGGAACGAAGACGTCCCTTATCTAAGAGAAGTAGATTGTAAACCCCATATGAGAATATGTTAAATGACTAAATTAACAGACTATCAACAACTCGGACTAGTCATTTTCAGAGCTTGAGCAAAAAAAGAACTTCGAAGTTATTCGTGCTCAGTTGGAAGAAGTCCCAAGATAGATAATATTCCTAGAAATTCTACCAACTAGCACTGTTGTTGGGTTAGTTAGCTAGCTGGGTCATTACACTGGGGTTGTAGGATAAAGTCTTAGGGCTGAAAGTTAACTTAATAAGAGCTTACTTGGGGGTGAATCTTGAGGAGAGAATTTTGTGGAGGGTAGCTGCCGTGTTGGGTTGTAAGATCGACAACTTCCCTATTTCTTATTTGGAAGTCCCACTCTCTCTATGTGCTCTCAAGTCTTTTGACTAGCAACCCATTATTCACAAGTTTGAGTCTAGGTTGGCGAGCTGGAAGGCCATGACTTTATCTTATGGGAGCAGACGTATGATTTTATAGTTTAGTCTTTGATAGTCTATCAATGTTCTTTCTCTCTATTTTCATGATCCCTAGCTAAAGTGGTGGCCAAGGGGATTCAAGCAATTTGGTGCAGGTTCTTCTGGCATGATAGCGGAGATAGATGTAGAGGCTCACATGATCTAGCGTGGGGGAGGATCACCACGAGTAGAGTTCAGGGAGGGTTGGGTCTTTAGAACATCAAGGACTTCAACCTTGCCCTATTGTGTAAGTGGTTGTGGAGATTAGGGAGTGGAGAGGATGGCCTTGGGGCTCGGTTAGCCTCGTATCATCAATCAGAGGTATTTTGGAAGATCCAGAATCTGGGACCTTAGCCCATTTCTGCGAGCCAGTACTTCACCGCTTTGGCGTAATATCTTTTTGTGCATGGATGTTCTTTTCTTCGATGTTACGATTCAACTAGTGAAGGGGGACAGACTCTTGTTTGGAAGGACAGGTGGTGCGGAGATATTCCCTTCAGTGTGTTGTTTCTATGTCTCTTCTTTTTTACTACGGATTCCCTTGTCTCTGTCTCTCGAGTTGCGGACCCTTTGTTGCCTAGCAAGGTGTGGTCACTAGGACTACCAACAGGTCGGATTCAAAATCGGAAATAGGCGTGTCCGCTCTGCATCCTATAAGAAGTATCGAAAATGGAATCGAAAATGAGTGTTCCGCTTCCGCATCTATTTTCGCTTTTTAGCGAAAAAATGGAAACAGAATCGGATCTAAAATTGTTAATTTGGAAACATCTATGTGACATCAACATATGAATTAGTAGATCAACATATTCAAATCATACAACTTTAAATGTAAATATATTAATTCACATTGCAATAACATTTTGATAAATATAAACAACTCAATAGTCTTTTTTCAGTTAGCTCGGTTTATTGTATCACATCAGATGGAGGAGGTTTGGAAGCCTAGAAGCCTCTTGAAAGTGAAAGTTCTATTTTGGAGGATCTCGATCAGGATACTACCTACACGGGATAGGCTACACCACTTTTTGCTAGAGATCCAGATAATATGTGGGGAGGAGGATGAGACTCTCAATCATATTTTCGTTGACTGCTCCTATTCTCGAGAAGTTTGGAGGGAGATGTCTGTGAGGACCCATTGTATCCTCAGTCATCATGTTGAGGTCCGACAATTGATTGAGTGGTGGGACAAACATTGGCCTACCAAATGTGATAGAATTGTCTGGTGACTCATCTTTTATGCTATTTTATGGATGAATTGGAGGGAGAGGAACAATATTCATATCATTTTGATAGTTTGCCCAGGATGAAGAGGCACTCTTTGCTGGGATTTATAGCAAAGTTAAGGAGTGGACGTCTATTGTTTGTAATGTGAATTAATCTAATTCTATATTGCTTGCTTTGTTGGGGTTAGAGTCCGCTACTTCATCTCTCCATCTGGGTGCGGCTTCTAATGTATAGGTGGTCAGGGCTATTTTTTGAGGGGTTTATCCTTTTGGCCTATTCTTGTACATCCTCTCTCTCTTTTTATTAATTTACTTATGGTACTATCCACTTTTCAAACTAGTACAAATCTATATGTTCATAAATTACAAATATTTTAAAACAGATTACCCCAATTTCAACAATATTTGTACTATCCACCCGCCCTAGACACAAGCGGGGCCCACCTCCGATGTGTCTATGTGCAACGGTGGGTGGGTGTTTCCAGCTGACAGGAAGCATTTCTCATATCTTTTTAGTTCAATAATACATTTTGACACGATTTTTATACACCAATCAAAAAACGCCACAACCACCTTTTCTTTCAAGTATTTATTATTTTTCTTCTACCAAGCGATGATGATATAGCACATTTTTTATTGGCTTATGTCAAGTTTGTGTCGTAGGTTGCATATTGCAGGTCAATATCCAAAATAAATTTTTTGAGTGATTAACAAAATATCTAGATATTAAGTATGTGATTTTGATTGATTAACAAAACTAATGTATTAATCTACATACGAGAGCTTATATTTGAAAAAGATTCAAAATATCCTTACATGTTCATGTTTTTGCCGAAGTGTGCAATCATGTCTTCTGATATAAAGCTGAACGTAAACCATTGGTCACACTACTCAACAATTATATATACATATATTATTTGATAATAAAGTATTTCATGGTTCATAGCATCAGTCTACCAAGTCTATGATGTGATAATTGATTATGTCTTGTTTTAAGTATTCGATAATCGATTATGTTTTGGTTCAATTTTGAGCAATCAACTAAGTTTGTTGGCTAAGTTATGAAAATCTAAAGGAGGGTCAAGGGCGGATGGGTCAAAATCAAGTATTGAAAAAACTAAATCAAACGATGTTAAGTAAATCAATTTAGCTAAGCAGAATGCAAAACAAAACATGTAAGATAAGAAGCAAACACATAATAAACACAATGGTTCTATCTTGATTAAAAGTTAAACTCTTTTAACCTCCTATGTCCAATCTTCAAGAGAATATTACCTTTGAGATTCTATTAACTAGCCGCAAGGGTGCAAACAGTTAGTGCACAACTCGCACACAAGTTTTCCTCAACTTAAGAGAACAAGCACACAGATTACAACCACTCTTCTTCTCTAGAGGAGGGAATTACACTTAGACTCCACTAATCTTCCTCCCAACAGAGGGAATGCCACTATATAATCGTGGCTCACATGTCTTCCTCCCAACGGAGGAAAATCACAGGGCACACAGGCCCAAGCTTCAAATGAAGCAACGGTCAAGGAAGTGTCTTCTTAATAAAACAAAGTTGGCAAATTAAAGCACAAATTTCTCGACTTAAAAATAGAAAGATAAGATGAAGCTCCATGTCGAAAGTTAAAACTCGCGCAAATGACCATTGAAGAATAATGTCGAGTAGGCTCTCTACTGAGAAGGTTTGCACGTGAAGATGCAAGTATAAGGTCTTTTTAAAAAGATTTGGAAGTGGAAGTGTTCGCTCAATCTTCTAAAGCTCTCTCACATAGAACTTTTGTTTGTATGCTTGCTATGTCTATTCGTTGTTTTCTTCTTCATGACTTTAGGTCGAATATATAGACTCTGGGAGTCGCTGGTTGTTACAGTTTTCAGACTTATATCTTCTTCTTCTTCAGTAGACTTTGTTATGTAAAGATCTTCATGATTGTTCTGTCTTGGATATTTCGATGAAGTAAATTGGTCTTGAAGATTGTGTTACTTTGGTAATTATTTGGCTCTTGAGACTTGTTCTTCGCTATCTTATTTTATTTGGTCTAATCATTTTCCCTTTCAGCTGTTAATAACAGTTAACAAGAAGAAAAAATTTCTATTCCTTTGTGGATCAGATCATCAGTGGATATTTTGGAGTCTAACTATGTGACAAGGGGTTTCTTTAAGCCGTCATGCCTTCCACCTTCAAGTGAGTGCACACTACACAGACTAAGAGCTGAAACAGGTTGGAAAGAAGGGTCTCTTTTGCACTAGGGACCAGTGCTCAAACTGCTCTTTGTAGCTGGTTAGATGTTTTTTTTTAAACTATCGACTTAAAAATAGAAAGATAAGATGAAGCTCCATGTCGAAAGTTAAAACTCGGCGCAAATGACCATTGAAGAATAATGTCGAGTAGGCTCTCTCCTTGGAAGGTTTGCACGCAAAGATGCAAGTAGAAGGTCTTTTTAAAAAGATTTGGAAGTGTCCGCTCAATCTTCTAAAACTCTCTCACATAGAACTTTTGTTTGTATGCTTGCTATGTCTATTCGTTGTTTTCTTCTTCATGACTTTAGGTCGAATATATAGACTCTTGGGAGTCGCTAGCTGTTACAGCTTTCAGACTTATATCTTCTTCTTGTCCAGTAGACTTTGTTATGTAAAGATCTTCATGATTATTTTGTCTTGGATATTTCGATGAAGTAAATTGGTCTTGAAGACTGTGTTACTTTGGTAATTATTTGGCTCTTGAGACTTGTTCTTCGCTATCTTATTTTATTTGGTCTAATCATTTTCCCTTTCAGCTGTTAATAACAGTTAACAAGAAGAAAAAATTTCTATTCCTTTGTGGATCAGATCATCGGTGGACATTTTGGAGTCTAACTATGTGACAATGGGTTTCTTTAAGCCGTCATGCCTTCCACCTTCAAGTGAGTGCACACTGCACAAACTAAAAGCTGAAACAGGTTGGAAAGAAGGGTCTCTTTTGCACTAGGGACCAGTGCTCAAACTGCTCTTTGTAGCTGGTTAGATGTTTTTTTTAAACTATCGACTTAAAAATAGAAAGATAGGATGAAGCTCCATGTCGAAAGTTAAAACTCGACGCAAATGACCATTGAAGAATAATGTAGTAGGCTCTCTCCTCGGAAGGTTTGCACGCGAAGATGCAAGTAGAAGGTCTTTTTAAAAAGATTTGGAAGTGGAAGTGTTCGCTCAATCTTCTAAAACTCTCTCACATAGAACTTTTGTTTGTATGCTTGCCATGTCTATTTGTTGTTTTCTTCTTCATGACTTTAGGTCGAATATATAGACTCTTGGGAGTCGTTGGCTGTTACAGCTTTCAGACTTATATCTTTTTCTTGTCCAGTGGACTTTGTTATGTAAAGATCTTCATGATTGTTCTGTCTTGGATATTTTGATGAAGTAAATTGGTTTTGAAGACTGTGTTACTTTGGTAATTATTTGGCTCTTGAGACTTGTGCTTCGCTATCTTATTTTATTTGGTCTAATCATTTTCCCTTTCAGCTGTTAATAACAGTTAACAAGAAGAAAAAATTTCTATTCCTTTGTGGATCAGATCATCGGTGGATATTTTGGAGTCTAACTATGTGACAATGGGTTTCTTTAAGCCGTCATGCCTTCCACCTTCAAGTGAGTGCACACTACACAGACTAAAAGCTGAAACAGGTTGGAAAGAAGGGTCTCTTTTGCACTAGGGACCAGTGCTCAAACTGCTCTTTGTAGCTGGTTAGATGTTTTTTTTTAAACTATCGACTTAAAAATAGAAAGATAAGATGAAGCTCCATGTCGAAAGTTAAAACTCGGCGCAAATGACCATTGAAGAATAATGTCGAGTAGGCTCTCTCCTCAGAAGGTTTGCACGCAAAGATGCAAGTAGAAGGTTTTTAAAAAGATTTAGAAGTGGAAGTGTTCGCTCAATCTTCTAAAACCCTCTCACATAGAACTTTTGTTTGTATGCTTGCTATGTCTATTCGTTGTTTTCCTCTTCATGACTTTATGTCGTATATATAGACTCTTGGGAGTCGCTAGCTGTTACAGTTTTCAGACTTATATCTTCTTCTTGTCCAGTGGATTTTGTTATGTAAAGATCTTCATGATTGTTCTGTCTTGAATATTTCGATGAAGTAAATTGGTCTTGAAGACTGTGTTACTTTGGTAATTATTTGGCTCTTGAGACTTGTTCTTCGCTATCTATTTTATTTGGTCTAATCATTTTCCTTTCAACTGTTAATAACAGTTAACGAGAAGAAAAAATTTCTATTCCTTTGTGGATCAGATCATCAGTGGATATTTTGGAGTCTAACTATGTGACAATGGGTTTCTGTAAGCCGTCATGTCTTCCACCTTCAAGTGAGTGCACACTGCACAGACTAAAAGCTGAAACAAGTTGAAAAGAAGAGTCTCTTTTGCATTAGGGACCAGTGCTCAAACTGCTCTTTGTAGCTGGTTAGATGTTTTTTTTTTAATATTATATATATATATATAATAGCCGCAGGAGAGAATAAGATCATGACGTTAGGTAGAACCTCTTACTGAAGAGCGAATAAAATGGATAATACCCACAACTAGATTCAGACTTATTAGTTTTTTAAAAAAAAACAATAGAAACCTGTAAAGAAACCCTTCTCAAAAGCAAACAACTTGCACCGCTCATGCCTGGATCGCTCCGTTAAAGTGGTGAGACTGTGAGAGGCCGCTGGTGGCTGATGAGATCATCAGCCCCTCATCAAGGCTGTTCCATGCTGGCGTAGGGCCATTTGCATGGTCTTGCTATACCTATTCAAACGTAGTGGAGACCCACTCTGATTTTTTTAAATTTTCATACGTTATGTGACTTGTATCGTCTTCGTGAATTATTTATCATTTGGTTGGGTAACTTTTATTATATATATATGTTAAAACATTCTTATTATATTTTTGTCGAATTCTTTTTCTCATGGTCGTTTTGAAATTCAGGCAGCAAAAAAAGAGAGTAAAACTTAAGTTGAGTGTTTCCAGAATCAGTATAATTCCTTTACACTACAATAATAAGAGGGAATAAAAGGTACGTTGGTCCTCTTTATTGTTTTAATTACCTAAATTACATAAATAGACAACGGTGGACATATTGGTGGAACAGGATATATTCTGGAATTACATATGATAACATAAAAGAAGATATGGACGTATTGACGAAACAGGATATATTATGGACGAATGTATGATGGCATAAAAGAAGATAGCGATGTAAAATAGAATAGGACAGATTCTGGATCCACATATGTAATTGCACCTTTATTTCCCTCCCCACAGATCAGTTCAGTTCTTAATTTCCCCTTCTCCTCTCCTGTTCCCATTGTCACTTGTTCCATGTAAAGTATGGTTTATGGCTTTACTACCTCTGGCCTATGAATACTGCTATACATCTATTGATGGGGACATCAAGATTAGGCTATCTCATCTTTGTTGATTTATTTTCAAACTTGTTTGTAATCATTAGTAAAAATTAATAGGATTAGGATAAGTTCTTGCTAACCTCAATTTTCTTTTCAATTTTTTTTTTTTAATGTTACTTCACTTTTAAGATCTTTGGAGGATAAAAACAAGGATAAGATTTGTCTTGGTTTTGACAAGAGACACAAAACGTTGTCACCCTGCCTGCACACTCTCTTCTATTCACATAAGATAGGGGTTCAACTCCTCATTTTTTGGTCATATCAAACACATCTGTACAAGCCTATAGCCTATATGTATGACTATTCCAAGCACATATTTTTATCCCCGGACTAAAATTAAAAACTGATAAGTAGACCATTTTATCAAGGGGATAAGTTATACTTGTTCTTCATTTGGATTGTCTTGATGCTAAGAGAAGGCTAAATTTTGAGATAGTTTCCCCTAATACATTACTTTATTTCATGTTCCTTTTATGAGGAGGACCAATAAGTCAATAATACATTGGTTTGAGATGTATCCTCCCAATTGTTTGAACAATGGTATTGACTAATATATGATTTAGTCAAATATGATGGAAATTAATGAGGTCACTTTAAAATTGTGCAATATTAAAAAAAAGAAAAGAGAGAAACATCAGCCAACAATTTGGCCCACTTGCATGGTTTCCCCTCCATTTGCTAATATTAATGACCGGTAGTGATCAACAAGGGCCCTGTAAGGTAGCCAAGCACTATCAAACAACAAAAGTAGGCAGGAACAAAGGGGAAAGAAGAATACTAAAGACCCCCCTGTTTCCTTGTCACTTGGCTGGCAATAACTTATTGAAACATAAAAGCAGGCAGGAATAAAGTGCTAACCTATTTTCCTTATCATTTGGCAATCATTTGTGAAAAAAGATTAGTATTTGCTTGGGGTAGATGCCGTTAAGTATCCACTTTGTTATTACAAGTCTTCACATGTGAGCGGACCTCATCGTCAAGTCGGCTCCACTTACTTAAATGACTCGCTCGCTCCACTTGTTGGAAGAGGGAGTAGGTAGGAACTCAGAAGTTTTTTTGTCATTTTTGGACATTTTCGTGTGATATTTTGATGTTTCATAGAACATGATTAAAAAAAAAACAGTTTTTATTTTCCAAGAGTGGGAGTAAATTCTTTAAAACAATTGACTATTATGTATCAGTTCAGAACAATAACTAATCTAATTGCAAAAAACCTTAAGATCTCCATTCAATGTATCTCCATAAAGCTGCCTAGAAGACTCTGAACAATTAGCAAAAGCAACCAATAATTTTGGGGAATCTTCTATGTATGTATCTTTCTTTATAAAAAGTTGAGAGCATAACTCTCTTATTTTTCTGTTTGTTTCTCCTAACATGCTGAAATATGCCAAGTATATTCTCTGGTTCACTTGTATGAGAATGTTCCTAGAAAATGTCAAAGGAAATCCTTTTTATTTTTTATCTTTATCCTTTCCCATCCCCCACTCACTCACCATCCCTCTCTCTCTCTCTATCTAATGCTTTTGAAAAAATTTTGTTGATTACCTAATATGTTTGGATTGTGTGACCATAGGGAATGAGAGAAAGAATATGATCTCTGCGTATGCCTCACCATCTACGTATAATAAAATTATTGTAAAACCCTATTATTTAAAAATAGTATAGCCCCAATAAAATCCTAGTGTTGGTCCATGAAAGGTGATGGATACAGGGATATGTCCGGCAATATTTGATAAAAAAATGTGAATGGCAGAAAGTCACATGCATAAATATCCAAAGTAGAAGGTTTCATGTAATGTAGCATTCAAGGTTGCTCGGATCGGATTGAATTTTTTAGAGACTAATGCAAATCGTAGTGTATTTGTCCAATTCGATTTAACTCGTATCAATTTTTAATAAATAAATAAATCTTATCAAATTATTTTAATGTTAGAGATCTATTTCCAACCCTATCATCTACAGAAGCTGCACGGGTGTATGACTATTAGGAACTTTAGTCAAATATGACTAGATCTAAATTGTAATGGTTTAATATGTAAGTTTAGATCTACGTTGAAGTAAGCAATAATAACAAAGTGGAAAAAAATATTCTTACACCTAACAGGATATTATATTATGTGTGACTTCGAGCATAAGAAAGATGCATGTGGGAGAGTTCGGAGTCTGAACACCCCCTCGTTCAGATCGTTGGAGCCGAGCACTGGTCCAGTGCTCCTCGGTGCGGTTAACTTCGGACGTTCCTCCAGTCGGGAAACCGGAGCGCGTCTCACGTGCGCGAACCGTTAGGCCACGGCGGCCTCCTAGATAACCGTCTCGGATGCGTCACGTGCGCTGACCGAATCCACCCCATCCTATCCTATCCCCTTCTCGCCTACCCGCGGACACGCGGTTTAAATCCAGCAAGGAAACCGTGTCCTTTTTCAAAAGTTTGCCCGTACGTCCCTGACGTTTTAGTAATTAATGTATCTGCCTTAATATATGAGTTATTCGCATATGTAACCTCTGTGTATCCCGCACAATTCTTGGAAATTGGGAAATTATTGAGACAAATTAACGCACGCAATTTATAAAAAAACGTTAGTAAATATCTCAAAAAACATTATCATAAGTATATTTTACTAAATCTATAATATATTTATGGGGAGACTTTAAGGTTATGATAAATGCGAGGGAATTTGTCATAAATATATTTTTAATCATCTAAATAAAAATATAATTAAAGTGAAATATAATATAAAGTGAGTGTTGATAAATATAGATCAGTTCTTGAAGTGCAATGCAATCCTCGAGGTGTGTAAATCCGGGGTTTTCTGGTCAAGTGGGGTAAGGGCAATACTGGTATACGGAAAGTAGGAGCTGTCAAGTCCTGACCTTGGAGTTCACAAACATCAATCCTTGAGTCCACAAAGCCGCACGGGACGGAATTTCCTCGCTATAAAAAAAAAAAGTTCTTGAATTGCAACCAAATGACCTACAAAAATAAAGAGATGAAAGTGAAGCATTAGGGTTTTTTTTTCTTCTGAGTCCAATTTTCTCTATCTTGGTATGTAATTAGCTATATAAAATTTAGGACAAAAGGTAGCCGTACTAGTTTTTTTTTCGAGTGACACTCTCATGTCTCAAAATCATTGATGGGCAATTATTCCCATCTGTTCTACTATAATTAGTTGTACTAATGGTGTCAGTACCCACATGATGACACATGTATGTGAACCCCACTTGATGATAATGCTGTCATCACCAATGTCCACCTTATCTTTATGAATGTGCTGTTTGTAAAGTAATTACCTCAGTTCTAATATATTAAGTAAGTTTCTTTCATCGTTCAGTAGATGGTATTGTCATGGCCTGTGGCTCATATGGACATCTTACCATACAAACTTATTTATATGATGCCCATTGAATTAAATAGTTCAAAAAACCTCTACTAGTTACCATGCATCAGTGGACTAGGACTATCACCTGGCATATTGATAGTTATCAAAATAAAAATTACTTTAATTCTGAAAATATAGCACAGAGCTATTTATTATATAAACAATTCAACTTTTTACTTAACAGTTCGTTCCTTTTCTTTTTCAAATCTTAGTTGCCCACTTACCACCCTTTCCTCCCTCCCCCTCTCTCTCTCTCCTTCTTGCGTATGATTTCATCTAATCCGACAAGTAAACATGCATCTACAGTTAAATTTAGCACATGGATGTTATTGCTCTTATTTAAAGAATCAATAAAAAAATAAAAGTGGGGTGAAATCGGAAAGAAATTAATCAAGAAGAAGATAATTCTGTAATTTTATAGGTTTATGTTACTTTTAATTTTTAAAGTACTTAATTTGTATATTTCATGTTACACATAAAGCATTACCATTTCGTTCTGTTATTTATATTTATCAACAACTATTTTTTAAGTCACAATTTTAATTTCGCGTGCATTTACATTTTACAGGTCAAAATGTTTTAAAAAATCAAATGACGGAAGAGGGGAAGAGAACGAAATTTGTGCCGGCGTGATATATAACTATTTTATTTCTTTGTACTTCCTAAAAATAGGACTATAAACACAAAACTTGAAAAGTACAAAAATGTTTCGTACACATTGTGAGGGCTTGTGCAAAAGAAATAAATTATCTGGGGACGTAAATGCAAAACGCGCTCCCTCCCTGGGGCTCCAGCTGCCTTCAATAATCAGTGATGTTCGTATCGCACGATCTGTTCCTCGCTGTTCTTTTCCTTCCTTCCGAACCTTTTTGGCTTGTCGCGTCCTCTCCCATTGGCCATTACCCTCCCTCCTTCCTGGAGGCGTCTGCTCCCCCGCACCCCCACGTCTGCCGCGCTTTCCCTCCACTCCCCTCCCTGCGCGCAGTTATTTCCAGAAGGAACCGCCCTTCCGGAATCTAGGGTTTTGGGGGCGGGGCCGGGGGGAAGTCCAATCCGGCAGGCATGGAGTCCAAGTCTGTGGGGCGGTTCAAACTGGGGAAGCAGTCGTCGCTGATGCCGGAGAGGGACGGCGAGCTGGAGGCGGCGCTCCCGGAAGCCACGGATCGTACCGCGGGCGAGGACGAGGAGGAGCCGGAGATCCCCGTGAACATCCGCCTGATGTACCTGGCGAACGAGGGCGACGTGGAGGGGATCGAGGAGCTCCTGGAGTCCGGCGCGGACGTCAACTTCAGCGACATAGACGGCCGGACGGCGCTGCACGTCGCGGCGTGCCAGGGGCACGCGGGCGTCGTCGAGCTGCTGCTGCGGAAGGGCGCGAAGGTCGACCCGAAGGACCGTTGGGGAAGCACGGTGGGCTATCTTCTTTTTTTCTTTCGTGGTCGGATATTGTCGATTGCTGTTTTGTTAATTTGTGGTTAGTAATTCTTCTGCCGGTACTACTGGCTACTGCTCCACTTGCTGGCACAGGATGGCTTTGATAGTGGTTTTTGTGTGTGCGTTTTAAATGCCCGGCCAACGCAAGTTTGAGTGGTTTCCGGCGCGATCTTATTGCGATCATTTGTTTTCTTCTTTCCGAGAATTACTATTATCTAGAGTCCGGTAGGTCGGCTTTTTTTCTTGGAAGGCAAGGTTATCCTGAAGTCGTACGTACCCTGAAGTAGAACGTTCTGGCGTCCCCGTTGGATTCAATTTTGTTGTATTACTTCCTTCCAAACAAAATAAGAGTACACCCTTGCTTGATTTGGAAAGTAAGAAGAAGCAGAATCCTTCCCTGGTGATTAAAAGGCAAGACTGGAGCTTGAATTGAAACCGGCTTTGAAAGTAGGACGGCGGGTAAATGTGTGACTAGCCAATAAGTATAGGTTCATAGGCTTTGCCCTTTACCAGGAGAGGATCCTGCTGCTGAAATGGGAACAGAGCAAATGCCATACAATATGCAGAGCCAAGAACGGGGGATGCTTTAGCTGAACCTACGTAATCAGAAAGACAATCAATGAAATAGGGAAGGTTACAATAGTGGCCTGTTCAAAAAATGCTTATTTTTCTCTCAAATGATGCACTCTGAGCCTGAGCCATCTAACGTGGTGGTCTTTGTTTCACCACCGAAACTTTTGTGTATATGCTGGAACTACCATGGTTTGCTGAGTTGGCCAAACCCAAATCGGTTGATTTGGATTTGGACTGTCCATTTCTGATCTGATTTAACGGGAAATGTAATCCATCCTTTAACCAGAAAGAAAACGTGAAAAATACTGTTGAATTTGAATCAGCTGGAATAGATTGTAATCAGCCAACATTGAGGTGATCCTATCACTATGAAATTGGTCCAGCCAATTCTATGATTCACTCCGTTTTATAATCCTCAGGGTCTTCTCAACTGGGCTGGTTGTTTTATTCCCAGGTTCTGCTGTTCTGGGCAGGAGTTACTTGAGCAAGGACCCAGAGGCAGTTACCAACAGTTGGATGAGTAGTTAATCAGATCTTTGGGTCAGGATGTGTTGCATTTCAGACTGGGTCCTCTGGATGGACTGTTTTTTTTTTTTTGAAACATGGATGGTACCATCGGTATTTTAAAATAAAAAGGAATGTACAAAAGGATGGCCAATGACAGCCCATATACAAAAAATCTCCACACCAAGATAGTGTGTGAACCTAACTCCCCAAAGACAAAAAGTGGGAGGAGTTATGGACACCCACCTTACAACAATGAGTAGCCCCTCACAAATAAAAGCAAAAACTCTCTCCTCGGTTCTAGCATCTCATTTGAATATTCTATTGTTCCTTTCACTCCACAAAGCCCGAAGGGTGGCATGAAGGATAAGCCACCAAATGATTCTGTCCCCCTTGAGCGCCCACCTTCTATGCCAATCGGAAAGAAGCTTCTGCACTGTAACAAGATTCCCCATTGGCTGATGTATCCTCTGTCCTGTCTTCACCCATAAAGCCCTCGCGAAAGAGCAAGAAGTGAATAAGCGATCCAAATCCTCATCCTTGTTCCCACACATACAACATTAGGTAGAAATATGCTAGAGAAAATGAGCCACCCTATTACAAGTCAGTAACCGACCTTGAGAGTTCCTCCAAATCAGCACCTTCATCTTCATAGGGCTCTTGGGAGCCCATATTTGAGAAGCCTACGGGTGCCACAGTCCTCCTTCAGAAAGAGCCAGGTAGGCTGACCGCACCGAGAATAGACCTTCTCTCTCCCATCTTCACACCCAAGAGTCAGACCTACTGGAAAGAGGTCTGAAATCCCGAAGGAAAGCCCAACTCTGAAACTGATTCACTTCCTGAAGAGACAGACTCCTGAAAATGGAGCCCAAGTACCCCCAGACAACTGATCATCAAAAGACTGAGCCATTGTAGCTGCAGGCAATCCTGCTATAGCAAACAATGATGGAAAGGCCTCTGCAATGGAGCAATCACCACACCTCATGTCCTGCCAAAACAAGCATCGCTGACCATATCCTAAGTCCTAACTGACACCTTACGTTGGCTATGACAAAATCAGCACATCACAAAATCCCTCTCCACGTCGGAGAGACATTGTACAAGTGGCTTGGAGTACATCCCGTACCCTGGCTGAATTGTAATACTTCCGAGAAATCAGCTGAGTCCACATACCCCCATCCTTTGTCCCCAACCTCCACAGCCACTTACTGAGTAATGCCAAATTGAAGTATCTTATATTCTTGATGCCCACACCCTCTGCTTCCTTGCTGACAAAAACTGGATGGACTGTTTGTTGTACTATTCTTTGAATTTGATAGTCTATGGTTATACCAGTTCAGCAAAGCACCAAACTATATTTTGCGTAATGGACCCATGGTCTATAATAGAGACCTGTTGGCTGTATGATCCTCCAATCATTTATCCTCTTGGAGTGAGAGTAGAGAGATGATGGCCTTAGACCCTACCACTATTCTGTTCTTCAATTACACTTTCATTCCTTTGACATGGTTGTACCTGTTCTTGTGCTATGCTTTTCATTTTCTTTTACCCACTATCCTGGCCCTATTGTCATGGACGTTTAAATTTCTTTTAAATCAGTTTTACATTTTTGGGAGTGAAAGTAAATTGCACCACCAATTGTATTAATAATGGGAGTTATACAATCAGAGAAGTGGAGATATTCCTCTACAGTATGAAAAAAACAAATGCAACACTACTTCCATATTCCAATCCGCAGCAGACAAACAGCCAAGTAGGCAACATATTGACTCCACATATATAATAAAAGATAAGGTTCTAAAACAAATGTTTCAATTGAAGTATATTCCCCTGGAAAAGAACCTTGTCTATTCCCCTGGAAAGAACCTCCTTACGCTCTTTCCAATGCTCCAACCAAGAGCATGCTGCAGCTTATTAACTTTTTGAAGAGCTTATGGGCTTTGATGAGCCTATCCCCATGTGCATAGTCTGTATCATTATTGGTATTGTGCAATAGTGCATCTGAATATGATGGTTGTTACACATTGCTGAGAATGATGTTTTGCTAAGAGGGCATTGATGAATATAAAGTAAATAAAATATAAGGGCTCTGTGAATTTAGGAAGATCTTGTGTGCCAGAGCAATCTCCTTCTTTTTACAAGAGTATGAGGCTAGGTCTCCATCTCCCCATCCCTACCCTGGCAAAGGGTGCTCACCTTATCTCAAATGAACTCTGGCTCTGACCCGGAGGCAGGGAAAAATAACTCTTGTTTGATGTGCCAGACTGGGCGAAGGCGAGCTTCATTATCATTGAAGACCTTAGTTTTATAAGATTAATGTTTTAGCCTTCAGAGCAGTATTATAGGCATCTTCTCACCGCCTACCATTACCAATTACCTATGTCAAGAGTGATTGAGTCCAAATTAGTCTTATATGACAGAAGTCCAGTAGTGGAGATTACCACAAGTGCAATTTCCTTTTATATTCATTTCTGGTGTTGCAGGATCAGGACCAGTTGGATTTTTAGTTTATGACTTGGGTGCATGAGTGAGATGGCAATTGATTGGAGGAAATAAGTGTATGAAAAGATGTAGCAGTGTGATTCAAGTATTTGTCTCCCATGCTTTGTAGGAATGAGTTGTTATTTTGATTTTTTACAGCTTGAGTTTGACGGGCCCCACTTGACCAGTTGCCACAGGTGCTTTGAAACAGGAAAAGGTGCTTATGGTCAAACTGGTTAGGTAGGTTCAAGTTATATTTGTTGGATTTTGGACTTAACAGAATGGTCTATAGTTGTCAGATTTTCAGAAGCAGGAGTTTGGATTTGTGAGCAGTTCCCTTATGGATTAACTTTCCAACTGAATGTCAAAAGAAGCAGAATAAGAAGCAAGAAACCTGTAGCTCTGGACCATTGGATTGTATGGTTGCGGGACATTGGTTCTGCTTGGCAGGTCAATAATTCTATTCAAAAACAGCTTGCAAAATGACATGGCTTTAGGAATCTTGCAAAAACTGTATTTTATATTTGGGTAACATCTCAGTTTCTACCTAGTGATTCCGAAGTCATGACTATTTTTTGGGGTCAGACAAGATGGAAAAGAAATGGTAAATGTAATAATATATTCTAGAAACTGAAATATTATTTCTATGTGATAGTTCCAATTTCGCCAATGCATGTTTGATGATGGTTCCTCATATGCAGCCTAATACCTGCCTTTCCAAAGAAGCTCTTTCTAGTTTTTATTCATAATATCTAGGCTGAAAAAGAGCAACTTTACTGTTCCTATCCAAGGCAAAGTAAATAAAAATATATAAAGTTTATATGAATATAGATGTCTAAAAAACATAAAAAAAAATATAAGTAGAGGCTGATGAAAAGTAGGATTATGGAGGATCTCACTGTCACAGTTATCAACCTCAACTGATCTAAACAGAAAAGGAAAAGGAAGAAAACCCTTTAAGCAAATGGTCCTTTATTCCTCGGACAAATCATGCAGCATGTTCTATGCAATATTCCTTTTAGAAAGTAAAATGCAATGATTACCTTCTTGATTATGTTATTTGGACATATTTATCTGACTATTTCTTACTTGGTGCACTTCACAAATGGTTTACAGTTTATTGATAAAATTTTGTTTACCGTAGTATTTCTCTAAGTAGTATATCTTTATGGACAGCCACTTGCTGATGCAATATACTACAAAAATAATGACGTAATCAAGCTTTTGGAGAAGCATGGCGCTAAGATTCAGGCATGTTGCACACTACCTGATCTCATCTCATGTAATTTGTTTCTGTATGTGTTTCAGGATGCCATTGTTCAAGTGTGTTTAGAATGGTTTTCTTTTTCTTTGATGAAAATGAAAGACATAAGTATTTGCTGTATTTCATATGTAAAGCATTTGTTGGTGAAGGTGATTCTGTTTATAGTTTAGAAACTTTTCACAAGTTCTTTCTACTTATGTAATGACCTAAAGTGAACATAAAATAGCATACAACTTCACTGCCTTTTAGGAATTGTAGTCTTGCATGTGATTTATCTTATAAAGTCTGCTCCTCCCCACTTTATGACCAGTTTGTTTTTCCTGTTTTATCAGAGGATATTAACTGGGTCTTTCCTGTTTTTAAGTCGAAGGGAATTCTCCAGAATTTTTTTATGGTTTATTTTCAGGCTTTCCCTTGAAATATAAAAAATGATCACCACTATTACACTGTGAAATGAAAATGTATGGTATAATTATAGAAGTGAGTTGGAAATTTTGTCCAGTTCAATCTTTGAACTGGTTTGCAAACCTCCACTTTTTCTGAAAGCCCTTTTTTTTTTGAAAAGTGGATAGTACGACAAGTATATTAATCAAAAAGAGAAAGAATGTACACGTATAAGCATACAAAAAAGGCCCCAAAAAACTGCCCAGCCCGCCTATCCAATGCCATCCATCACAGTATGGATAGCCAAATTCTAACCCCCCTCCCCCCCCCCCCCCCAACAAAACAAAAAGTGTCAAATTTGACTGATTCACATTACAAACAATTGACGCCCATTCCTTGACCTTGATACAAATCCCAGCAAAAAGAGCCTCAGCATCTCTAGCACCCCTGGAAAGTATACAGTTGTTCCCAATGAGTCTTTTTATTATCCTACAACAGTTTAGTTTGGTTTTATTGTATGTTTTCCACCATAGAAGCTGTAAAGCTGCCCACAAAGTGGCATGGAAGATCAGCCATCACACCCCATTCCCATTTGTTTCCACTGACAATTCCACCCAAGCAGGAGATCCTCCTTAGAAGGGGGAATGCTGAAGGAGAAGCATATCTTGTGCAGAATACTCTTCAGATTCATGAGAAATAGAGGAGTGAACAGACAAGTGAACAATTGGCTCTAGCCTCTTCCTGCACAAGGAACAGATGAGAATAATGCCAGGCAAGAACCAGCTAAGTCTATCAGCCATAGGCAGCCTTCAATTTGACCTCCTCATCGGGCAAGTTTGTTACCACACCCACCTTTTTTATTTTATGATTTCCTCTTTCTATCCGTAATGCTCGGAGGATCATGAAAGTGCTGTTGGGGGTGTGATTTTGAGGAACATGTAAAGAAGCAGAGAGAATGTGTTGAAGGAATAGAGATGGCTCACTTCACCATTGGCTACCATCCTTGTATAATATATATATATAGGTGTGACAATGCACATTCTAAGTTACATCGACACAAGGAATCACCATAAGATGGACAGATGGTTCAAGCTCTGTCAATACTAATTCTATATTTACAGTGATACAGAGAATGTTGGACAGTTCTTTGAAGATCTATTGTGATCTGTGTGATGTTCATCATGTGTCCTTTCTGTGTGATGTTCATCGTGTGTCCTTTCCTTCTCGTACAAATAAATGGAGCTCCTCCACATTTGAGGTTGTTCACAATCAAGGTTTGCCATATCGGATCTCGGCTTTGTCTCGGAGGGGTCAGAGAGATCTCGGAAAAATCTCGGGAGATCAGATCTCGGGATCTCGAGAAAATTCATAAATGATGCAACAATAAAATCCATTCCTAGGTAACATAGATAATTTCATATGTTATCAACAATGGATAACACATTTGCATTTCAATATCATAACATAAATACATAAAAGAAAGTCAATCCATACAAATAGAAAGATCAATGGTGCACATAATTAACATTTGTCCATCTCACAACAAAAGTACATAAATTAAATAGAAAGTCAATATAGATTCATGATACAAAATAGTGACCAACTGGCCGTCACAATCATTATTCATTAGTCATTAATTGCAAAAATTATGCAAGAGAATCGAGATAATTAAATAGTCAGGAACTAATAATACAAGTCAGGTCATATAACACTCAGTAATTAATTAACAGAATATTCATTAATTACTAAAATTTTACTATCCGAATTTTATTTAATTCTCACCTGAACCCCAAAGATCATTATGAACAAATCTGACAACATAAAAAATAAAATTCAGACTTAATTTAGACAAGAAAAGGGAGAGAGAGACAGACACACACACACACAAGGAGACACAGAGAGGGGGGAGGTGGAGGGTAGGAGGCATCGGCTGTCTCGGGGGGGGGGGGGAGTGGGACTGTGGGAGAGGCGCCGGAGGGACGGCATACGCATAGAGAGAGAGAGAGAGAGAGAGAGAGAGAGAGAGAGAGAGAGAGAGAGGTGCCAGAGGGGATCACCCCCTCCGGCACCGATACGCACGCACACACACAGACAGACAGATCATACAGAGAGAGAAAGAGGGGTGCAGAGAGAGAGAGAGAGAGGTACGCACACACTCACACAAGTCACAGAGAGAGAGAGGGGTGCCAGAGGGGATCAACATGCACGGACACACACACACACAGAGGTCACAGACAGAGAGGGAGAGAGAGGTGCCGGAGGGGATCACCCCCTCCGGCATCGGCACACGAATGCACACACACAGTCAGAGAGAGAGAGGTCATAAAGAGATAGATAGAGAGAGGTGCCGGAGGGGATCACACACACCACACAGAGAGGAGGGAGGGAAGGAGGAGGCACTCACCGATTCACCGGTGCTGTGTCGCCGCTGCCGCCGCCTGCCAGAGATAAGGTGGCCAGACTGGCCGCCGGTCACCGGTCTCGTCTTCTTCGTCTTCGGGGAGGACGGGGGAAGGGTGAGGGGGCAGACACGGTGGTCCGAGAGGGGGAGGGAGACGATGTAGGGGTGACGAGAGTTTTATTTTTGAATCCCCCTTTTACATCGGGTCGGGTGGGGGTTGCGAGGCGATGAGGGTTTCTTTCATTTTTTATTTTTTCCGCCTTTTCCCATCGCACCGTGGGATTCACGGCGTTTCTTTCTTTTTTTTTTTTTTCCCTTTTAACTCCCGCTTGTGACTTCGGCAATCTCATTTCTCGGTGCCCCACCGAGACCAAGATTCTCACAAGACGGCAAACCATGATATATGGGGTCCTAGTCCTGTGGTCACTACTTTGGGTTTTTAGTACTTTGTCACTTTCATTAATGACCACTCTTGCATGACATAGGTGTATCTTTTGAAGGGTCTGTCACAAGCATTTGATGTATTCCAACTATTTTTTCAAGAAATAAAAACTCAGTTGTCGACTTCTATTAGAATTCTTCGGTCTGATAATCTATAAGAGTATCTGTCATCGCAATATGTTTTTTGTTCTACTCATGTTATTCTACATTAGATATCTTGTACCTATACTTCGCAACAGAATGGATTGCTAAATAGAAGAATCGTCATTTGCTGAATGTTGCTTGGACATTCATGTTTCACATGGTAATTCTGAAGCACTTTTGGGGAGATGCTGTTCTTACAACCTGCTATCTCATCAATCAGGTTCCCTCATCTATTCTCTATGTGCTCAGTCTTCTCTCTTATCTTCATCCATCCATTATACCATACTCTCTTCCTCCTCGTGTGTTTGGCCATCTCTATTTTGTTCATGCATTAGGATTCAGTCATGACAAGTTTTCTTCCCTACGACTAGTTGTGTCTTCCTTGGCTACTCTCGCATACAGAAAGGGTATCGTTGTTTTGATCTGATTTTGAGGCGACTATTCCTACTTTGTGGTGCCTTCTATGAAGTCAGTTCCTGCTTCTTTACTTTCACCTCATTTACTTCCTTCGATGGATGATTCAGTTCAATCTAGCAATCTTGTCTCCGATTTGGTGGATCCTGTTTCGACACTCAGTCAGCCCCCATGTTGCCACTTGTCCATCATCGTCGCCTTCGGATGGTGATCCTCCTCCTCTCTTGGAGTCCAAGTTGAACCTTCCTATTGTTCTGCAGAAAGGTAAACACCTTCAACTTTTAATAGTGACTTTGCACGACTGTTTCTTTGTAAAGGTACTCGTCATACGTCTTCTCACCTTTTTTTTTTTGAAAGTGCGTAGTACTACAAGTATTGTGTGGAAGCATCTAATTTCTTTACAAAACAAAAAGAAGTAGAGGAATCCACATTACATATTGTGCCCGCCCATTCTGTAACCTTTACACCAATAGCATACAAACAGAATCCCCATCCCTAGATATCCTCCTGAAAATACGACTATTCCTATCCCCCCATAGCATTCATAGGGTGGCGTGAAGGATGTGCCACCACACAGTCCTATCGTCTCTATGAGGCCACTTCCTGTCCCAATGCAAAAGCAGTTGTTGGACATCTCTGTGCTGATATGTGTTGGTCCTGGTCTTCCTCACTTTCTCTCTCCACACACCCTGAGAATAGGCACAACCTATAAAGAGGTGGTTCAGGGTCTCGTTATCCTCCCCACAAAGCACACAAGCAGGATGACTATCTGTAATGAAACGGCGCAGTCTATCCCGAGTGGGTACTCTCCCATGTGAGATCCTCCAAATCAGAACTTTCACCTTCAATGGGTTTCTACGCTTCCACAAATGATGACGAAATCTATGTCGGATCCCTCCATCCGCAATGACTCTATATGCTGATTTGACAAAAAATGGGCCTCCCTTCTTCTACATCCACACCCATCTATCCTCTATCTCTGACAGACGAGTATAAAAGATCTTGGAGCTACACCATCTCAGCCTGCATCAGGTCCTTCCTAACGGTCGACGCCCAAGCCCCTCTTGGAATGAGGAAATCAAACACCTGAGAATAGAGCTCAAGGGATCCACTGATATCAGGAACACGCCGGGGAAAAGTGACAGCAAGGGGAATTCCCCCCACCCCCGCGCCACCTATCCTTCCAAAATGAGTCAATGTCCCTTTACCGAGGTGAAGAGCTGCCAGTAGCAGGAGGGATGACCTAAAATCTGTTCCTCCTAAAGTACTTGTGTTTGATCAACTAGCCTACAGACCACTTTCTCCACTTTGTAGCCTTTACAACCACTTGCAGAAGAGAGCCAAATTGAAATCTGATATTCTTGCGCCCCAAACCACCCTCTCCCTTGCTAACAATCACCTTCCCCTGTGCAATGTCATGCCAAAAGAACCAACACTGGATAGATTCAATTCTCTTTGCTACCATCTTCGGCACCCTGAATGTGGAAAGGAAGTAAGTGGGTATGCTATCCAACACCGTGCACAACACAAGCCTGCCTCCAAATGACAACGTTCTCGCCTTCCACCCCGCCAGTCTGGACTCGAACCTCTGGATAATAGGCTGCCAGTCTGCATACCTAAGAGAGTAGAGGGTAAGTGGCAACCCCCAATAAGAGAAATTGTAAATCTTACAACCCAGGAATCTGGCCGCCCTCTGAAGGATTCTATCCTCCACATTTAGACCTACCAGCGGGCTCTTATTGAAGTTGACCTTGAGGCTTTCCACCTCCTCCAACAGTTCCAGTAGAAGCCTTGCCATGGGAGGCATCTGCTAACCCTCAGCAAGGATCAAAATAATGTCATCCACATATTGCAAGTGGGAAATGGGCATTCTCTGAATAACCCACTGCCTCTGCCTTTGCCATACCCTACTGAGCACACTAGCAAACTGACTAAAGAACAAAAAGGAGAGGTTACATTGGTGCCCCTAGCGAAGACCCCATCTGCTAAGAAACCAAGAGGAAGGATTCCCATTAACGAGAACAAAAAAGAAGTTGAGGAAATGCATGCCCTAACCCATCTAATCCACTTGTCACCAAAACCCATTCTATCCAAGACATCAAATAGGCACTGCCAGTTCACCCTGTCATGTGCCTTTTTAGAATCCAGCTTGAAAACCAGGCCTTTCCTGTTGTGATGTTTCATGCCAATGACACTCGGCGACCAAGAAATTGTCAAGAATACGTTTTCCCCTAATAAAAGCTCCTTAAAAGTGGTCTACCAATGTATCCATAGCACAAACCAATGTCCTTGCTAGAATCTTCACAATAATCTTGTAGGTGCCATGCAACAAACTAATGGGCTTGAATTCTGAAACTCTTGAGCTCCATTCTTCTTAGGGATGAGGACAATAAGAGTTGTTGATTCCCCCTAAGTGTGTCTTCCCCTCCTCGAACTCCTGTATCGCTGCCACTACATCACCTTTAACGATGTTCCAGCATTTCTGAAAGAAGAACAAAGAAAAACGGTCAGGACCAAGTGCCTTATCGCCTGCCAGGGAAAAGACTTCCTGGTGGACCTCCTCCTCGGAGTTTGGCCTGGAAATGGCCTCTCTCTCCTCCACTAACAGAGAAGGTAAAAGATCCTCAGATATCCTCGGTCTACAGTAGTCATCCTCCGTGAAGAGCCTAGTGTAGAACTCTCTCGCCTGATTTTTTAATCCCCTCATCCACATAGAAAGAGCGATTCCTCACCTTAATGCAGGAGATGGAGTTGACCCTCCTCCTATGGATGCTAATAAATGGAAATATGTTGTATTCCTAGTATCCTACCCCCCTCTTAATCCACCTGTCTCTGTACCTGTTTCAAGCAAGGTTCGACGCATCAGGGAATCGGGCGAATCGTGTTTTTCCTTATCCTCCACGATTCACCAGAATCGGACTGATTCGCATGGGAATCGGGCGAATCGGGTTTCTCCTGATTCGATCCGATTCGGCCGAATCGGACCAATTCGATCCGATCCGGCAAACCATGGTTTCAAAGTAAATCTCCTCCCTGAGCAGGATCTTCTCGTACTGTCCCTTCGTCTGTCCTTATCCAGCAGCCCTGCTTCCTCCAAGCTATCAAGCCCTTCTATGTGGTGCAGAATTCTTTCCTTTCCTGCCCTCCCTGGCAACAATTTACTTGCTTCTCATTCCTTCAACACCTGAACTGTGTGTCTCAATCTTCTAACCAAAGAAGCCATGGCAGACCTAATTGAAGGCTGAGCCCTCCAAGCAGCAGACGCCATGTCCATAAAATCATGCTATCTGAACCAGAATTTTTCAAGCCTGAAAATGAAATTCCTGTCATACAGCCGGCTAGTCTTCAATAAAATGGGCTTGTGATCTGACACTGATCTAGCAAGAGAGACCACCTGCGCATATGAAAAATGGTCCTCCCAATCGATGGAGACAAGGAACCTGTCCAACCTGGAGCAGGATCCTTGAGAAGCTTAGCCTGACCTTTCAGGCTTTAGCTTTATCTGTTTCGTCCATTATCATATCTCAGTCTTATCAAGACGCACTTTTTGATCCACATTGGGAGATTGTAATGGATGAGGAAATGTCTGCTCTTTTATCACGCGGCACTTGAGATCTTGTTACTTCTCCATTAGGGGTTGTGCCTATCACTTGCAAGTGGGTGTTCACTATCAAGTATCTCTCAGATGGCTCTATTGATCGGTACAAGGCCTGCCTAGTTGGCACTCGGCAGTCGCCAAGGGTTTTACTCAGATGTATGGCGTTGACTACTTCAACATTTTTTTCTCCAATTGCTCAGATTATCTCTATCCATGTCCTTTTTTCTTCGGCTGCTATCTTGGGTCCTAGTCGGGAGTCGCCAAGGGTTTTACTCAGATGTATGGTGTTGACTACTTCAAGATTTTTTCTCCAATTGCTCAAATTACCTCTATATATGTTCTTTTTTCTTCGGCTGCTATCTTGGGTGGGTCCATGAATGTCTGCAAACTCCGGAAGGCGATCTATGGTCTTAAATGAAGGTTGTGAGCCTGGTTTGATAACTTCAACTAGATTGCTTCTGCTATAAGTTTCTTTCGTAGCCTAGCTGATCACTCTGTTTTCATTAAGAAAAGCTCAGCAAGTATTGTTATTCTTGCTATCCACGTTGATGATATGATCTTAACAAGCGGTGATGAGGATGGCATGGCTGCTGTCAAGGCATATCCACAAGAAAAGGTTGTTACCAAAGGTCTGGGTCGACCACGTTATTTTCTTGGCATAGAAGTGCATACAGTAAAGGCGGAATCTCTCTTTCTCAACAAAAATGTCTTAGATTTACAACTAGAAATGTGGTCCATTGATTGTAAACCTATGGACAATAGTGTTGTTACACAACTATAGTTTTGGCATTAGTCTGGAGAGGAGTTTTCTGATGCTGGTTGCTATTGACGCCTGGTAGGTAAACTGATCTACTCAACCAACATCAGATCAGATCAGACATTACTTTTGCAGTTGGACTAGTTAGTTAGTTTGTGTAGAACCCAAAACAGGTTCACTGGGAAGCTGTGCTGAGAATTCTAAAATATATTAAAGGATCTCCAAGAAAAGGGTTACTCTACAAGGTGGAGGCATTTTTGATGAATACTATGCTGGCTCTATAGGCATTTTTTGATGCAGACTATGCTGGCTCTATCTCTGACTGGAAATCTACATTGGGCTATTCCTTCTATGTTGGAGGCAATCTCATTTCATTTCGAAGTAAGAAGCAGAATGTTGTTGCAAGGTCCAGTGCAGAGGCGGAATATTGGGCTATGGCTCACACTGCCTGTAAGATGATGTGGCTTCAATCCCTAATGCAATATCTTGGTGTTGAATGATCAGAATCATTGCTGATGCACTGTGACAATCAGGCAGCCATCTACATTGCTAGTAATCCAGTTTTTCATAAAAGGCAAAGCACATTGATGTGGACTGTCATTCTGTCAATATTAATTCTATATTTACAGTGATACAGGTAATGTTGGACAGATCTGTCATGATCTGTTGTACTAGGGTGTATCATGCCATGCAAGGATTTGACCTTTAGGCTGTTTTTATGACTATAAACTTCAGAGGCCGAAGTGTGCAAAGTGCCCCCCAAAGGTAATATGCTTGTAAGTGGAGCCCATCAGAAACTTTTGGTTGCTGACAAAAGGCCACATCCTGGGGTCACACTTGTCCAGCTGCACCTTGAAGTACTGTAGGAGAGAAAGGAGAGATGCATTGCACGAAGCTTAGAAGCCACCATAAACAACTCAGTAATAACTGCAAAGGAGAGATGACCACACCATTTATCAAGCTACAAGGAACAAAACGGACCATTCCCCAATCTGGCACTTGTCTGAAAGGATCCTGCTCCTTGTATGTGAGACAAATCTAGAAGAAGGTGGGGAGATGTCAGACGTGCTGGAAGATCCGAACTATTTCTCCTTGACAACTTGGAGCCACAAAACCCGTTTCTCAGGCCCTAGCTTCCATAGTCAATGCCAAGTTAAAATCCCTCAAGCGTATGATTCCCTCAGGGTAGTAGTTCATGTGACAGGAGTCACTTTGACCGTTCAGATGAATGCTGAATTGCTGTTGCATCTGATCTTTAGGAGAAATTTATTGGAAATGATTCTTCATTTTTCAGCAATCATCAGTCTTAAAAGTTGAGACCAAGGTTTTAGAAAAAATACCAAAGTTCAAGAACCAGGGGATCGGTCCCGAATCAGCCGGCCCCAAACCGATCGGATCGGCCAATCCCGATCCCAGCCGAGCCAATGGGGATTGGATCGACCCCCTCAAAAAAATTGAAAAAAAAAAATAGAAAAAATATGAAAAATAGGAAAAACATAAACATTGTATTCATTAACTGAAATACATGAAAAAAAAATACATGATACATCATTGGTGGGAGGAAAAAGAATAAAATGACATTTATTGGAACCGCACATTATATTGTCTGGACATAAGATCTACTTAATCTGTCCAAGACATATAATGTTGGTAATATGTCTCATATTGAGTCAAATATTGGCTATATGCATCTGTGTTTGCATATATGATAGTAATGGGTGTCTATCCAGGTATTTCAGGCACTTGATATGAGCCATATGACTCATATAAGTCATGTGAATGTGAATCGAACTCCGTGGATTGTGTATATGCTCCGCCTTCGGTGTAGTACGATGCATCCGGGTATTGAGGATATGCCAAGTAGCCTCCCTGCCCTTGATAGTATCCTTCAATGGAAGCATAAGATGATGTATCCCTTTCTCCATGGGCTCAAACTCCATCCGTAGTTTTTCTCGACGCTTCCACTCCTCTTTCATCTTCTTCTTCTTCATAACCAATTCCGTCTATGCGGAATGAAGTTGGGATTGTATCCCGAATCTTTGGATGTTCGTTGGTTTTGGCGTTGCCTTGGAATTGAGGTGCCACTTTCTTCCCCTTCCGTGCATAATGTTGACTTGGGGTTTGTTGTGCTTCCCTCCCTTGCCTACTTCCATGGTGCTCATCTTGAGTAGCATGGGTGAAATCTTCCTCTTCAGTGAATACAATAGGTTCCGGTGGCGGTGGCGGTGGGTTGGCACTACTGACATCTCCTCCATGATCGGAGCCCTCACTAGGAGTAGTTGTCTTCAAGGTTTGCCATATTGGATCTCGGCTTCGTCTCGAAAGGGTCAAAGAGAAGAGATCTCTTCGAGATTAAGATAACATAAAAGTGTGGATCACATAGGTTCACATAGATAATTTCTTAAGGAACATAGATAATTGCATACATTCCCAAGTCTCAAGACTCTCAACCATGGATGACATAGGTTCACATCATGGTTTGTTGGAGCGGCGATTCGGACTGAATCGGGTTTGCCCTGATTCGATTCGATTCGCATGGAATCGGACCGGTCTGATTCGCATAGGATTATTATATATATATATATAATATAACATAGGTAAATAAATAAAGAACTAGAAAGTGAATTCTCATGAGTTTGGGTGATAATAGTTTATGTTTGACCAAATCTTGAGAGGTTTCAAACAGACTGAGTGTTGTCAGTAGGAGAGTGGCTCCCTTGGAGAAGTCATATGCACGTTTGACTTTTTTTACCGGACTTTGAATTTTTAGTGTTCCATGTGGTTTATTTGAATTATCAAATTTTGAGATAAGCTAAATTATGAGAGATTAGAAAGTTAGCATTTCGCTAAAATCACCGAAATCACGATTTTCTTCTTCGATGGGAGAGCTGACTTTTTATTGGTAAGATATATGATTTTTTTGATATTTTTATTGGATTCAAATGGGGGGTATTTCCTTATTTACATGTATCATAACCCTGAGTCCCTGACTACTCATCTCGGCCTTCTCGTTTCTCGAGAAGGGGCCGAGACCGATATTCTCGCGAGATTGCTTACTATGGTTGTCTTCGATGTGGAGTCATTGAAAGTTTGGTATACAAGATTATCTCTTGGCTCCGGAGTTTCATCATCATTATCTTCCTTGATGGTCTCCAAGTCTGCAATGCTAATGCCGCGTTGCTTGCTCCTTACTCTTGCACCTACAACCTTCTTTTGACGTTTAGGGGCTGGGGGAGTTTCAAACTTCGGAAGCAAAGGCACATCATCAAGCTCACCTAAATGAGACATAAACATGTTAACATGAGAAATAAAAAACTTATAATGTCACGTTGCATGTACATTGTAAAGCTCATCTACCTTCAGCCCATGTACGATCATTCGGGTCGAACTTCGGTTCAACCAAAATGGTTACATTTACCTATGCATGGAGTGGATGTTCCTCCTCAAATACTTCTTCCATATCTATTGTCTCGCATGCTGTTGTTTCAGCTTGTTGTTGACCCGAGACTCTATATTTTTCTCTATCTTGAACTTGTCTAAGTAATTACAGATTTTTAAGCTTCAGTCTCATGTTATAGTGACAAAATACCAACTTCTTAAGATGTGCAGACTTCAGGCGGTTTCTTTGCTTTATGTGGATCAAGTTAAATGTGCTTAAGTTCCTCTTACACCTTGTGGCAGAGGTTGTTTGGCTTAACACCCGAATAACGACGTATGCTAAGTCTTCATATCCATAAGTTCTTCCATGATCCAACCACCAATCCATTGTAGTTCACTTTCTAGTTTCTTTCAATTAGAAAGTGAAAGTTCTCATAAGTTTAGGTGATGATAGCTTAGATTTGACCAAATCTTGAGAGGTCTCAAGCAGACTAAGTACTGTCAGTAGGAGAGTGACTCCCTTAGGGAAGTCATATGCACGTTTGACTTTTTTTATCGGACTTTAGATTTTTAGTATTTTATTGGGTTTATTTGAATTATGAATTTTTTAGATATGTCAAATTATAAAAGATTAGAAAGTCGCTATTTTGATGGAACCACCGAAATCACGACTTTTTTTTGGATGCGAGAGTTGACTTTTTATTTGTAAGAGATGTGATTTTTTTTATATTTTATTGGATTCAAATGGGAGGTACTTCCTTATTTACATGTAATATCTTAAGTAAATGAAACTAAGGTAAATAAGGTAAGTGGAGGGGATCAGGCGTAGTTAAGGTAAGCTAAGGGAATCGGGCTACATCAGATGGAATCGGATTGGATCGGCTCGATTTCGTCCGATTCTGCTCCATCCACCCCGATCCACCTTACATGGGGGTGGGTCGTCATACCCCCCCCCCCAAATCGGATCACCATAGGTCGACTTTGACCCTAGTCGGCCAATTTCGACCCGAATCGGTTGACTTTGCCATCCATGCTTGGCATGTGTCGTCTTATTATTCATTTGGATGAGTTCCTTTGCTCGATCCATAATCTCGTACAAGTAGCCCATATCGGATCTTCTCTCCCCATGTACTGCCCTTAAGACTCGAACAAGTGGTTCTACTACATTCAAAATATTTTGCACCCTCTTCCAAAATGGCTTTGATTGAATCAGGTCGGTCACCTTCTTCCCTTCTCCCTCACCCGTGTGGGAGCATGTCAGGACATATGGTTCCATGGATGGCATAGTCGGGTCGGGTGCTGGGTCGGACCAGCCGACCCCGACCCGAGACTCCATTGGAGTCTGGCCGATCCAAGATCGGCCATGTAAAAAAATGATAAAAAATTGTAAAAAAATCGCGAAAAATTCTTAAAAAACATATAATAATAGAACATTTTGGGTATATCCATAGTCTAGTTGCACATATGTTCATATTACAATACAGAGCAACGATAATTATGATACCTTATTTATCTGAATATCATTTAAGTAAATGTTATATTGTAGTTTCATTTACTTAAGATATTACATGTAAATAAGGAAGTATCTCCCATTTGAATCCAATAAAAATATCAGAAAAATCATCTCTCTTACAAATAAAAAGTCAACTCTCTCATCCAAGAAGAAAATTGCGATTTCGTGGTTCCATCAAAATAACGATTTTCTAATCTTTCATAATTTGGCATATATAAAAATTTCATAATTCAAATAAACCCAATAGATTACTAAAAATCTAAAGTCCGGTAAAAAAAGTCAAACGTGCATATGACTTCTCTTAGGGAGCCGCTCTCCTACTGATAGTACTTAGTCTGCTTGAGGCATCTCAGGATTGGTCAAACCTAAACTATCATCACTCAAACTCATGAGAATGTCAATTAGAAAGTGAAAAATCTCATGAGTTTAGGTGATGATAGCTTAAGTTTGACCAAATCCTGAGATGTCTCAAGCAGACTAAGTGCTATCAGTAGGAGAGTGGCTCCCTAGGAGAAGTCATATGCACGTTTTACTTTTTTTACCGGACTTTAGATTTTTAGTAATCTATTGGTTTATTTGAATTATGAAATTTTTATATATGTCAAATTATGAAAGATTAGAAAATCGTTATTTTGATGGAACCACCAAAATCGCGATTTTCTTCTTGGATGAGAGAGTTGACTTTTTATTTGTAAGAGAGATGATTTTTCTGATATTTTTATTGGATTCAAATGGGAGATACTTCCTTATTTACATGTAATATCTTAGTAAATGAAACTACAAATATAACATTTACTTAATGATGTTCAGGTAAATAAGGTAAGTGGACGGGATTAGACGTGGCTAAGGTAAGCTGAGGGAATCGGGCTAAAGCAGATGGAATCGGATGGAGTCGGACTGGATCGGCCCGATCCAATCTGATTCTGCTCGATCTCACCTTACCGACTTTGCCATCCATGTATGGTTCTCCCACTCTTCGGATGCTACCATCCTAATAAGATTGCTACGTTGGCCATTTATGCTATCCAATAAAATATATTGGGATGCAAACCTCGTAGCTTTGGTCGAAACAACTCTCGTCCATATGTATGCGTCCTCATGATGTCCAATATGTTGTGATTGTAGATGAAGTCATGAAGGTGGTTATGAATCTTGCATCATTCACTACATTTTTTACTATTGGATCTTGACAAATATCTTCTAACATTAGGTCAATGCAGTGCGCAGAGAAATGAACCCAATACAAGTGTTGCCTTTTCTCCATTAGTTTTTGGCCCGTCAACTTGAAAGCCGTTGCATTTTCCGTTACTACTTGGACTATTCTTTTCTTTCCGATCTCCTCCAGCATATTGTCCATCAACTGAAATAGGAACTCCGCATTCTTCACTTTGCCAGAAGCGTCTACCGACTTCTAAAAAACTATCATTACTTTGCAGTAGATTAAGAAGTTTATCATATTTCTTCGTGTAATGTTTGCACAGTTCTATAAGAAAAATTAGATACTGTGTGTTATTAATTAATAAATAATAACAATTAATATACCTATGTCTTGTACATACCTGTCCATCCATCGTACATTAACATGCAACAATACTTATCTCATATGCGTTCAAAAGTGGAAACATATACCTTCATGTATTCAACCTCCAAGTCCAAGTACTTGTTGTAGATTGCATAAGGGGTAGGGCCTTCTAACCCTTTGCCCACTTCACCAATAGTCTCGATCATTGACTCATAATATGATCCTTTTACTGCATTAGCCGGTATGCTGTTGAAGAACAACCCCCTTGACGTCGCTCTTCCTATCTTCTCCTTGCATATTTTCAAATTCTTGAAGGCTGCAGAAATAGATGGTTGCTTCTCCCTCCGCTGTATGAGAAATGGGTCCAATAGTCCCACTCTAGGATCATCGTCTCTACTGGAACCTCATGTATATTTGTGCTCATCCCAACACTTGAACTCCCTTATCCAGAAGATGCATGCCCACTACCTTGACCTAGGTGCCGGCCAGTACGTCAGAGATGGTCCTATTCCGCAAAGGACCTTCGACTTGCTTTCGATGTTCGACGAAATTGTTCTATAATAGGAGATAGATAATGTAAAAAAACTTGTCAATGATGTTATACATTAAAATGTATAATGAGGGTTTTTAAACTAAACTAACCTTCTTCATCGTCATCAAGATCAATTGTTTGTCTCCGTCTTGATAAACGTATCTCATCCACGCACCTTTGAGGAGGGGCAGACAACTCTTCTCGGATTTCTTGGCGTCTTCTAGTAATGTTCGCTTTGGATGTCTCCTTCTCCTTCATGTATTGGGAAAATTATATTTGAACTTCGGAAGAAACTCGAACATGGTGCCACTTCGCCTTTAATTCCCTCTAGGTGTTGCTTCAAACGACACACGTTTCCCGATAAGACCGGTTACAATACTTGCATTGGACCTTCCTTCGGCCCATGTCTACAACGGTACAATGAGCCCAAGCAAGATCGGTGCTAGGAGGGTTGCTTGAAGATTGGGAAGCACCACCTTCGGGGGTCCTGACTTATGTCTTGCAATTTGCAATGAAATGTGCTTATAAGTTAGAACAAAAAAAATAAGTTAAAAAACAAACAAACGAAAAATAAAGAAATGTTGTTGGGGCTGAGAGAGAGAGAATTCGCAGCCAAGAGTCTGGGCCAAGAGTGTGTGAGTGAGAGAGAGCCCGAAGACAGAGCAAGAGAGTGAAAGATCACCTCGCAATAGTGTAAAAGAGCACCCGAGAGAGAGAGAGAGAATACCCTAAGTTGGTAGGAAGAGAGAACTCAACACTTGAGTTTGGAGCATAATGGGGGCTGTTGGGGGTTTATATACACCCCAAGCCCTCTAAGGGGCCAAACTAGCCGTTTTTTGGCCATTGGGGAGCGCCCCCCAACGGCTAGAAACAACTAGTTTTCAAACTAGCCGTTTGAACCGGATCGGCCCGATCTGGATCGGGTCGGGCTCGGCGATCCGGTCCGATCCGCTCGCTAGGACCGGATGGGTTACCCCGGATCGGATCGGGTGGCCCAAAACTACCGGACCGGCCGATCCGATTCCTATCCGGCCAAGTTTTTGAACCTTGGAAAAAACCATGAAGTCTACTTCTGGCCAGTTTTGACTGGTGTCTTGAACAGACCCCTTTTGCCAATTGATTCCAGTTCTGTTTGGCTGGTTTTAGTTCCATGGTTTCCACTAGTTACCCAGTGGGTTCCTTGGTCTTTAGAATAACTTGTTATGATAGACAGTTTATCATCCACTTGGTTATATCATCACTATTACTGGCAAGCAATACTTGATGATAGCTATTGCTGTCTCCCGATTGATTTGCTGTAAGGGTTTCTGTATTTGTTGAGTTAGGTTACCATTTTTTGATAGGTTCCCATTATCTAATGTTGATTGCCTCCGTAGATCAACAATTGTTATTGCCAGTTGCCCTCCTAATCCCATAGTTGTAGTCTGCAGAGACTTATCTTAAAGTGTTTGCTTTTGTTGGTAAAAGCCAATTCTAATGGGCGAAATTGTATGGTTATCAATTGTTCTTTCAGCACAGATAGATAGTCCAGTGCTTTGGTTCATATTTTAGGCATAATTCATTCTTCATGTGTGTCCAGTGGACCCATTTGTGGCAAATTTTGTCATTTGGATGTTTGTTGGAATTTATTCTTAAATTGCTTCATCCTTGCAGGATCATGGATCTTTTTCTTGATTTCCTGATTGATGTAAAAGAGTTGTTTAATATTTTCTTTTGTCTTGTAGGTGGCTCCCATGCATGTTAAAAATGCTCGCGAAGTCCCAGAGTATGAAATCGACCCCAAGGAACTTGATTTTACAAACAGTGTTAATATAACCAAGGTACTTCTGTACTTAACCTTCCTTTTGTTTGTTCTGATAGAAGCATGGTACATTTTCTAAAAGGTACATTGGCATCTCCGCCGATAATTTGGGTGATACGCCTCCATGGGCATTGTCGACAAGCTGCATTAATTTTGTGTAGCTGATGAAACATACACAAAAGATGACATTAAAACAAGAACATGCTATCATTTTCTTTCAGTGGAGACAAAATGGTTGCTGAGCATCTTGCTATATGGATGTTACAAATTTGAATGTTAGTTTAGTAGGAAATTGGACGGGCCTTACTGGGCCTGGTGGTCATTGGCATGGGCTGGTAGCATTAGATGTGTAGCTTCTTATTGTCCTGGATGACTAAGTGAGATATCTCAGACTGCGAAACACCTGTGACCACCAGTAACTAGCCAGCGGGGCCTCAGTGAGCTCTGAGGGATAAACACTCTGCTCAACAAGTCAATTTGGAACATTTTATGGGCCACATGTGAAGAACATATGCACCTTGCGGCTTCTTTGAGATAGGAAGGTATTGGGAGAGATGTTGGTTCCTTTTTCATGAATAGAAAGGGGTAGCTGAGGATATTTAAAGCTTGCTATATGGGACTGTTTTCGCTTTCATGTGGTTGAATATAGGCCAGACTCTTAGATTTGAGCCTGGGCTAGTGCTTTGGCCAGAGGGTGAGCTCTCTTGAGAATCCTGTAGTGACCTTTAACAGCTGAACTCTGGTTGGCCCACTTAGCCGTTTAGGCCCTTATAAAATATCTTTAGTGATTGTTGTTTTCTCTTACAATAATTTTAATATGTATAATCTCTCTAATAACAGAACTGCAAGTGTTAACCTTCTGTTTTGTGGCTCTTTGAAGAGGATTTTTCTGATTCTGGTGATCCTAATTTGAAAATTTTGGGGGTGTGGAGACTGGAGTGGTTTTGAAGTAGTCTCAAAATGGACTGGGTCTGCCACAAAAAATGTTTGACATGCATTCTAAAACTAATTCTGATCTTTTTTCAGGCATCATAATCAAGGGGTTTTTGTCGGTCGGTGCAATGTTATTAACACCAGCCAAGTTGGTGAGGATGGTCAGAAATGCCAATCCAATCAGGCAATACATAAGTCAAATAATAAATTGTAAAAGGGCATCCAAGATCCCCTTGAAAATCTAAGAAAGATCTCTCCAAGGACCAATCTAAATTTGTAATACTTGTTTCCCACTTTGAACAAGTACTTTGCTAGTGACTTGGTGGTCAAACTAAGAAACCTGGGAATGCCAATCAATTTGGGCAATGCACAAGTCAAAATGTCAAAAGTCATGAAAATGTCCTTAAAAAATTGATCAAGAAATAACTCTTCCAACAGGGACCAATTTGATTTTGTAATCCTTGTTTTCCACTTCGTCTGTGTACTTTGCAAGTGACTTCTTGAGAAGGTCATGCCTATTCCCATTGTGCCAATTCTCCTTATTCTTTTTTCCAACATGCTGTTACATTTTACTGCAACAGTCATGATCACTCTCTCTGGTGCATTTGCTTCAGCAAAAGCATGGTGATCCAGGAGTACCTTCATCAAGATACCATATCTCTAGTCTTAGATGGATATGGTCAACTGCTCCTTTAGAGCTGGCTTTTTACAATTAATCTTTTGATGGTGGGAGTGGGACAAAATGGTTGCCCTGATATTCTGTTCGGCAGAAGCAATGCCAAGTACCCTCGGGCCTTGGTTAAACATGCTTGTTCCTGGCAATCTTTTACTCATGGTGCTCTGATCTGCCTCATCATGGTGTTTATCTTGTTGCTTTATAAAATTATGTATTAGCTCCTTGAAACTTTTTTACGTCTGAGCTTTAATGTGCATATTACGGATGTAATTGTTGGATGCTGACCTTTTACTTGTTCATGATATGCAATAAAGGATAGTTTTCTATCTTGGCTTTTACTGGTTATGTTTATTTCTTTTTCATGCTGGCAGATTCTTCTCAGTTGACATTGTATAACAGGAACAGAAGTTATTTTAGCTAAGGTGCCTTTGGAAATATCTGGGAGATATGCAGATCTCTTCGAAGATGCGTGCACGAGTGATTTTTTTTCTTGGTGTTGCAGAGAGGGGATGGGGTGGGAGGGTCGAGGTCATGCATAGGACACTAGGTCAATCTCTTAGATCATGTGGGTGGGAGGTTATGTTCACCAGATTTCCTCTCTATTAAAATGGTATTGGCTACATTGCCATCTTGTGGTTGTGGCTGCTGGATGATGGTTGCTGGGTTCTCATTATAAGATAAATTTTTTTGTTATATTATAATTATAACTTCTATCTAAATTTTCACTTTGTTGATTTATTGCCATTTTAACTGAATATCTGTCTTTTTTGCATTTTGCCATCAAAATATGTGAGATTTTTTTTTACTGACTATATATATTTTCTCTTGGTTTTATCCTTCCTGCTTTTTCACTATTGTTAAAACAAAAATTCTAGGGCACCTTTCGAGTTGCATCGTGGCGTGGAATTCAAGTTGCTGTAAAGATGCTCGGGGATGATGTAATCATCGACGAGGACAAAGTGTAGGGTGATTTTTTGAAATTCACTTTATATCCTCATTCCTCTCCATTTTTGCTTTGTTTTTTATTCAATATATCTTCATTGTCTTCTTGGTATGTGTTTGATTTTGCAGAAGGGCATTTAGGGATGAACTTGCTTTGCTCCAGCAAATACGTCATCCGAATGTTGTCCAATTTTTGGGTGCTGTAACGCAAAGTAGTCCATGACGATTGTCACTGAATATCTGCCGAAGGTTGCCACTATTTCTATCTCAGCTTCATGCTACTTTTTAATGTTTAACATGATTTGCTTGTATCATGTTTAGCATGATAGTCTTTTGAATTCTGGTGCTGTTTTCTTATTTATAATGTGATATGCTGAACTGTATGTTTACTGCCATAATCCTTGTAAGATTGAGGCTCTCTTAATAGGTTGTGCCTATTTTTTATTTTAGCAAAACCTAATGTCTGTTTGCCATAGCAAAATTGATGTTAGTTTTATATAAAAAGAGATCTTCCTTTTTATCTGACTTTTAGGCTCGCCTTGCTTTTTTTGTACTCTTCCTAGGGTGTTGGGGACATAATTTGTAAGGGTGAAAATGTCTGTCTTTTGTTTACTAGTTCTCCTCATTTGTCTGAGAAAAATGTTTGGAATATTTAAATCAGCTTTTATTTATACCTTTGTACAGTGTGCTATACTGTCTGTTTTGGCCAAGACTGCACAGATTGAGATATATTCCATGAGACGTAGTTTGAAGTTTGAACTACTTGTCAATAGTGGGAAAAGCTAATTGGTTATACTTGAACATTGGTATCTTGTGATAGTTTTCATGGTTTATTTCCTATATTTCATTTCTCTTCCTGCTAAAAGCTGCCTTGCAATTGCTTTAAATGCAATTTTCTCACACAAAAAACAGCCAAAAATTTATTGAAAGGCAACCGAACTTTTTACTATTTGCTTTCAGGCAAAAGATTTCTGTAGAATCATGATTGTTGTTGAGAGTGGATGCCACACAGAAGTGGAACACAAAGTTACCTTTCCAACTCAAAATAATATTGGATATAAAGTCTTTACTTTGAAATGTTTTGTTTACCAGAGCTGTCTGACTGATCAAAATCTAATGCTGAAGTAATTTAATACCTTAAAGTGGCAGGAATTGAAACAATAATATGGCCATTGAATGTGATTCTTGACATATTCAGGGTGATCTTTGTCAATATCTAAGTAGGAAGGGAGCCCTGAAGCCAGCTACTGCAGTAAGATTTGCTCTTGATATTGCAAGGTCAGTATACCATCTTTGGTGATTTATTTGCTTTTTCAAAATTCTTTGTACCTTTTGTGGCAGGTTTTGATATCTTGAATGGATTTTTTTTTCTTTCCCCCATTTTCTAAAAATGAATAGTGCCATAACATTCATTAATGGAAAAAGTGTGCTATGTGTCTGCTCAATTATATATTTTGATATGCTGAATATGATATTTTCTTACAGAATCTTGAATTAACAAGTTATTTCATATATGTTGACTTTTGGACACTGTCAAATATTTTTCCAGGGGTATGAATTATCTACATGAGCACAAGCCTGAAGCTATCATTCATCGCGATCTTGAGCCTTCGTAAGTGATCTTACATGGCAATCCTTGTAGAATCCCTTAGTTGTTTTTCATTTTCCATCTGAGCATTGCAATTTCTCTACTAACAAGTGATAAAATTATTACCTAACGATAAAATTATGACCTTAATCCTCTGAAATGTTTGGATATTCTTACATTGCCAATGCGAGTAAGATAACAGAAACATCTTGCGGGATGATTCGGGGCATCTAAAAGTTGCGGACTTTGGAGTTAGCAGATTTCTTAGAAAAGCAAATCCTGTTAGGGAGGATAGACCGTTGACATGCCAAGACACCTCTTGTAAGTGTATATATGGCCTTCCATTCATTATCTTTATTTTTTATTTCTCATGATGCCTCTGTATTACTTGTAAGTTGTTTGTTGATTCTGTTGAAAATTTGTTGGATCTGAGATACATCTCGCTTTCATTTTTCATTGTCTTACATATTTTGAAGTTTGCAGTGACAAATTTTTTGTTTCTTGTTTTCTCTCCCCTTAAAGAAGTCAATGTAGTGTTGAGGATCAGCTTCATCATAGCAGTTCTATTTTTGCTAATTTTTTGTATCCTATGTTGGGCATATTCCTGCTTGAATTCCTTTCTGTTCCAGTCAATTGATGTTGGATACAGCACTCATCTTCTTGTTTTTATTCCTCTTTATTATTTATGTTCCAATAATGTATGGTTCTTGTATCTGTGATTAACAGGCCGTTATGTTGCTCCAGAAGTCTATCTAAATGAAGAATATGATACAAAAGTGGATGTCTTTTCATTTTCCTTAATACTACAAGAGGTATCCGTCTTTCTTTCATTTACATACACCCTGGGAACTTGATATAAAATCCTGCATAAAAAGGAAAATGTTTCTGGGCCTTCTTTAACCTTTCTATCAAAAGAGATAATTTAGAGTATCTTAAAGATAAAGAATGGAAGGTAGTTTTCTTTTGCATAGTAATTTACAAGGGTTTTTTACATGTAATTTGCAAGGGTAGGCTAGCCAGAGAAAATAAGTCGGCTCCCATGGTTCTTATAGTAATTTACATAGTTTTCTTGTGTGTACTTGATTTGCTTGTGGCCTAACTTAGGTCACTGAAACTGGAATCAGGGTCCATTAGATCAAAGCATATGAAGCATATCAGTTAATATCATTTTGGTAGCCTTTACATGCCGTACTTTAACTATCTTATGGTCGACTAGTTACATCTTGTATTTACTTTTAAATTGGTAATTTTCAGATGATTGAAGGGTGTCCTCCTTTTCGTGCGAAGCAAGAAAATGAAGTTCCAAAATCTTATGCTGCAAAGGAACGGCCACCTTTCAGAGCTCCATTAAAACTGTATTCAAACGGATTGAAAGAGTAAGTGTTACTGTTGTCCAGCATCTTGTTTGTTTTTCCAAGTTATTTCTGCAATTTTCTCCAATCATCATTGCATGTTAATCAACGATTCTACATGTTGATTTCATATGACTTGGGGCTTAATTTGATGCTATTGGTGTTACTATGGCTCAGTTTCGTCTCCCTGGGTTTTGCTGCAATGATGACTTGGAAACCCCCCGCCAAATTCTCCCACACGTGAAGAATAATCCTGAAATGCAGAATCTGATCCGGATCGGCCAATTCTATATGGATTTTGCTAGGCCGATCTGATTCTGTATATAGATCATATATATGTTATATATATATGTTAATGTACATACAATCATATATTAATGTAAATATAAGATAATGTTTCATATATCATAAATATATATGTATGATTACATATCTGTTGCACCCATTTTTCGACACATATGGCACACAAAAAAAGGTCAAGCAGTCATCCAAGGATTCGATCATATATATGTTATATATATGTTAATGTACATACAATCATATATTAATGTAAATATAAGACAATGTTTCATATATCATAAATATATATGTATGATTACATATCTGTTGCACCCATTTTTCGACACATATGGCACAAAAAAAGGTCAAGCAGTCATCCAAGGGATTCGATTAGGCCCTTACTGGCCCCCGACAGGCCAACAGCACCTGCTGGAGCCCAATGGGTTCAAACTGGCCTTTTTGAGGCCAATCAAATCCATTGGGTGGCCAGCAGGTTTGACCAACCCTATTTGAGGTCAGTCAAACTCGCTGTTGACTAGGCCAAAAAGAGGCTGGACCCAACAGGGGTCCAACGGGTTCAAAAACCCTTTTTGGATCCCCAACGGATCCAAAAGCCTCGTTTTGAGGCCTATTGAACCCAATGGCCCCTATTTCCCCCCCCCCCCCCCCCCCCCACACCCTAAATCTATAAATAGGTCCCCGGTGGCCTCATTTCCAGATCAGAGAGACATGAGGACAGATCGAGATCCAATACAAGGAAGTCCGTCCGTGGTTCTGTTCATGGTTTGCTAGTTCATTGGCTCGTTGATGTAAGCCCTCAAGGGTATGCAAAATTGCATAAAACACCCTCGGATTTTTACACTGATGCCCCCATGCCCTTATAGGCTCAATATGATCGCCATATAATGTCTTCGTGCCACTTAGAGGGTAAAAATGTGTAACACTCAGAGGTTACAAAAATACCCTTTCTAGTTGGACAGAAAAACCTAAGTCGTGTAAATTGCAATCATACCTTGCACTTTTCCAAATTATGGCTATGCCCTTATAGGCTATAGCCCTCATCAATGCGGAGTGGAAATGTTATTAATGGGGAGGAGCCTAAAGTTGAATCTATTGGAGCAAGTTTGTGCACTTGTACGTGGTTCGTTCATTTGACTTTTTGTAACACCCTCAAGGGTATACAAAATTGTATAAATACCTCTACCTTTTTACATTTATGCCCTTATGGGCTCAAGGATGCTTGTTATATAACATCTTCATGCTACTTGGAAGGTAAAAATATGTAGCTCTCATAAATTACCAAAATACCCTTCTTTGTAGGTTGAGAAGACCCAAATTGTGACTAAGCCCCTGTAAATACCATGTTATGTAACCGACAATGCTTAGACCACGGTGGCTATGCACATGTACCCACGTTAGTGTGGAGTACCATTTTGCGACATGGTGACTATGCCCTTGTACCTACGTCAGTGTAGAATACCATTTTGAAAATTGTGGCTATGCCTTTATACCCGCGTTAGTGCGGAGTACCATGTTGCAGAAAAGAGGGGAGAAGAACATCCAGAAGGCTCCTAGCTTCAAGTGTTCATGCTCGTGGTTCATGATCTCGTCCAGTTGTGCAAGTCCGTCAAGGGTATGAAATTACAAGATGCCCTCGGACTTTGCGCTTATACCCTTAAGAGGTTCGGATCGTGTACCGTCTGTGTGTCTAATAGATGGTAGCCATGTGTAACTCTCAAAAGTTACAAAAAAACCCCTCCTCACAGACCGTACATGTTCAATCTTGCTAATTACAGTTATACCCTACAATTATCCAAATTGTGGCTATGCCCTTATAATCTGTGTCAGTGTGGGAACCTACTTTGTATAGGCAACAATATGCCAACCACGCAATGTACTTGTATCCATGATGAATAAAGTGATTTTATCATTTTTACGTACTAGTTTTGCAATCATGTGGCAAATTACGCAAAAACCCATGTGTGTCAGAAAATTGTCAAAACCCCCTCAAATTTTCTGAAAATAGCCCCAGTGCTCCCAAAAGTTGAGAAATACATTGAAAGCCTTCTACCAACCCCGAACTTGTACCAAGTCCTCAGGTTTGGCCAAATTGCAAATATACCCCTACAATTCAGAGTCTTTAAATGACCTCCTTGCCTTCCAAAATTACCTCAAAGTATGGCTGTAAACGAATCAATGCACTCGACAAGTAGTTCGAATTTGACTCGGATGTTACTCGAATTTGGCTCGTTTAATAAGGTAAATGAGTCAAGCTCAAACAAAAAATGAAGTTCGTTTCATAAACGAGCTGAGTATGAACAAATGCCTACTCGACTCGTTTGAGCTCTTGACTCGTTTGAGCTCTTGAACAAATTCGTTTATTTTTTTAATTATAAAAATTATAAATATAATTGTTAAATATTTTAAATATTATATTAAAATAATTAAACAAGTAACTTGAAAGATCTTGAGGTATGACCTTGAAATAAGATAGATTTGGATCTTATAAACAATTAATTTTTTACTTGTAAATTGAATTAGGTATATATATATAACTCGTAAATTCAATTGGATTCGTTAAGATACTCGTTAAGGGCTCGAACTTGAGAGTATTTAAACGAACCAAGTTTGAACAACTATTTTCAATACTCGATAAAGTTCGAGCTCGATAAAAATTAACAAACAGAGCTTGAGCAGCATAATACTCAGTTCGGTTCGACTCGTTTATACCCCTACCTCAAAGTCTCTAGAGGTCTTGAATTGTAGCAAAATCCCTCTGCCAGTCCAAAGTTTATATTAAACCCCCGACATGGCCCAAATTACCAAAGTACCCCTTAAAACCTAGAAATTACCAAAATACTCCTGGAGTTCGGAAACCTTCCTAAACTTCTAAAACATACTTTTGATGATGAATGCTAGCCACTTGAATGAGCAGACATAACCTACATGCCTCTTGCATCAAGACCTACTAAGGAATGGATCTAAATTTCTTTGACAGTCAATCAAGGGTGTTCAAACTTTAAGCCGATGTAAATTAACACCGACTTCGGTCAATGAGGAAAGGTCCAGTACACGAAACTCAATTCGTCTGATAAAACAAAATGTGCGAAACAAATACCCCAAAAATGGGCGCAATCATCCAATAATGGACATACGAATCCCCCACATCAAATGAATTCTAAATTTGTCTGTTAAATAGGTTGGTACGCCCGCAACCCCAAAACGAATGTCATTGTTCCTCCTTTCTTTCTTTTCAATTAGATAGGAAGGAAAGAAAAATAGAATTTTTTTTTGCATCCAACAATATCTCACAAATATATATATGTAAATATTGAAGACATTTTTCCTGATTTTTCATTATTTTTTCATGATTTCCTATTTTTTAAAAAGAACATTTTTAAATGGATCAACCATACTCTTGGCAAATCGATTGGATTGGCCTATCCAATCCAATACTTCTTTCCATGAGAAGTACTTTATATGCAATATTTCATGACCATCAATATAGTCGGGAATAGTTGCATAGATAACCTTCTTACATACATAATTGCAGAAATAGTACATGTTGATGTCTATACCTCACACTATCTACAGATAGGCGCAAAAAGGCACCTCCTATTAGGCATTGTAACATGTCGTCCGATAAAAGGAACTAACTTGAGTTAAAGTCTGACTACAGATAGAAGTGTTCCAAATGTCTCAATTTGTTACTAATCAAGGTTTGGCGCATCGCCAATTCGGGTCGAATCGGGTTGTGCCTGATTCGCTCGAATCAAACCGATTCGGTTCGATTCGCATGGATTCGGCCAGAACCATGGTTTCTGGCCCATTTCTTGGCCGATTCCCTTGAATCTGGCCTTTTTTTGTATACTTGTCTGGTTTAGGCCTCTTGTAAATGTGTTTCATCATATTCTATGACATTAATATCATGTAATTGCTATACACACATGTATTTTCAATCAAAAAAAGCATTATAAGAGTGAAAACAAATTGAAACTCATTAATAGAAAGATATTTACATTGCACAAAGTAAATATAACAATCAAACTCTGAATTCCAATACAGAATACAATGACTAACTCTAATATCCCCAATGCCCTTGTTGATATGGATCGTATGCATTCCATTGAGATTGGATAGGCACGGACTCTGACTCATCTGACTCTGAGGGAAGCTCTCCAATAAGGTGATGACCTTTTGTTCGAGACACAAAACTACGATACTCATCCCATGTCATCATGGTATAGTATCTCTGACGAAACTGACTTAGATAATGGTCCCACACCTGGCTGCCGGGACGGATTACATTCAGTTGTGCCATCTGTACATCCTCCACAGGAGCAAAAATTTGAACTGGAATATGAACAGAAAATGCAGGAGGAGGATACATATATGGAGATGGACCAAGGTAGCCTGCTGTGGCAGTGTACCCACTGTACGGTCCGTACCCACTAGAGTAGTCTGTGCTAGTGGACTCGGGGTGATAGCTATGGCCGCCATAGGATCCAACAGACTCTTGTGTACTCATCCTCTCAAAGTCTGATGTCATAGTGTCATAGCTATGGGAATCCACTGGTGAACCTCTTGCTTGACTGCCAGGTCTAAACTTCTGCCTTCTATTGTACCGCATTGGGGCACCATGACTACTATCTTGTGTTGCACCCCCATAAAATTGCTCCTCTGTGAATTCCATCCCACCACCTCCTCCTTGATCATCGTCACCATCTCCTCCTCCCTGACCACCGTCACCACCTCCACCGTTACCACCACCGTCGCCTCTAGCATCTGAAGAAGAACCACTTGCAAATGCAATATAATTTTAAAATAGGTTAGCACAAATACAAATACATTTGAGGTAATGTGCAATACAAAATGATGACCTACCAGTAGTCATCGAATCATGGGAGGCGCTATTGGGCAATCGGGGTGAATCCAACAGAGACGGTGTCTCATCCTCTGCATTTGGATCCAAAGTCTCTGCATCGGCAATGTCAAGTGGTCTTCTACAATGGTAGCATCTTTCTTGCCTTTTTTGGATCCCCAACCAGAAATCCAACCCTTCTTTTTTTGTACTGGGGGAGGAGGTGGCTCTCGTATAACAACTCCTTTACTTGGCCGGGACTCTGTTGCACCAGTTTTTTTTCGGCGGGATTCTGTTGCTATTTGCTTCCCTTTTGCCAATTGAGATGGTGTGGGAGCCCTTGTAGATTGTGAGGGAGGGGCATCCTGGGTAGATGACCCTCTCCTTCTAGATTGTGTGCGGGGGAGGCCTTCCATTAACCTCTCAAAATCATCATCATCATCACCATGTCCTCCACCTGCAATAGCCCCAACATGATACATTAGCACAAATAATTGATACAATATGGAAGATGAAAGAAAGAAATTACTCGCCCACCTCCTCTGCGCTCATGAAGCTCCAGTTCTATGTCCCCAAGAAGATCCACCTCAGCCTCTGGATCCATCTCATAATGAGGGGAGTATGGCTGTCCCACATTCCCACGATCTCCCTCCTCTGTTGTTGCTTCTGCTACTGCCCTTGCTAGGAAAGTGTTATGGCGAGGTGGATCGTCAGGATCATCTGCCTCCTCATCTAACTCATACTCCCCCGCTCTGTTGTTGCTCGTGCAACCCATGAAACCATTGAGTCTTCTTCATCTCGTAGGAACCCAATATCAACAGGATCATATTCCACCTCCCCACGCTGCTTTGGATCTTGTGTGAGATGTTTGACCCTCAACCTATATTGTAGTGCACGTACACCAATTGGTCCAAGCGCCTATATGACAATCTATTCCGCACTTTGGTGTGTATCAATGCAAACGTACTCCAGTTCCTCTCACATCCACTAGATGGGAAGTCTGCGATAAGATCTTCACTGCAATTTTTCTCAATGTTGGCGCAGTATGCCCAAAGTTGAACCACCAATCAGCTGCAACCAAATTCAATTAGCTCAATCAGATATCAACCATCAAGTTGCAATGATAAAAAATGAAATGGGAAGCATATTACCGCCCTCTACACGCTCCCGACCAGCAATGGCAGATGGCTCAGCAAAGGTCCCAATGGCCTCCCGAAAACTCCTCATCTGCATTTATTAAATTGATCATCATACATATGAAATTCAAGTATTTGTTTTGGATGGAAGTTGATAATCCTATACTTGCCTCATCAACGGCATCTGCCGCTAGCACAGGACTTCTTGACAATCTCTCAACAGCCCTTGTAAAAGCAGCCGTCAAGTCATCCTCATATGCTAGCTCGTATGCGTAATGGTATGCAGGGTGGAGATAGTATGTTGCAATTGACGTATAAAATATCATCAGTTGTAACATAGAATAATATTAAGTGCATTACAAAAATAAGGACTGTTTCCTTACCCGCCATATGTAGATCTCTACTCATCTGCCGGTCTCATCTATCCTCAACAACATCCAAGACCAAGTGTGCATGCCGAGGTGAGACTTCACGGATCTTTTTCTTCGCGGCTTCAAGCTTTGCGTATACCAATCCTATAGACGGTCTCCTATCCCCATCAACCACCCTCAACACCTCATATAGAGGTTCAATGATCTGAACCAGTTTGAACACCCGATCCCAAAAATTGGAGCTGTTGACGATGCCTTCCACCTCTTTTCCATCCGATGTTCCAGCAAAATTGTTTTGCAACCATTTATCACCCCTAAACATGCGTTTCAATCCATCCTTGTGCTTCAATAGGCTTTGTAATGCCACAAAATTTGTTGCAAAGCGGGTGACACCCTGTCCACCAGTGGACTCTCTCATCTACGCCAACACAACATGATGATTGTAGATGAAGCGTGTAATCTTCTGCCCTGCATCCACCACCATTTTCACGGGTTGCAGTGTCCCAATCTCTTTAAGCATTAAATCAACACAGTGGGCAGCACATGGGGTCCAGTAAAGATGAGGATAAATCTTCATCAACTCCTCCCCTGCTTTTTTGTATGCAGATCCATTATCCGTGACCACCTGCACAATGTATTGCTCACCAATCTCCTCAACAACCTCCCGCATCAAACTCAAAATGTATTCATAGTTGTGTACTCTATCTGATGCGTCAACAGATTTGTGATAGAAGACTTGTCTATCACAATACACGAGGAAGTTGATGAGGCTGCTCCTGGTGATGCCCGACCAGCCATCACACATCAAAGTGACACCATACTTCTCCCATTTCTTCTTAAAACTGTCAATGTAAGACTTGATCTCATTAACTTCATCCTGAAGATATTTCCCAGACAAGTCCCTAGCTGTAGGAGGCTGCACATGTAGCCCTCCACGTTGAACCTCCTGTATAGCAGTTTTGTAGTAAGGACTATTTGCTGCATTGAATGGTAACCCTATATGGTGCCACCACTTTGCAATTGCTCGACCAACTTTATATTTCGGCCCCTACTGGTTGTATGCATCCTCAATCCTAGTCTGTTTGCCATACTCCCTAGGATACACATAAGAGTCCACGTCCTCAATTTGCACACCTGTGGGTCTCTTGCTATGCCTTCCTTGTTCTGGTAGTTGTGTTTGTGTGGGAGGGGGCTGAGTGAAATAATCCCCCACATTTGAAAATCGACGGGACTGAGTTCCGCCGGCTCCCCCTACCGCTGAGCCACTTCCACTGCCACTGCCAACCTCATGTTGAGCTCCATGAAAACTCATTCTGTGCACTGCCCTTGATCACCTTCCCATGCCTCAGCCCTGCTTTGTGCTCTGGCTCGCCTTTCTTGCACATCAGGATCAGGCACATATTCTGCAAACATTTCAACTTCATCATCAACGTCTTCATCTCGTTCCCTTCCTGATATAATCCTTTCTTGGATCTCCTTATCTGCCTTCTTTTTGCAGTCTCTGCTCGAACCTGTTTAAGGTGTTCAATCATAAGCTTCTTAACTTCTCTTGGCACCATTTTACACCCCTGCACGTCATGGTAGCCTGCTAGTCGACCACCAGCAGGGTGCTTCTTCAAACGGGAGACCCCACCTCCTTGTCCCGTAAAACCACAATAATTGCACTTGAAGTTGTGCCTATTTTCCAACATGATGCCATGCTGCCACCCAATATCATCAGAGCCCCTTTTCGGTGCCATCTACAAGGACAAAATAAATAATTTAATAAATTTACAGTGAATTCATTTAAATCTCAGAATTTGAACACTAAAAGAAAGTGTTCTTACTTCTTATATGATATTTTTTTAATATATATGAATCACATGATCACAGAAATCCATTCACACCTCCATATACATTTTCTGTAATTTCAAGCATTATTAATTTTTTTAATTTTTAAAAAATTATTAATAATGCGAGAACATAAATTAATTGTAGCTCAACTTCTTATGGAATCAACTTCTAACCATGATATAGAAGTTATACAACACATTCCTATCAATTTTTGGTGGTTTACAATTTTTTAAGATTTTTAAAATTATTTTTCAGAAAATCATATTTTAGGGAAAATCTTCAAATCTACATGAAAAGCTTGTAGATCTTGATGAGAAATGGTTGCAAGTGTACACCAATCACTTGCAACATCATTTCCTAACAAGATCTAACCCATACACCAAGAAAAAAACAGAAAAATGAAGAAATATGGTGGCTTACCTTCAAAGCCCTGGGGGGGGGGGGGGTGCTCTCGGCCTGCTGCGCTGCGAATCGGGACTGTACAGTCCCATTCGCAGCACATCGCGACACCCTTAAGGGTGTCGAGCGAATCGAACCCGATGCGCCAGTATCGGGCCGGATTGAGGCGCATCGGTTCGATCTGCCTGGTTAAACCAGGTCCGCCCGCATCGCCCCGAATCGCGCATCGGATCCCCTGTGATCCGATGCGATCCGCCCGAATCGGGCCGGCTCGATCCGATGCGCCAAACCCTGTTACTAATAACATAACCTTGTTATGTAATATAGAAAAAAAAATATAACCATATTTATTAACGCAAGTGAAAGAACACCTCTCCATTAATATGTCATCATGGAAGTTAACAAGGCTATTTCTGCAATTGCGTTTATGTAGGAGGGTCATTTTAATATCAGGTCGGCAATTATACAATTATGGATGCAAGACAGCAAGATGGGCAGTTTTGCAATTTTCCCTTCTAGTTAATGCCATCATTTTTGTCATATAGCTTTATGCTGTCAATTGTGGGTAGATTTTTGTTTTACATTTGAGTACCATTTTCCTCAGTTGTCGGCATAAGAAAAAAACTTCAATGGTTAGTGGGTTTCAAATAATGTGCCATGTATTTTTTAATCTGGTGAGGAATTCTTCATAAAATCATTTCATGAGGTTCTGATGATCGAAGGAAGTGGGAATGCTTGCAAAAATAAAAATTTTGACATTTTCATAGACTCTTAAAAGGTTCTTTGGTTAAGATTTGGCATAATGTCTTCAAAAATCACTTTTACATCTTGAAGTTTGTTAATGCAATGTGTGTGCGACAGGTTGATTGAGGTATGTTGGGATGAGGATCCATCCAAGAGACCAACATTTAGAGTAATCATTGATCGTCTATCCCAAATCAGAATCAGCTTGCTCATAAGAGACGCTGGAAGGTATGTCTATCAAATTGTTCCTTTTTCTGAACAATTGCCTAAAAGAATGTAAGGTTAGCTGGTCATCAATGCCAAGCATAGGTTAACCAAAATTTCTTCCACATAAAACATGTAGACATATGCTGTTGTGGAGAAGTTGACAGATTTACTCTCATGCTATTTTAGAACTTATGATTAAGGTCAACTATTTTTATCAGTTTTTTTTTGCCAATAGCAAATGGCCGTGTCCCCATGTAACACTTCATATTCATGGAAATGTGCTGTTTCGATATGATTTTGTGGATAAACATGTCAATCATTAGTCTAGCTTTAACAGTTGCTTTCAAATGAGATCCAAAGGAAATATTGTGATTGGCATTTTCCTCACCAATAGGAGCTAAAATTGAATATGTTCTCACTACAACTGGTGTATAGTGGCATAGCGCGGTATCCTTTAAATCACATGTTTTAAGTTTTCTTTAGATCATTTTATATGTTTTTAGTGCGTTTGAGTCCTTCAAAGGTTTGGTTTTCTGATTTTGTATTGTGAAAGAGTAAAAAGCTTTTTGAAGGGGGGGCCACAATTGTGGACGTCCATCTCATATTTCCAATCTCTTTCTAATTCGTGAATTAGAAATATAGTATATCCACTATGCTCATGGTAGTGTTGTGTTACTGCAGGGGCTTCTTTATATTTACATTTCCAATCTCTTTCTAATTCGTGAATTAGGAATGTAGTATATGTTTATTCTATCCGCTATGTTCATGGTGGTGTTTTGTTACTGCAGAGGCTTCTTTGTATTGGTTGAACGAATGTGTTCCATTTTCCATGCTGTCCAGGTGAGACCCCTGAAATGTTTCCAAAACATTGAAGCTATGTGGAAGAAAGATTCTTCGGACCCAAGCAGCCGTTCCTCACGGTCATCCCATTCAGACTGCTAGACAGAAGGAACTAGTGATAATTCTATCATCTTGGTTGTTGATCGGTGAAAGCAAATCCAACAAATTCATTCATTCGTGTTTAGATAATCTTTTAAGGGCCAGCCAGTATTCGGTGAGTAATACTCCCTAGAGCAGATATGTGTGACTTCCCATTTTGTAAGAAATGTGCAACACTTCGTCTTCTGTCTCAGTTCACGAGTATAGTCATTGATTGTACCTAGGTAATAAGTTGTGGATACTGTGTGGAGATGTACATGGGGACCGCTTTACGCTAGTTTCATTTGGATTCGTTTCAGTGAAGCGAAGAATTTCTTCCCCCTTTTTTATCTTTTTTCTGTTTGCTTATCATTTTTTTTTTACTCTTTATGCAGGCAAAATTAAGTTTGATTTTGAGTATTAATTCTATATGGGGAGGCTGAAGTTCTTTTTGTGTTGAACTGGATTCATTTGGCCCACTGCCTGATCTTTTTTTTAATGCTGAATGCAAGCCCTTTTTATCCCCAATTATTTCTCGATTGTCAAGTTTTAATATTTTGTGCTTATTTTTTGCGAAAGAAAAAAAAGTGGGGAGACTGAATTGGGTGCTGCGGAGGCAGACAATGGCTGACTTGTGGCATACAAAAAGCAGTCGACTTCCTCGATTCTAGAGAACGTAAACAGAGCTAAGATCAGAGGTTAATTCTGCATTGCTCCAGATGATGCACCTTCGGATCTTTTATTAAGAGATTTATAACTGTCCTTTGGCGTAATTTCGTGCTTATGGTCTTGTATTTTAATTGTCAGTAGACTTGTGCTTTCTAAGATTACTTGCAAAAGGGGATTAAATTTGATCAATGATCTGTTTGATTCATTTTTATGGTCACAGATCGACTTGTGTTTTAATGATCTACGATGTGTTTATTTAAGAAGCCTAAAATTGGTGGACGTATCATTTACTAATTTAATTCATATATAAGGCTGGATCATTTATTAGTATCCGAAGAACTTGAATTTTAGGTCAATGGTATTTGGACTAATCGATGATAAAGTATTTACATACTAATATGATACATTCCTAATTTCTAATGTGACTGTTTGGCTTCAGTAAGCAACCAGAGATTTACGCATCAAAAAGGCTAATTAGGCGTGAGGAACAGCAAAACCTTAATATCTGGTAACATTAAAAGAAGGCAAGGGGATTCTAACTGGTCTTCTTGTGATTGAGACGTCTCTTGTTCTTCGACCTCCATCTTGACTGGAGCCTTTGGGGTTCAAGGATGATATTTACACAATGATAATCCTGATGCGTTGCCCAGGATAAGGAGGAAATTGCTTGGACAACCAGTAGATGATCCTCTTACCCATCCCTCCGATCCTAAGGAACATGTCTAACCTCAATCTAACCCATGTTATCTACAATTGACATCCCCCAATCAAATAAGCAGAACCTAACCTTGGGAGAGACTGCAACGTTAGCATTAGCATCGTATGACGGGCTTGCATGTCCCAACTCAGTGTGACTCCAGGATTTGTACATATCGTCGGCATCTTGTTGGGCCATGGGCCGGCCCCATCCACAATCCCACGCCCACGGTAGAGGGAAACCGATGCCCCAAACGTCGAGCACACGCAGTTCCCAAATTCTCCGGAGACCAGGTCCATTGCGCCGGGCGAAGAAAGGACTCGCCGACGTGGCCATCTCTTATTGGCCGGGAGGGACTGTGAGAGGGCCCACAGGCCACCCACTCTTTTTCGTCCACCTGCCCGCTTTGTTCTCCCTTTCTTGGTGACGGGGGAAGGAAGACGTCAACAAGAGCACGAGCACGAGAGGGAATGCCTTGCTTTGCGTGGCTGGTTCTGCTTCCTTCCATTTTATATCCTCACTCCCCTTCTTCCTCTAGATCTTCTCCATCGCGCTCTTCAGATCTGCAAGTAATTCTGTGTTCTTGTTGGAAGAGAAGGTACGAAGACTAAGCAACGACAGCATGGGCATCATTGGGACCGTAGCTCGCCATCTGGATGCTCTCGTCGGGTACGAGCACCTCGATCTCCAATCTCCACGATGGGTTATTACTCGAAATCAAATTGTTCTATATTGTTTTGTCGGCATTTTCTTGGATGGCATGATGCATTAATTTGTTGTATCTAGCTAGCTACTTCATGAAATTATATCTAATTGTTCATTAATTTCTTCTCTTCTTTTTTTTTTCCGTTAATTGGTCGGAGCAGGCCGGGGGTGATGCTGCTTTATCCTCTGTAAGTGATCAACTAATCCTTGTGGAAATTCTGGATAATTAATTATTGTTATCTCTTGGTTACAAGTTGGTCATTATAAACGACGATCGATGCATGCCACAATCTAATTTCCTTATCAATATATAAGACGTTATATAATTAAACCGTCAAGTAATTGTGGCACCTTTCTGTATATCGACAGGGACGCAAAGTCCCATCATCAACACACACACGTACATAACCCATGCTCAGATAACTCTTTAATTTAAGCTGTAGTATAGTACTGTCTATGCATGTAGTATAGGGTATGTTAGTGTGGCTTTTGTACGTACATATTTAAGAACCTTTAATTGAAGTATATAGATGCAAAAGGAAGGCCATTTTGCTTTTGACCTCAGGAGGAAGTGATCAGTGTGACGATCGTACGTATCCACCTCCATTAATGACCACGCAGGTACGCATCGATCAGGGCGATCGAGACACCCACGACTGTGGACGACCAGCAATGGCTCACCTACTGGGTCTTGTACTCGTTAATCACACTCTTCGAACTCTCCTGTTATAAAGTCCTGCAATGGTACGTTATACATATCAAATAGTCTTCCACCTTCCTCCTCTTCTTCTTCTTCGTCGTATATACATATAACACGAAAGACGTACGACTTGAATTGTTTGTGTATGTGTATTGCGTAAATATGAGGTGCGTACGCGTCTCTGGCTGCAGGTTCCCACTGTGGCCTTACATGAAGCTACTGTGCTGCATGTGGCTTGTGCTGCCGTGTTTTAATGGGGCTGCTTACATATACGAGAACTACGTGAGGAAGTACGTGAAGATTGGGGGGCGTGTGGGATCGGGTTACCCGGAGGAGCAGAGGAAGGTGCTGCACATGATGAGCCTGGACGCCAGGAAGTCCGTCGAGCACTTCATCGAGAAACACGGCTCCTCTGCCTTCGACCGGGTCGTCAAGGCGGTAAGTACTAAAATTCAAAAAAAAAAAAATCTAACAATATATACAGGCAAATCTCTTAATTAATATCTGGCTCCCAACACATGAGGATTCGGACCCATGAAATAGATAAACGGGTGTCAAAAGTATATATATATCATATATATCTAAAGGTTGATGCATGGGAGTTTCCTGATGATCAGTAGGGTCGTATATTTCCTTTTGATGGTGCAGGCCGAGATTGAAGCCAAGAAAGAGATGGAAGGAAAGAAGTGATGGAAGGAATTAACATTACGTGCTATCACAGACTGGACAGCAGCTTAATTAGTGACGTTGTCCCACAATGATCACCTGATACATGCTGTTTTCATAACTCAAATACTTGACGTCACAAGCCGATCGATACGTACTCGTTCATGTAATCCGGAGTGGAGATTGTAGTGTTGTATATATGAGAAATGTCGTGGGTATTGGTTGTCAAGGATGATACACATATATAATTCAGCAACTTAAGTTTACTCTCACTTGCAATATGCATTTCTCGCTTAATTTCTCTATCTATATATATTTGTTGCATAGCATGCATGCATGTTTTGTTTGTCTTGCATCCCCCTGCAGCCCTGTTAATTTGAAAATGTGGTTGATACCTCATACCTGACTGGGGTACGTGTGCAGAGCATGCATTCTTTTAACTAATTAAAACCTAGCTAGCTATGAAGGTAAGAGTGGCATTTACTTGAACGTTTATCCCCATTGGTAACCTGGAATACGTTCATTAATTAGCTTTCCTTTAGGACGAGGAGTAAAAACCTAGTTTAATTCCTGGTAATCTCCAGGTGCTTGTGGGTGTGGGGAAACTCTAGCATATATACAAGTTCTTCGGTCCCACGCAGAATCAAATAATTATACACTAGATACATATAGAAAGACATGGAGGAGGCTTATGATCTTTATATACCACTGCGAGCAGGTGCATTGAGATGATGTTTACAGTCATAACTGGAAATTAACGCAGTGATAGATATTAAATATTTGGCCAAAGCAAGAGAGCACCAAATTTTACTGGCAAATGTGAGGTCGAATAAAGACCCTATCATATATCAACTGTTGGTGCTAATAGTAGACATTTTCTATAGACAAACAACCGCATGATATACAACATGTGAAAGTGCACTTGTTGCATTTTGATAAACTTTCTGTTGGGTGGACACATTAAACCACCAATTTAATGGCATTTCACAAGTGCATTAGTATCCCTCATACAGAAGGTCGCTTCGATTATAGAGATATCATTACTAGCTACCTGGCCTAGAGTAGTGGGCTGGTAGTACCATCTCAGGCTGGGAGGCAACTCCTCTTGGTTATATTATATGAATTGGGATCCTCTAGAGCCCCCACAGGAGGGGGCTCGGTCAATAGCATGGGGTGGGATGGTTTTTTTTCAACCCCTCATTTTAATTGCACTTTTATATATACACAGATGTTAAAAAAAAACTCACCCCGACCAAACCCCCTCCTGCGGGGGCTCTAGAAGATCCCAATTCATATTATGTAGGCATAGAGAAAGAACATGGCACGCGAAAGTATTGTCCAACTATGCAATAATGGAAGAGGAGAAGAAGTATGGGGGAAAGGAGAGATGGGGCTGAGGATTTCTTCCAAACTTTTGAAGAGACACTACAAGAAAAAGCGGAAATAGAGACCGAAATTTTCGGTCTCTATTCGGTCTGTAAACTCCTCAGAGACCAAATAGTGACCGAATTTGTCGGTGAAAAATTTCTGGTCACAAATTTGTGACCGAAACAGTTCGATCACTAAATAGTAACCGAATAATGAATGATATATTTCAGTCGCTAAAAGTCGACTTCAGAGACCGAACAAGGCGGTCACTAATTCGGTCACTAAATAGAGACCGATTAGTGACCGAAAAATTCAGTCACTATTCGATCCCTAAATCAGGGACTGATCTGTGGCTGAAAAGATCGGTCACTATTAGTAACCGAATGATTCAGTCACTATTCGGTCCCTGAAACAGGGACCGATTTGAGACCGAATATTTTGGTCACTAATAGTGACCGATCTATTCAGTCACAGATCAGTCCCTAATTTAGGGACCGAATAGTGACTGAATTTTTCGGTCACTAATCGATCTCTATTTTTTAATTATTTTTTTAATATATTTAAATTTTTAGCAAAATAACCTGTGTAAATACAACAATGTCCACAACAATAATAAAATGTCCACAAGACAACAATAATAAAATATCCACAAACACAACAATAATAAAATGTCCACAAGATAATAATAATAAAATATCCACTCTAATAATAAAATGTCCACAACACAATAATAATAAAAAGTCCACATAATAATAAAAATATTCACAACACCACAATAATAAACTGTCCACAACAACAATAAAAATGTCAACAACAATAATAATAATGAAATGACCATCATGAATCCTCGTCCTCGTGCTCATCCTCGTGCTCGTCTCCTCCCACGCCACCCGATGAAGGAACCTACAATACATATATAACAATAATAAGTTAAAATTGAATACTATTATAAATAATAAATTATTTAAATTTATAGATTTTCATTCACTCACTTTCGGTCAATATTATGGTCACACTATTTTAGTCACACTTAAGTTGAATTTGAGCGTCGAGCACAAATCGGGAGTCGGAATTGAACTCCGTCAATTTTCACAAGTCACAATCATCGCCCTAGCCATGCTGGAAAAAATCAGAGGCCAATCGGATGAGTATTTCTAGTTTTGGACCCCCAAACCTAATTTTTTCAATTTTAAACTAAACTAACTTACTTATTGTGAATTTGAGCGTCGAGCACAAATCGAGAGTCGAAATTGAACTTCGTCGATTTCTACAAGTCACAATCATCGCCCTGGCCGTGCTGGAAAAAACCAGAGGCCAATCAGATGAGTATTTCTAGTTTTGGACCCACAAACCTAAGTTTTTCAATTTTAAACTAAACTAACTTACTTATTGTGAATTTGAGCGTCGAGCTCAAACCGAGAGTCCGAATTGAACCCCGTCAGTTTCCACAAGTCACACTCATCACCCCGACCGTGCTGGAACAAATTGGGGGCCGATTGGATTAGTATTCTAATTTTAGATCCCCAAACCTAGCGAAGTTCTTCATTTCTAAACTAAACTAACTTGCTTAATGTGAATTTGAGCATCGAGCTCAAACCGAGAGTCCGAATTGAACCCTGTCAATTTCCACAAGTCACATTCATCGCCCCGACCGCGGCGGAACAAACCGGAGGTCGATCGGATGAGAATTTTGAATTTTGAACCCCCAAACCTAAGTTCTTCATTTTTAAACTAAACTAACTTGCTTATTGTGTATTTGAGCGTCGAGCTCAAACCAAGAGTCCGGATTGAACTCCATCAGTTTCCACAAGTCACACTCATCACTCCGACCGTGCTGGAACAAATCGGGGGCCGATTGGATTAGTATTTCTAATTTTAGATCTCCAAACCTAGCGGAGTTCTTCATTTCTAAACTAACTAACTTGCTTAATGTGAATTTGAGCGTCGAACTCAAACCGAGAGTCCGAATTGAACCCCGTCAGTTTTCACAAGTCACACTCATCACCCCGACCGTGCTGGAACAAATTGGGGGCCGATTGGATTAGTATTTCTAATTTTAGATCCCCAAACCTAGCGAGTTCTTCATTTCTAAACTAAACTAACTTGCTTAATGTGAATTTGAGCATCGAGCTCAAACCGAGAGTCCGAATTGAACCCTGTCAATTTCCACAAGTCACATTCATCGCCCCGACCGCGGCGGAACAAACCGAGGTCGATCGGATGAGAATTTTGAATTTTGAACCCCCAAACCTAAGTTCTTCATTTTTAAACTAAACTAACTTGCTTATTGTGTATTTGAGCGTCGAGCTCAAACCAAGAGTCCGGATTGAACTCCATCAGTTTCCACAAGTCACACTCATCACTCCGACCGTGCTGGAACAAATCGGGGGCCGATTGGATTAGTATTTCTAATTTTAGATCTCCAAACCTAGCGGAGTTCTTCATTTCTAAACTAAACTAACTTGCTTATGTGAATTTGAGCGTCGAACTCAAACCGAGAGTCCGAATTGAACCCCGTCAGTTTTCACAAGTCACACTCATCACCCCGACCGTGCTGGAACAATCGGGGGCCGATTGGATTAGTATTTCTAATTTTAGATCTCCAAACCTAGCGAAGTTCTTCATTTCTAAACTAAACTAACTTGCTTAATGTGAATTTCAGCGTCGAACTCAAACCGAGAATCCGAATTGAACCCCGTCAGTTTTCACAAGTCACACTCATCACCCCGACCGTGCTGGAACAATCAGAGGCCGATTGGATTAGTATTTCTAATTTTAGATCCCCAAACCTAGCGAAGTTCTTCATTTCTAAACTAAACTAACTTGCTTAATGTAAATTTGAGCGTCAGAGCTCAAACCGGGGGCCGATTGGATTAGTAAATGAGAGGGAGGTGCGGCTATAGAGATCGAATAGGGACCGATAAATATCGGTCTCTATTCAGTCTCTAAAAATTAGCGACCGACTAACTTCAGTCACTATTCTGTCACTGTATAGTAACCAAATAGTGACCGAAATAAAATCGGTCACAAATTTCTCTCACATGCCGCGAAAATGCAAAATTTTGTGACTGAAATCATAGTAGTCACTATTCGGTCCCTAAATAGAGACCGAATAGTGACTGACTTTCATCGGTCCCTAAATATAGCGACCGATAATTTCGGTCACTAATTAGTGACCGAATAGTGACCGAACTATGGTCGGTCTCTAAAATATATGATTAGAGACCGATCAATTCAGTCACAATTCGGTCACTAATTCATGACCGAATAGTGACCAAAATTATCGGTCTCTATATAAGTCGCTAAAAGCGCTATTTCTTGTAGTGAGATTTGAAAGGTTAATTTTATGATAACAACTTGGTGTAAATATTTGGTTCGCAACAAATGTTACAAATTTAATGAAGATTTGCCACATCATGAGATGAAGTATTATAATAATGCAAACTTTCATCAGATTTGCAACATGCAACAAGTATTTTCTTAATTTTATTTTGAATATTACTGAATGTTTACTAAATAAATGTATGATCATTAGGAGTTTAAAACAAATATCTAGATCAGAGGGCTAATTCCTGAATATGACAGATTGTGTTTGTAGGGTTCAAAAAAACTAAAAAGCCGTTTTGATAATAATTTACTATCAAGTTTAAATGATTCAGCAGATTCATGTAGAGTTGGACTCAACTTTTTAAGTGGGATAAGATTCTCTCGTTCGATCACTCCCCTCCTGAAACCAAAATCTCCTTCGGACTCCGCGCCCTTGTCGTTTTATCCATGGACCGGCCTTCTTGTTTCTGACTCGCCCATCTCTCCATGCAAAGAAAATCCTCACCTGCAAGATTGGAGCATCCAAATCCCTGCAACAAAGTTATCCGTCGTCCGGATTGGGTGACTGATCGGGGTGATCCCTGTAAAAAAAAAAGGACTTATCAAGGTGATGACCATGTGGTGTCATTCAGGCAAAGTCATTTTTTTTGGCTGAAATTCATACATTTTTGGAACTGGATTTAATTAAATTAACTCAATCCATGCATGGACAGAGCACACAGACAAAAGTCCAAAACTCTTAAATAAGACATTGTGTTTGAATAAAAATTTATTTCTTATTAGCGCTTAAATAAGATTTTAGTTTTTTGTATCAATTAGATTATCTATTTTTTGTAACTTTTTAAGTCATTCAATTGAGCTTTGCATGGCATATTGGCATATGTGCATATATTTCAAGCCGGCTTGATGCTTATATATATATGTTAAAAATTTTCATTTCATATATTTGTCGTGCTGGCAGACCTACACATCTAACCACACTACCCGAGATGGATCTAGTATGCCACTGATCAAATCTTGCTGATGTGACATCTTGACTTTTGTAGTTCTTTTCAATCGGCAATGGAGCAGCACCTGGAAAATCCTGTCTTTTTGTTGACTTACTCACTCAGAAGGAATACTTGCAAAGTGTTTTCTTACTCACCGTCTTTATAGCAAAGTTTGCAAACTGCATTAAATCAGCATTTGATGTTTGATGATGAAAAACTTGAAATTTACGCTTGTATTTATTTTTTTACTTTTCATTGGATGAATATGTTATGCCCTTAGTACATAGGTCAATGAAAAGTAAAAACTGTAAATGTAAGTGCAAATTTCAAGTGCAATAAATTTTTATCTTTGATGATATAATATAAATTGTTGATGTCAATATCATATCATACTGAAACAGTTGAGATCAGTCTAAAGTCTTCTTCTTTTTCCAGATTTCAAATTTTCTTATTATTTTGAGATTTTTTTCTACTTCGTACCATATGATAATAATATCAATAATTAAATGACATAGCATCACTAAATATTAATAACATATAAAAACTATCATAATTCCAAAGTTCACAATGTAATGAAGAGTCAACATCTCCATTTGACTTATAAACACTCTGAACTTCATATATATTCTAGTGGGTATAGGTGGGCACACGTCCGTGGAGAACAGTCTAATTGTATCAACAAATAAAGGCACATGTACTATAGTAGTTGGGATGGTGCAGAACAACTTTAATTGAGTGGAGAAGAAGGGTTTTAATTTATGCTCTTTATTGTCATGATTCAAGATTTGGTAAGTATTAGATCAGTGTCACGCTGAGTCGACCCGTCCAAACTACGACAATCTAGACGGCCTGTGTAACGACCTAGGATCCATGATCATTCCATACTCCATTTTGCCACCCACAAGCCCAAATACAATTGTTACTGTATACGTAACATAAGTTGGCTCAGGCCGAGGTGACAACTGAGGTGCTCCTCGCAGAAGAATGAACCGAGACGACCAAGTTGATGAATCTCGTCTGAGGCACGCTTGGCTGACGTGCGACACTGGTTCCAAGTTTTCGATCTGACCTGCAAAGCCCTCCAAGAAGCCTCGACGGGGAGACATTCCGACGCTCTTGTCAGTCGCTAGCCGAGCAGAATGGCCTAGCTTGTGGATAAAAACAGCGTCGACCCTCGCATCTTGAACACCTCACCACCGCAGCTGTGCGTGCCCAACTCCTCTGCCCCTGCCGCTGCCAGGATCCTTAGTGTTACGGGGAGTTCCTAGCAGGTCGGATGAATCTTCGGGCTCGGCTGACCTCATTGAATATATTGGTCAACGTCCCTTCGTGTAGCGGGGGACCGTTGGCACTGTTTTTATCCGACGACCTGGTCGTAAGACCAACCTCCATTCACACCTCAGGCCGACTTCTTCAGCTCGGTCGAGACGTTATTCTCGACTTAGACGTAGCCGACCTGAAGCCCAACATGCTCGCGGGTGTTCCGAAGCATGGCTCACGTAACTGATGGTGCAGTAACAAATGAGGTAAGGTCCGAGGATCACGCGCCCGATAATTGCGACCATTAAGGCCACGATCTCGGTGAGCTGGTATACTAGTTACAGCCACGATCTAACATCAATCAAGCGAGCCCTCAGCGAGATTGGTGGGGTCGTCTAGCTATTACACAGGTGTCCTAACACTATATAAGAGACAGACACTCCACAGGCGCAGGTACGATGTTCTATCCCATAGGCTAGATCATTCTGTTCGGCTAGCGACTGACAAGAGTGTCAGAGTGTCTCCCCATCGAGGATTCTCAGTGGGCTTTACAGGTCAGATCGGGAACTCGGAACCAGTGTCGCACGTCAGCCAAGTGCTCCTCAGACGGAATTCATCAGCTTAGTTGTCTCGGCTCATTCTTCTGCGAGGAGCACCTCAGCTGTCACCTCGGCCTGAGCCGTCCTATGTTACACATACAACAACAACAAGGTTATTATTTAGGTTGTCAATGGACCGGGCTAGGCCCGGCTTAGGTGAGCTTGGCCCAAGCCCAACTCATCAATATGAAAGCCCAAGTATGGCCCAGGCCCGCGCTATGTAGAGCCAGGTCGGGCCCAATACTTTTACAAAAATATAAAGTCCAACTAAGGCTCAACCCAACTCGAATACTTAAATAAAATTAAATTAATAATATATTAATATATTTAATAATAGAAAATTTATAGTCTCACTCAATTAAGTAGGGTTTTGATATTACTAGTTATTTACTTAATTTGTTTGAAAAGATAGTTTTAACTTTTAAATAAGTAAAATAACATAATTTTAACAAAGTAAATTTTAAAATTTGAAAGGAGAAAAAGAAAAGAGAATGGGTCGGACTGGCCTGTTAGGCCAAACTCAAAATCCGAGTCCGGCCCATGGGCCTAGTTGGGTTGAGTTTTTAGGTCGACTAAAGCCCACGAGCCAAAAACAGTCTTATGGCTCAGCCAAAATCGGACCAGGCCCTCGGGCCTGTTAGGCCGGCCTAACCCATTGACAGCCTTACTTATTGTTAGTCTAGAGATATGAATAAGTAACTAAAATAAGTATAACAAAAATGAAATTAATTACAATATTCAAATGACACAATATCTCAATTAGTAATAGAAGTATAACAATAAAATACATCTCCTTAAGGGACATACCTTGAGGAAGTTTAAAAAGAACTAACCGCTCATGCATGGGAAGACGCCTCGGCTCTCAACAACCATTCAGCCAAAACAACATATAAGAGTAATAAATAATAAAGTAATAATAGATACATCGATATCTAAATTAATAAAGGAACTATACCAACCATAAGGAATGAGCCAGCACGCACACTCCATATCTTGACTCTTTTATCTTCGTGTCTATGTATTTTGGTGATAACAAAATTTAAAATTATATTTCTTTAATCATGGCTATGCATTTCATACTTATTGTTTCATATCTATTTTATTCTTAATGAATCTTCGTGATATTTTACTTTAATATGATTAACATATTCTTGTTCCATTAAGTCAGACAACAGATCAAATAAGCCTTTTCATGACTCTAAGGATCTTCACTGTTGTTGGCCCTTTTGGTACGGCAGCAAGCTAACCTAGATGGGGGGTGAATAGGTTTTTCTGAAATCTGAAATAGAAACTTAAACACAGAAATTAACACTTGAAGGTTTGGTTAGTTTAGTGTGATAAAGAGTAGCAGTGCGGAAGCAAATAAACAATCACACAAATAACACAAGAGATTTATCCTGGTTCGGCCCTTCCCACATGGAAGTCCTACGTCCAGTCCCCAAGCAACCTCTTGGGATTTCACTAACCAAGGGTACAGTCCCCCTTAAGGACACTACAACACCCAGCACCCCAGCTGGTCTTCTTCTCTTTCCCGGCAAGAAGGCAACCCACTTCTCTTACAGGTAAAGAAGCCAACCTCCTGGTACAAACCCCAGTGCGGTTCTGCTAGACACTAACCCCTAGCTAGGTTTACAACTGGTACAAACCCCAGTTTGGTTCAGCTAGACACAAACCCCTAGCTGGGTTATCTACTGTATACAGTCCTACAGCTGGACAAGGATCTTTCTTAGAAAGATCAGACTGAGAAGCTTTACAAGATAAACACTTGTGTAAAGCTCACAGTCCCAGACTCTCCCCAGATATACAATGAGCTCGGAGAGAAACAGAAGAGAGAAAAGAAAGCAATAGAGCTTGATTGCTTGAACGCTTGAGATGCTTGAAGGCTTGAGTGCTTCTTCTGGGCTCAGGCTCTTTCTCTCTTTCTTTGAGTGTATGTGTCGTTGAGGTTCTTCTCACAGTTGTAGACTCCTTCAAAGATATTCAGGAAAAGGCTCTTATTTTTTTTCTTCAGCTAAGCTTCTTCTTTTATATGAGCAATTTGAATGGATCCGTTGAAGAGATCCGTTGGATTTCTAGCCGTTGCTCATCTCCTCTTCATTTGTCTTAATCAGACTCTGACGGTCTTCGAGGTCTGTACACATAGAAGAAAGTGTTAGCATAAAAGAGTGTTTATGATAAACGATGCATAGTACTGTGCTTCTTGCTAACATACTGAAAATAGTAGGTCAAATCTTTTTCTGACAAGATTATGCATGCAGCTTTTTATGTCAGACAATATTTGACTTTTCAATGAGCGCCAAAAACACTTTCAAAATATTCAAGAGAAATCGTTGTTCATTTACAAGTAAATCGTTGCAAGTTTATGAACAAATCGATGTGAAAGACAAGTCGTTATGATCATTGAAGAAATCGTTATGAGCATGACTTATGAAATCGTTATGAGAAGAGTCGTTGCTCATTTATAAAGAAATCGATGTGATTATTTATGAATCGTTATGCAAGCAAATCGTTATGATCTTCTGAAGAAATCGTTGTGATCACTTATGAAATCAATATGAAAGGCAAATCGTTATGATCACTGAAGAAGTCGATGTGATCACTTATGAAATCGATATGAGGGCAAATCGATGTGGCTATAAAAGGAATCGTTCTGAGATCGATTCTTAACAAATCGTTATGGCCACTTAGCGAATCGTTCTGAGATCGATTTCTTAACAAATCGTTATGGCCACTTAGCGAATCGTTCTGAGATCGATTTCTTAACAAATCGTTATGGCCACTTAGCGAATCGTTCTGAGATCGATTTCTTAACAAATCGTTATGGCCACTTAGCGAATCGTTCTGAGATCGATTTCTTAACAAATTGTTACACGATAAAATCGATGTTTCACTTAACGAATCGTTACACGATCAATCGTTGTTTCACTTAACGAATCGTTACACGATCAAATCGTTGTGTAACTTATGAAGTCGTTGTTAGTGAAATCGATGTGGCACTTTGAATAGAAATCGATGTATATTAAATGAACATCGATTTAGCATTTTAGTGCGCCATATTGCATCAATGTGAGACTCAGCTTTTTGCTATGAGATTGATGCGACACAGATGAAACAAAATATTCAATTTAAGTTACATCATAAATTTTATTATCACCAAAATACAAGAACAATAGAGAGTGGTTCAACAACTGTAAGTATTCCAAGAAACTCAATTTAATTCCTTAGTATTCTCTTTGTGGAAATCTTCTAAGTCCACATCGACTGGAATGTTTATATCTTGATCAGTTGAAGTCCCACTTCATCATATGTGAACCTCACTTCATCATATGTGAAACTCACTTCATCATATCTGAAGTCTCACTTTGTCATATACGAAGTCTCACTTTGACTGACTATATGTATTTTGATCCAGTCGAAACACCATCGAAAGTTTCACTTTGTCATGCACAATTTTATTCTATTCAATCGAAGTTACCAATCACAGTTCCACTTTGACTATCAATGTTATTTTTGTGGACCAGTCGAAGTCCCACTTCGATTGATTGCTTGATAGTCTTAATCAGTCAAAATTTCATATCCATTGATATCATTTTCATTCTGATTGATGTTAAGATCTTTCAATTGATGTCATTTTCCTTCTTATTGATGTTAAGATATTTCGATTGATGTTGTATATGTTTTATCCTGTCGATTGATGAACAAATATATCATATCCTATCGATTGGTGTTCCGATTGAGGTTATAAATATCACAAGTCGAAGTTTCATATCAATTGATGAACAAATGACATGTTTCTATCAATTACTATTATTCTTCTTCTGATTGCTGAAAATAATATTAAAATACATTGATTGGATTTATAAAGCCTTCAGTACTCATATTTCGTCATCGATTATTTATCAATCATATTTATGGACTACCAACTGTTATGTAAGACCATTCAAATTAACTTATACATCTTATCAATTGGTATTTGTAATTATATTATTATTAGCCTAATATTTACGAAGAATCTTGACCGCCCCAATTGTTTAGTAAATATCTTTTAGTGCCCAAAACTGCTTCAATTCAAATTTGACTTCATGCTTTGACTAAAGATCTCACACACATCTCTACGTTAAATGCTCAGCAAACTTTTTAGACCCAGGCTATATGAACATGTTACTAATAGCCATTCTTTCTTAATTATCAGACAAAAAGGGAGCTACCTTGAATAGAAATTTGTCAACAAAATTTTTGAACTTCTATAGTAGAGGTATGGGGTCTGACTAACAGGATATCTCACCTAACGTCTTCATCTCTGTGCATTAAGTGCTTGTAGGTACACAATACGTATGCAAACCAAATACATAGGAAACATGCAAAGTGTGAGGACTCAAGAATAGATAATTAATAGAAAAGCCTATAAGTACCTCTATTAAAGATCCAATAGCTATTGAAGATGAGTCTAATGGCTAGCTTACACAGAGGCAACGAGAAGATCTGTTGTGTAATGGATAGAAGAACTGAAGAGAATGAGAAGATGCTGAAGCTAAGAACTCAACAGCTATCTTCTGCCAAGAGTCTATAAAAGAAGAGAAGAATGCAATCACAAGATACACACATAGAGATAAAGATAGAGAGATACATCCAACAAAAGCATCCAAAAGTTTCAGAGCACACAACGTCCATATCCATCCTGAACCTAAAGAGAAAGCTAGAGTTGTTGAAGCCATCTGTTCTTAGCTTTCTTCTCCCTCTCTCTCTCTCTGAATTGCTTTCTGATCATCTATCTGAAATAGAGAGTAAGTTGTTTGTGTCTGAGAGAAGTATTCATTGTTCACTTTTCTCTCTTGGGTACTGTCTCAAATCAAGTCTTGTTTTCAATTAGCTTGGTCTAGGAACCTTAGCATTTCTTTGAGATATTTGTTGTACCTCTTCATTTGAAGATAAAGCTTGTTGAGCAAGCATTCCCCTTATGATGAAGGGAAGACCAACAGAGAGTTGGGTGTATTGCCTCTTGAGGAGAAGGGAAGACTAGCCGATGTGATGGGTGTTATATGCCCCTTGTTTAAGAAAAGACCAATGTGTGCTTGGTGATTTAGTGGAATCCCAAAAGTTGGCTTGGGAGATGGACTTAGGACTTCCTTTTGGAAGGGCCAAACCAGAATAAATTTTCTTGTGTTATGTGTGAGATTGTTTCTATTTATTTCTACTGCACACTAACTAATAATACTAACATTCTCACTTAGTGTCTGTGATTTTAAGATTTCAGAAGTATTTCAAAACAACCCATTCACCCCCACTTTGGGCTTGCCATCTAGGCCAACTTCTCTAAAAAAATCAGATGATCCAACATTTCGAAGAGCAAAGATCAATGGCAGCATAAGAATACTCTGAAGGGCAATATGTTAACAGACCACCTCTGTTCAATGGCGAAGACTACAACTACTGGAAGACAAAAATGTGGTTCTTCCTTCAGGGATATGACTATCAGTTGTGGAACATCATCGAAGAAGGATATCTAATAATCCTCTCCTCAAAGGAAAACTAGACAGACAACGATAGAAAATGTTATCACAAGACAACAAGGCCAATAATCTCATTTGTTGTGCCTTGTCCAAAAGAGAATTCAACAAGATCTCAGCTTGCACATCTGCCAAAGAAATGTGGGACAAACTTCGTCTCACTTATGAAGAGACAGATAAAGTCAAGAAAACAAGAATCGACACCTTAGTTACCCAATATGAGAAGTTTCATATGTAGCCAGAAGAAACCATCACTCAGATGTACAGTAGGTTTACTGACATCACAAATAGTCTAATTGGATTGGGAAAGGCATACAACACTGAGGATATGATAAGAAAAATTCTCAGATCGCTACCAAATCAATAGACTCCAAAGGTCACTACTATAAAAGAAGCTAGTGACCTCACCTCGATGTCATTGGAAATCTCATTGGGTCTTTTATGGCTCATGAGATAAATATGGAAAGACTAGGAGAAAGCACTTTAAAGAAAAAGATCAGCATTGCCTTGAAGACAGAAGAGCCAAACTCAGATGAAGCCATGATAAATGAAAGCAATGATGTAGACATTGAAGAAGAAGCCTTTCTATCATGACATCTGCAAAGAATTTTGGTCTAGAAGAAACACCAGTTAGGGATAAGGTCCTTTAGAAAGGATAAAGCAGTCAAGAAAATAGAACTTATTTGTTATGAATGCAAGCAGCCCAGATACTTGAAAATAGATTGCCACAAGCTAAAGAAAAAGGAGTATAAAAAGAATGAGTCTTTAATGAAAATCAAGAAGTACAAAAAGAAGGCTATGGCAGTTGCTTGGAATAATAAAGAAAGCTCATCTGAAGACTCAAGCTCAAATGAACAACAAGAAGAAAAAGTTCACCTTGCCTTTATGACAAATCTTGATGATAAAATAAATTCTAACACCTCTTTCGATTTATTTTTCAGATTTTGATGATGACAATTTAGAAGATGCATTTAATGAACTATATGAAAAGTATAGAGATGTATCTAAACAACTAAAATTACTAAAGAAAAATTTTGCATGTTTATAAAACACTAATTTAGATTTAAAATCTGAAACTGAATAATTTGAGAAACAGGTTGAAGAACTAAAACACAAAAACAATCTATTATGTGATGATCTAAAAGAGAAAAATAGTAAAATAAAGAACCTAGAATATGATAACATAATAAATAAATTAAATGAAGAAATGAAGATCCTAACAAAAGAAAATGATTCTCTAAAATCCACTTTAGACAAACTCACTAACGAAAAGTCATCCTTAATTTTAAAAGGAGCAAGAAGAAGTGGTAAAAAGAAATATAGTGTAGGCTATACACCATTTGAAAATGAAAAAACAAAAATATATTCTGAAACATATCTAATGCCAAAATTCATACCTGAAGGAAATTATGTTAACAAAACATAAGAAAACAGCCTGTTAAAAACAGAAATAAAATGAATGTTCAAAACAACATAACCATTGCATGTTGTTCTCACTGTAACAAGCTTGGTCACACAAAAAGAAACTGCACAACAAAGCACCTAAAATGGATTCCCAAAAAAAGTGATTATGAAACTAACCACCAAGGACCCAAAAGATTTTGGGTACCTAAATCTCAATGATTTTAGTGCATGTTAGCCTTAAAAAATCCAAGTGGTACTTGGACACTGGATGCTTAAGGCACATGATAGGTGATAAGAAGTTATTTTCCTTAATTAAAGTAGAAGGATCAGTTACCTATGGAGATAATGGGAAAGGACAATTATTAGATGTGGCACAATAGGCAGCAAGAAGAACAATTTAATTGAAGAAGTTCTTTGTGTCAATTGATTGAAACACAATCTCATTAGCACAAGTCAGCTCTGTGACAAGGGATATCAGATCAAATTCAAAGAATTAAAATGTCTGATCATCAAGGAAGGTGAAATAGTCTTTACAGCTCATAGAGAAAGGAACTTATATGTCCTACACCTCGAAGATTTAAATGATCAAGATGTATTGTCTAGTAGCCAATAAAAGCACTGATGCAGAATTATGGCATAAAAGATTGGATCATGTTAGCTTAGATGTGATCAGAAAATTAATAAATCATGAGCTAGTGGAATGATTACCAAAGATCAGCACTCACTGTGATAAAGTTTGTGGACCTTGTGCCAAATCAAAAATAATTGTCGCCACCTCCAAGCCTTTGGAGCTACTTCACATGGACTTATTTGGTCCAATGTCTACAACAAGTTTGGGAGGAAAGAACTGTGGATTTGTCATTGTTGATGACTTATCTAGGTTCACATGGGTGTCATTCTTAACACATAAAGATGACACATTCAAAGCCTTTGTAAAATTCAGTAAACTGGTGCAGAAGTTTAGCATAATTGGATTAAGGTCAGATCATGGAGGAGAATTTCAGAATAAGGAGTTTATAAGTTTCTGTGAACACTAAAGAATTGAGCACAACTTTTCAGTGCTAAGGACATCTCAACAAAATGGAGTTGCTGAAGAAAAAAAAAAAGAAGAACAGAACACTATTAGACATGGTAAGAACAATGTAGTCTGAGTACAACTTGTCAAGATATTTTTGGGCAGAGACAATCAACACAACATGTTACATAATCAACAGAGCAATGATCAGACCAATTATGAAGAAGACTGCATATGAACTATACAAAGATAAGAAACCAAATGTCAGTCACCTCAAGTCATTCAGATGCAAAAGCTACATTCTCAATAATGGTAAGTCAAATTTAGGTAAATTGGATGCAAAATCCGATAAATGTATATTTCTTGGTTATTGCTCAAAATCTAAAGATTTTAGAATATTTAATAGAAAAAATTTATTGATTGAGAAAACCATTCATGTCATATTTGATGATACTAATCCATCTTTAGGGAAAGGAAATGAAAGTGATGATGAAGGAACATGGGAACTAGCAGAAAAATGGAATGATATCACCATCAGAGAAGACAATGTGGAGCCACTATTGAAAGATCTACTCCAAAATGAACCATCTTATAAAGATCTCCCTAGGGAATGGAAATTTCAGAAGGAACATCCCAAAGAAAATATCATAGGTGATCCAAGTCAAGGGGTAAGAATAAGAGATCATGTAATTCCTCCTGATTACCTAGCGTTTGTTTCTCGAATTGAGCGTAGGACTACCAATGAGGCACTGACTGATGAATTTTAGATTTTGGCCATGCAAGATGAACTTAATCAGTTTAGGAGAAACCATGTTTGGACTCTTGTACCTAGACCATCAGATCATCTAGTTATTGGCACCAAATGAATGTTTAGAAACAAAGTGGATGAGGCTGGTGTCATTACTAGGAACAAGGCTAAACTGGTAGCTCAAGGCTATTCTCAAGAGGAAGATATAGATTTTGATGAAACTTATGCACCAGTAGTCAAACTTGAGGCAATTAGAATTTTACTTGCATATGCATTTGCTTCAAACATAAAACTTTTTCAAATTGATGTAAAATATACTTTTCTGAATGATTTTATCAAAGAAGAAGTATATGTAGAACAAACCCCTGACTTTGATGATATTTATTTTCCAAATCATGTTTTCAAATTACATAAGACACTATATGGTTTAAACAAGCTCCAAGAGCTTGGTATGAAAGACTAAGTATATTTCTTTTAAATCATAGTTTCACTAGAGGCAAAGTAGAGAGCACTTTATTAATTAAATCATATTACCAGAACACATTAATAGTACAAATCTATGTTGATGACATTATTTTCGGAGCTACTGATGAATCCCTTTACAAGTATTTTGAAAATTTGATACAGAGAGAATTTGAGATGAGCATGATGGGGGAATTGACTTACTTTCTCGGACTTCAAATCAAACAAGGCAAGAAGGAACTCACATTAATCAGACCAAATGCATCAAGGACTTGATAAAGAAGTTTGGATTCAAACAAGCAAAGCCTTTACCCACTCCTATGAGTACTTCTACCAGGTTAGACAGTGATCCTCAAGGTAAGAAGTGGATAAGAAGTCTTATAGAGGTATGATTGGTTCTTTACTATATCTAACTACTAGTAGACTTAACATTTTATTTAATGTATGTATGTATGCTAGATACCAAGCAGATCCCAATGAACTCCACTTAATTTCAGTCAAGAGAATCTGTATATCTTTAGCACATACATGTGAATTAGGACTATAGTATCGACAATCATGTAAGATGGATTTAATTGGTTATTTTGATACTAATTATGCTGAATGCAAAATAGTTAGAAAAAGCACCAGTGGTTCGTGTCAGTTTCTTGTAGGGTGTTTGATCTCTTGACCCTCAAAAAAGCAGAACTCAGTGGCCCTGTCGACAACTAAAGTTGAATATGTCGTTGTTGGGAGCTACTGCACTCAACTACTTTGAATCAAACAACTTGAGGATTATGGAATAAACATCAAGTATGTACTCCTGCTATGTGACAACAGTACCAGTGCAATCAATCTCACAAAGAATCTAGTACAATATTCAAGAACCAAGTATATTAAGGTTAGATACCCTTTCATTAGAGACCATGTAACACAAGGTAATATATACATTTTATTTATAGATACTGTAAATCAGTTGGCAGACATCTTCACAGAAGCTCTACCTGAAGAGAGATTCACCTCTCTCAGAAGGGAACTGAGCATGTGCAATTTGTAGAAGATTTGTTTCTGTAATAACTGAACAATATTAAATTTTTCAGAGTTACTTGGAACGATACATGACTTCTATTCTATAATCCTTGGGTTTCTCTCACAAATTAGCACTCACTTGCTATCTTATTTCTGCAACTGGAACACAACCTTAAAACATCTCTGTCATCCATGTGTTCCCAGTATTTATTATCAAAATCTTTGTATGCTTTCTCAAAAATTGGAAGAAACCTTCCGTTTACTTCCAAATCAATATCATATGACTATGACCGTGAATTACTCTTTTCTGACAAGTGTTTTACATTTGACTCTTTTATCTTTTGAGATTGACATGAACTCAAGGGGAGTTTTGGACTAAGGGGGAGTCTTTATTAAAATTTTTCCATCTCTTGATTTCTCTACTTCTCATACTTCCAATTCTCATTGATAATGCTTAATTCCTTACTTCTCCTTTTTGGTTATTGACAATAAGGGGGAGAAATACTACTTTGAAATACATACCATTTATCACTTTAGTTCACACATGTTGTCATGCATAGTGCATATGTGTTTTTAATTAATTTTTTATGTATATTTCAGTTAATTTATTTTCAATTTTGTTATGACCAAAAAAGGGAAGATTGTTGACTCTTTTATCTCCATGTATATGTATTTTTGGTGATAACAAAACTCAAAATCATATTTCTTTAATCATGACTATACCTTTCATACTATTGTTTAATGTCTATTTTATTCTTAATAAATCTTCATGATACTTTGCTTTAATATGATTAACATATTCTTATTTCATTAAGTTAGTCAACAGTCACATAAGCCTTTTCATGACTCCAAGGGTCTTCATTGTAAGTATTCTAAGAAACTTAATTTAATTCCTTAGTATTCTCTTTGTTCAAATCTTCTAAGTCCACATCGATTGTAATGTTTATATCTTGAGCAGTTAAAGTCCCACTTCGTCATATGTGAAGCTCATTTCGTCATATCCGAAGTCTCACTTCATCATTTGCGAAGCTCACTTCGTCATATTCGAAGTCTACTTCGTCATATACGAAGTCCCACTTCGACTGGCTGCATGTATTTTGATCCAGTCAAAGAACCATCTAAAGTTTCACTTCGTCATGCACAATTTTGTTCTATTTAGTCAAAGTTACCACTTCGACTATCACTGTCAGTGTTATTTTTGTGGACCAACTGAAGTCCCACTTCGATTGACTGTTTGATAGTCTTATTCAGTCGAAGTTTCATATCGATTGATATAATTTTCTTTCCGGTTAATGTTAATATCTTTTTATTGATGTCATTTTCCTTCCAATTGATGTTAAGATCTTTCGATTGATGTTATGTATGTTTTATCCTATCGATTGATGAACAAATATACTATATCCTATCGATTGGTGTTCCGATTAAGGTTATAAATATACAAGTCTAAGTTTCATATTGATTGGTGAACAAATGACTTGTTTCTATCAATTACTATTATTCTTCTTACAATTACTAAAAATAATATTAAAATACATCGATTGGTATTATAAAGCCTTCAGTACTCATATTTCGCCATCGATTATTTATCAATCATGTTTATGAACTACCAACTATTATGTAAGACCATTCAAATTAACTTATACATCTTATCAATTGGTCTTTGTAATTATATTATTGTTTTCCATAGTCTAATATTCACAAAAAATATTGACCGCCCCAATTGTTTAGTAAATATATCCTTTAGCACCCAAAACTGCTTCAATTCAAATTTGACTTTATGCTTTGACAAAAGATCTCACGCACATCTCTACATTAAATGCTCAACAAACTTTTTAGACTCAAGCTGTATGAACATGTTACTGATAGCCCTTCTTTCTTACCAAAAAAAAGGTGCTACCTTGAATAAAAATTTTGTCAGTAGAATTTCTAGACTTTTACAGCAGAGATATGGGGTCTGACCGACACATGATATCTCACCCAATGTCTACATCTCTATGCATTAAATGCTTGCAGGTACACAACACGTATGCAAACTAAGTACGTCGAAAACATGCAAGCCAGAGGACTCAAGAATAGCTAACGAATAGAAAATCCTAAAAGATCCTCTATTGAAGATCCAATAGCTACTGAAGATGAGTCTAACGGCTGGCTTACACAGAGGCAACGGGAAGATCTGTTGTGTAATGGATAGAAGAATTGAAGATAAGGAGAAGATTCTAGAGCTAAAGATTCAACGGCTATCTTTTACCAAGAGTCTATAAAAGAAGAGAAGGATGCAGTCACAAGATATACACATAGAGACAGAGATAGAGAGATCCATCCAACAAAAGCATCCAAAAGTTTCGGAGCACACCAACACCCACATCCATCCTAAACCTGACTAGAAAGCTAGAGTTGTTGAAGTCATCTGTTCTTAGTTTTCTTCTCCCTCTCTCTCTGAATTGCTTTCTGATCATCTATCTGAAAGAGAGAGTAAGATGTTTGTGTTTGAGAGAAGTATTCATTGTTCATCTTTTCTCTCTTGGGCGCTGTCTCAGATCAAGCTTTCTTTTCAGTTAGCTTGGTATAAGGACCTTAGCATTTCTTTGAGATATTTATTGTGCCTCTTCATTTGAAGAAAAGGTTTGCTGAGCAAGCGTTCCCCTTGTGGTAAAGAGAAGATCAGCGGAGAGCTGGGTGTATTGCCCCTTATGGAGAAGAAAAGAGCAACGAGTGTGTTGGGTGTTGTATGTCCCTTGTTTAAGGGAAGACCAAAGTGTGCTTGGTGGTTTAGTGAAATCCCAAGAGTTTGGTTGGAGACTAGATGTAGGACTTCGTTTTGAAAGGGCCGAATCAGGATAAATTTCCTTGTGTTATGTGTGAGATTGTTTCTATTTATTTCTATTGTACATTAATTTATAGTACTAACATTCTCGCTTAGTGTCTATGTTTTTAAATTTTCAGAAATATTTCAAAACAATCCATTCCCCCCCCCCCCTTTAGGCTTGCCATCTAGGCCAACACCATGAAAAATATATGATTCGACACTTTACACTTGGACTTGGACTAGTCAACCTATGCTAGTTAACCTCTTGTTTCGATCACAAAAACACTAACTACAATGACAAAAAGCATAATCACTAGTCTCATAGTTATGGAGCCCATTAGTGTCAACCTCATGACTATTGTGTCGTGCCTATCCGCCTGTGCTCCAGGAGTGAGGCATAAGAGGACTGGTAAATCTGCAACTTGGCCTAGTCATGGTCCCATGTCTATCCACCCCTACTCGGCTTTGGAATCTTGTAGAGTGAGGCTTGTGGGAAGAAAATGACTAGTTGGAGACCGTGTCTATACAACAATCTACACGATGTCCTCTCCTCCAACCACAAGTGTCCTTAAGCGACGAACATGGGTTATTGTCCCCCAATTTTTTTCCCAAATATAGACCTAGACTTAAAACCAAGGAGGGTCTAGAAAAATGACTCTAAACCTTGGTCATGCCTCGGAACAAGGAATAAACCCTCGACTTGTTGGTAGTATAACATGCTAGAATCACTGGGTACCTACCTAGTGGGGTATCATGCTAGGAACATAGCACTGCCAGCTACTGGACTTGAGGTGCATAGACAACTGTTGGAAAATGGCTCACATAACACTGATTCTGAATGCGACATGCACAATTATCACATCCACCAATAGAACACTACTTCTACCTTAGGTGCCTTCAGAACGCGACCAACACTTGAGTCGCATTCATACATAGTCACCTGAAACCACAAAACACCTATGCACGAGGAATCTTAAAAAGATAAAGGCTGATTTTAACTGACTAAACCTCCAATGAAGTGCCATGAGTCAATTGCATGATGGGACTCATTGTAGGAAACACCTCAGGCTTAGGCACCAGCACATGATGACTAGGTCAGTTGCGTTACAAACATGACATACCCCCTCTCGTAACAAGAATTGACAAAATGCCGACAATCTAAAAACATTCAAGAACTTGACTTATCGCAAGGTTGCCTTTAAAACACAACCTACTCATATGTTGCTTTCACAAGCAGACTATGGGCAGAGCTCTAGATCTTGGATCCATATGGCCAATCTATCCCCAAAAACATCAAAAAAGGCCAAAAACTAAGAAAGTAAGACAAAGAAGTCGATATATAAGTAAATCCCATGATCTGTATCTATGCATATTTATAACAAAGGAAACTACAAGAGACCATTTTCATGGAGTGGAATAAACATCACCTTACCTTCAAAATGATGAAACCAAATCCATTAGGGGCTTCTCATAAATTGGCCACCTCCTCCTCACCACCGTCACTGCGTTTGCCACCACCACCAACTTGAAGCTAAGAGCTATGCCTTCATTGCCTTGTCCACCACTCACCATTGGCCACTAGAGGGAGAGGAAGGGGAGAAGAGAGGGAACTTGAATGGGGAGAGAGTGAGGGAGAAATGGAAGAATTGGTTATAGGGGGGCTATATATAAAGGCTTAGCCATGAGAAAGTGACATAGAAAGAAGATGCGAACACAAGAGTGACGATGATGGATGGTGCATTAAGAATGTGTCACTCTGCCATGTCTCCTTCCCATTCTGACATGTCTGTCACCTGACACACATGCCAAACCTCGGCAGAGCTAACGTACATGCTATCAAAATCTCGCATGCTAACCAGTCACGTTCATAACCATGTAGCCTGCCACTTAATGCTCAGAGTTATGTTGCCCAGCTAGCAAGCCCAGAGGGGGGGGGGTGAATGAGTCTTTAAAAAATTTACTCAACTAATACATGTTTACAAAAACATTCACAACACGTGCACTTCGATTGCTGTTAGTGTTAGTAAGAGAATGAATGCAAAGATAAACAAGCACACACACACTGCAAGAGGATTTATCTTGGTTCGGAGATCCTCTTCATAGGAGTCCTACATCCAGTCTCTGAGCAATATCTCAGAAATTCACTACCAAGGATACTGTCCCCCTTAAGGACCCTTACAGCCAGTCGCAGCTGGTCTTCCTTCACATGAAGGGAAAAACACCACCCTGGATACCACACCAGGTCTTCCTCCACAACTGAAGGGAACACCACCTGAAAAAAATGTTCAAGCGGAAGATGCCCCTAGATCAAGCTTATAGAACACACTTGATCTGAAGCACGGACTGAGAAGAACAATATCTACAATAATGGATTCTTCTCAGAACAAGAAGCTCTCTCACAGATCTACACTAAGCACAGAGAGCTAGAGCTGAAACTAATGGAAGTGTTTTCTTGGCTCTCAGAGAGGTTGAAGACGATTTCACTTGGTATCTCCTTCGTTTTATGTAAGTGTCTTCTTTTGAAGCTTCAATCTCCTATTTTATATCATCCTTTTCAAATTCGAACGTTGAAGTATCCGTTGTCTTTAAGTTCTAGTTTACGTTAGATTGCATGGTACTGTAGAAGCTTCAAGTCAACAGTCTTTTATCCATTTGAGCCAGTTTGTTAGTTGGGTCGTCACACATATGATCTCCTGATACCCCTCGAAAATGATTTGAGATTCTAAGCACTCAAACCGATGGATAACAATCTTGAGTCACATTCCCCCTTCCTCATTGCTCTATGCCCATTATGTCTAACTTAGGCATCAGAGAATTTTATCTAAAATCATCTCTTTGGGCCCCTCATCCTATGTTTTTTCTTGTATATCTAAAATTGGCAAGCTCTGAGTGTCACTAATCTTGCAAAATCCCAAGATTATCAAATAGTCTGCACCCAAAATTCAAGATCGGCCCTCTTCAAATATGATCATGTGGTACTTATCTCAGGCAGAAGTGTTGAATTTAAGTTCTAGTAAGAAAGTTGCATCATTCTAATATAAAATTACTTTAGTAAACATATATAGAGAAACAACTTTAATAATTGAAGGGGGTACGATAGCAGCCTTTGCACACCCTCGAATCACGTAACATCTGTTTTCCTTACTGGTTAATTAGAGCTAACGGTTGGATGAACCCCGGTGTGTAAAACACTCAAATTTGTTACTCCACCCAAATCTCTTCCCTAGTTTCTTAGATTTTTCATACCTAATAACCAACTTATTCTAACAACAGTTCATCAAAAGCTGCCTACGTAGAAGGATCATATGATCCATCCCCCCCCCCCCACACCTCTTCTTCTTGTGCTTGGAAACTACTTACATCGACTTATGATCTCTCTGTGTAGTATTACTATAGTTGTTTTTGACTGTGGAGTCCCCACTAGCAAGAGAAAACAAATAGAGTTTAAGACTCTTCTAATTCTTCTCCTACTAATCAAATGTTGTCCTCAGTGTGGTATGTTACGGGGACCAACATTTTTGAAATATGGAAAGCGGTGTGTTATGGAGGGAGGGAATCTATGTACATCCCCTTCAGGTGACAAGGTTTCAGCACTGTTTTTTGGTAGTTGGGGGACTATCTAAGTTCTACTACAGTATGGAAAACAACTTAACGAAAAATAGCTACTAAAACAAAAATTGCCAAACACTTGCTTCTGTAGACCCAAATCCTTTCGTCTATGGAGGGTTCCCATTCTCTGTTCTCATTAGGCACCTGATCTCTTAAGCAATTATTCCTCAGTTCCTCAGAGAAAGCTCCACAACAGTCAATAGAGAACTTTGTCTTCCTTGCTTCCCTTCCTACATATGAAACCTAGAGATTCCATCAGAAGGCTAAACCATTCTATATTTTTGAAAGAAGGTACCCTATTTACTGATATGGCGTTGTAGGTTCCATAATTGTCTTTATAACATCACCATTATTGCCCTCAATCCATAATTCTTGATCTTTGCTGACTGTCATTTTTCCAACTGCTTCAATGACCTTTGATGCTGCCCATGCTTCAGTTCCTAATACAGATGTGTTGCCAAAGTAGCAGCGGCATGCAAATAGAACATCCCCTAGGTGATTTCTGATAATTACCCTTACTCCTGCCTCTTTATGTAGCCTTTTGATCTAGGTAGGCTCCATCAACATTTTCTTTGATTCCTCTCCGTGGTTTCAGCAAAATTGCTCATCGTTGCACTGACAAGATCCCCAACACTTGTTAGCCGTGTCCAGTGGAAAAAAGGAATAGCAATTGTCCTTAGGTCAGATAATTGCATATAACTTGGAGCACCATTCATACTATATTTGCATATCTCTATATTCCTTCTCATCTCATTTGACTTGGCTCACTTTCATTCTCATTGGAGGTGAGCTTATGAAAGTAAGTTCTTATTGAGTTCCAATTATGAGTTCCCGCCGTAGGCGGGTTAGACACGGGGGTGGGTGAGAACGTTGAACGTTGAACCTGAGTGGCCACTGGATTACAAAAAAAAAAAAAAAGATAGTTTTTGAGCGCATATGACTCACTTTAGAAAGGTATTTCTTCTTCTTCTTAGACAGTAGAATGAAACCAAAGAAGCTTGCCAAGCATAACTGATAGGTTGGAAGAACAAATTGAGGAAAAGGGCTATCAAAGTCTAGCTTATGACACCTTATCTTTGGGCAAAAGTTGATTCTTCTTTTTTTTCTTTCCTCCATTTCTTTCACAGTAACTTTTAATTATCAGGTCCTAGGATTCCTCATTTCAAAATCCAAGGATTGAAACTTTTTGCATTTTGATTCTCCATTTATGAATTTATCGTTATCTTGGTTGTGAGCGAAGAACTTTTTTTTTTCTCTCCCGTTTTAAACTTAATAGCCAATGATCAGCCCATAAATAGGGTTTCTCACTTCTACCTCTAATGACCTGATCTTATCAACTCCGAAGAACCACCCACTTAATGAGAAGAGATATGCTATGTTGCAACCCGTTTAACAAGAATCCATCCTTTTAATTCCAGATACAAGTTTATCCAATTACAACACCACTACATGTAATCCCAACTTTCAAAGATATTTTACACAAATTGAATCTTTAAAACTTGAATCAGATCACATGATGTCACTGAATTTTGGATCAAATTCTTATTTTCACTCTTAAGACTATAATGAAAAGTCAAATTAGAACAATCAATTCAGATTTTGTAATTTTTTTTTCCCACTTTACCCTAGTGAGAACCGCCAAAATTTCCAGACCCAGAGGCCGAGGCCACCTTCCCAGCTGCCACTTCTCTCCGGCCTCCACTGAAAGGAGAGAAAAAGAATGGAATGCTTCCTGCAGCCGCCAAATGCTGCAATGGCCGTGCCGCCTGTAGCAGCTCTAGAGCCCCTCCCATCTCCAGTGCCCCCGCCACTGCCTGGTGTCGCCCCACCTCCTCCTCTCTTTTTGTCCCATTGCGGTTCCAATCTCCTCATATACGCAATCGGTTACATGCAACATCCGCTGCAGTTTTTTTTCCTTCCTCCCGAGGAATCCGCTCTTCCTCTCCTTCATGCCCAGGAGCCCCGTCTGCTTCGCCAGGTTCTTGCCTGTGAGTATACTTCTGCGCGGAGAGAAATTCCCGCAGTGCTTGCCGATCTGGGTTGGTGGCAAAAGTGCCATCTTTGATCATGCAAAGCACCTCGAGATCAACATCGACATACACAGCTTTTTTTTGACATTTTTCGTCAATTCTAGATATTTTTTCGTGATTTTCCCTTCAATTTTTTCCATCTCTTTCTTACACTGCGGTTCTGTTCAGCTTCTTGCCGTCCCCACTGTGTTCGCTTTCCGGAAAAGTCCCGTCTTTGCCGCCCCGGCGAAGGATTCCCCGCGCGTTTCCCGCAGCAACACAGGCGCAGCAAGAAAGGCGGAAAAGAAGGGAGAGGAAGCAGCCAGACTGGTCGATTGGATAGATAGGGGGGCCTTGGCTGGCCGCACATTTGCGAAGAATCTCGTGCTAAATAGTCGCACTCCACTCACAGGTGAGGCCCCCCATGCCAAAAAAATTCCTCCTTTTTCCCACTCTTCCGCTCTTCTGGTGCTGTCGTCTCTCTTCGCTGCTGTGTTCCTTTCCTACCGGCGGCGTGTCCGTGGTAAAGATTATTATATGGAACAGCGGCGGCTGCATGCGGCGGATGCTTACACCTGCGGAGACCCAGAAGAGAAAACTCGCTTTTCCATCAGCAGAAGGCCGTAGGGGAGGCGCAGTTTGGTGTTGTCGGTGCCATCCCGGAACCCTTCGCTGCTTCTTGCAAAATCTCGTAGTTTGCTTCCGTTTTCTCTTTGTTTTTGTTGAACGAGTCCACAAGGGTAGCAGGAAGCCCGCCCCTCTTGCTCGGCGAACTCCCTCAGCCGCACATCTGAATTCTTCATGCTGGGTTTAATCTCGAGGGAATTATCCTGTCCCGGCTGTTCTCTTCCTGCCCGCTCCTTCTGCGCGCTCTTTTTGCTGTTTCAGACTGATCACTCGGGCCCCGTGGTCTGAAATGCAGGGGAGTTGGTCCACCTGCATGCACTTGATGAAGCCGGCATCGAAGCAGGGTGGGAGTTCGAAACCTGAACACATGCCGGCGAGCAAGTATGGCGGCCGCAACCCCACATCGAGGGTGGAGAGGCTGCTCCGGGAGAGAGAGCTGAGGAAATTCAACAGGACAATTCACCTCAACGACGAGGTCGGCGATGGTGGCATCTTAGAGCATGACAGAGTGAGCGTTGAAAGTGGCGAATGGGTGACTGTGGGCGACGATGAGATCCTGGATGTAGTCGCTGCGGCCATGAGAGTGGCTAGCGAGGGGCTTGACGACCAGGATGGGGGGCTGATGAAGCAGCGATTGCTGGTGGTTGCGAACCGACTGCCTGTCTCCGCCGTCAGGAGAGCTGAGGATTCTTGGTCTCTGGAGATCAGCGCTGGTGGGCTTGTTAGTGCTCTTCTTGGTTAGTGGCAAAAATTCTGCGACTATTCCTTGTTGCTTGTGCAGTTCTGTCGCCCTTTCCAATCCAGAAGGAATGCTTGGACTTGCTTGCTTTTTGTTGATGCATGCGTTGTACCATCCAGTGTTTTCTTGTTTGAGTTTTTTTTTAGAATAATGAGAATCAAAAGTATAGTGTCTCTTAAGCCTTTTATGCAATTTCCTGTAGTTTAAAGATTTTGAATGTTTGTTCTGTTTCATTATTCTCATTTGCGTTGATAAACAATTGTTGCATGTGTATTATGTTCTCTTATTGCTTAAAGACAAAGCTCGATTTCAGTTGCTAGTTTGATTATACCAAATGTTGAAGCGGTTAGTCTAAACCCTAAACCTATAATTTCTCTTTTAGGTGTGAAGGAGTTTGAAGCTAGATGGATAGGATGGGCTGGTGTGAATGTACCAGATGAAATTGGGCAGCGGGCACTTACAAAGGCATTGGCAGAAAAGGTGCTGTGGATTCCAGACTTCATCTTTCAGTTGTCATATTTTGTCTTTCTCATTTCACAACTCCGGCAACTCCATCCCAAGATTGCACTCATGGTTTGGCAAAAAATGATTTGATTTTTGAAGGTTTTCTCAAGTTGATCACAATCTCAATGTTGTTCTATCTCTTGCAGAGGTGCATTCCTGTGTTTCTTGATGAAGAAATAGTTCATCAATATTACAATGGTTACTGCAACAATGTACTATGGCCATTATTTCACTATCTTGGGCTTCCTCAAGAGGATCGGTTAGCAACTACACGTAGTTTTCAGTCACAGTTTGATGCTTACAAGCGTGCAAACCAAATGTTTGCTGATGTGGTGAACCATAACTATGAAGAGGGGGATGTAGTGTGGTGCCATGACTACCATCTTATGTTCCTTCCAAAATGCCTTAAAGAGTATGACAGCAAAATGAAAGTCGGATGGTTCCTTCATACGCCTTTTCCCTCTTCTGAAATTTACAGGACATTACCATCACGATCAGAATTGTTGAGATCTGTTCTTGCAGCTGACTTGGTCGGGTGAGTCAGTAGATTTCCCTCTAATGTTCTTTATATGGATCTCCTACAGATAAGTAATCATTGCAGGTGCTTTTATTTTTAGCGAAACATTGAGGGAGTATTATGTCTTGTTTTTGTCATCCCCCTATTCTCTTGATGATTTCTTGTCCATGAAGGGAAGCATTATTCTCATAGTTAAATGGGGAAAGAATAGGCCATCTTAAAAATATAATGGGCACTACTGTGTTTCTGTGGGTTTTCAAAATCCAAGGTGCCTACTTGCACTTTTCTGTGTGTCAGTTATGTCTTGCCGCTGTGGATTTCCCCCAGAGACGAGATGAGATAATTCCTTGTGCAGAACTGTGAGTTTGCTTGGAGGACATTGCAGTCCAAAAATATCACTTCCGCTTTGCTTCCAATCTATGAATTTTATTCATTCATATATTTACTGGTATGAATATGTGGGCCACAAATTTCAATTAAGGATTTTCTTATCCTCCTAGAATTTGCTTACTATTTTTCCTGTTAGCCCTGCTATGCTGAACCATTATGCTGCAATCCTGGTGGCATTAATGCTCGTTCGATTCCTAGTTAATGACAAAAATATTAGTTTTATTAATATATGAATATTTGTTTGAGTGAATGTTGTTAGCTAGGCACCGAGAGAACTGTCTAATCATCTGAATTGTCTGCACGAACAAGTTACAATGGTTTGTCATAGGCTTTTTTTTAAGAAGTATTTTATTTTTGCATTATCTTACCTTCAGATGTTTCCTTTTAATTCCTGTGATGTGCCATTCAGTTGTTACTTGTGATTGCACCAGATGAACTGGAATGATTGAGTGTAACATGAGACAATCAGTATTTATCAAGAGTTTATTTGGGTCAGGAATTTTATTTGACTGACTCTGCTCTATGCTTCACCTTTAATTCTGATATAGATCATGGAGTTATCCGGCAGTATCTGGTATTTTCTATCTTATAAAACTGCTACTTCATTGCCATTGGATAGTGAGCATGAGACTATGGAAAGAACATGTTTGACCATGAAGAAAATTCCATATGGACCTCTTTGTGATATATATTATTGATGCTTTGCCTGACATTTTTTTAATAGTTTTTGTTAATTCTACATCTAGTTCTTGTATTATGCTATAGAAATACAACTATTGATGTGAAGATTGCTTTTCCAGATTTCATACATATGATTATGCAAGACACTTTGTTAGTGCCTGTACGCGTATTCTTGGATTTGAAGGCACTCCTGAAGGGGTGGAAGATCAAGGAAAGCTGACTCGGGTTGCTGCAGTAAGATTTTATTTTTCTTAATTAAATTTCATTTTCTGGAGAACTATCATGGCAATTGCTATCAAGCAGCTAGATAGCAGGAGTACAAAATGCTACTGATCTGATGACACATAAAACAAATGACAAGTTAGTGTCTTTGGCAACACTAACAATTTATTACTGTGATTTACACATGGTGCTACACAAACTTTTCATCCAGCATCTTTTGTTGCAAGATTCTTAGACTGTGAAATTTCCTAAAACAATATGTCTTGTGCTTTTTTTGGTTGGAATATGTATTCTACATATTTCGTGGATGTACTATTGGAATGATTTTTCCACTTGCTTTTGGTGTTCATTGTCACATCTTATGTCTCAGTTTCCTATTGGGATAGACTCAGACCGTTTTACCCGAGCGCTTGAGCTTCCACAAGTTCAAAATCACATAAAAGATTTGAGAGAAAGATTTGCAGGGCGAAAGGTACGGTTAAAAGTTATTGTTCCTAACCTCAGTGTACTTGTGGACTGAAGTCATTCTATTTTATATTTTATTTTTGACATTGATTGTTTCAAACATAATATAAAGATATTTCTGATAATGTGGGAGGATTACCCCAAATAATTATGTTTAGAGCATTTTATATTGGTTTGGTTTTTACATGCCATTGTTTCTTACAAAATTCGTGATATGCTTACCTTACATTCCCTCCTTTTAGCTTTGATGAGAATATTTGAAGAATATGCTAACTGATGGTTGCTTATATTAGAATAATAAATAAAATAGCTAAAATGCCTGAAGCCTTAAATACTCATAAACTTCCTCATCATTCCCTCCTCACCCCTGGCTGGGTGTGCATAGCATACTGTCATCCTTGTGGTCTATGGAGCCCTCTGTTATGGCAGAGACAGAAGAGCCATGCACAAAGATTTCACAGGATATAAGGTCATGATAAGGACGGAGAGCTGCATAGGAGTTCCAGAAAGGTACCATGTATTCTGAGATGCCGATGGCACCAGGAACTCAGGTCCGAGGATGATCTCCAGCTCTGTTTCAAAAATTTCCTTCCAAATCAAGATATGAGAGATGAAAGAGAAGACAAAGCTTCTCGGACGCTTCTATTCTGAGTGACAAGAATTCTCATGTGCTGATTCATCTCAGGATTCAGCCTAAGTACTGGGAGTTGTAGAACAATGACATCACCAGTGTAATGACTCATGAAATATGGTGCTGAGGTTAGGGCCATCTGGGGGGAGTTCAGTCCACGGGAGTCCGACCTCAGATGGGGATGAGGAACCTTGCTGTGTGTTTGGACTTCATCGGAGGCCATTAACCTGCATCTGGCAGCCTGTGCTCCCAACATGGAACCTTTGCATCTATACATGCAATCGTGAGGACATCTTTGGCAGGGAGAGCTCACTGCCAGTGGGCCCTCACAACATCCTCATGCACCACACTGACAGGTTGTCAGCATGAAATAAATCCATTGAGTCTCTCAGGTTTATTGTCATGGGTGAACAGTCACTAGGTGAGCTAAGGATGTAGCTGAGGCTATTCATCATGAAAAAAAAGAAGATCAATTTCACAATTGAAGAGTACCTCCAGCAACCCCTCTCCTCAATCTAAAATCTTCTACCATATCACCCTTCCTCTTTGTACTCAATCAGCAGTAGGAAACTCAAGTAATATACCTGCCTTGACCAACCGGGGGGGGGGGGGTGGCGCACATTCTAGAGATAGATAAGATAAATTGTGTCACACAATGTATTGATCCATAAGCAACATTTCCATCTGATCCATCCTTTTCTTTGCTGTGGGTCCTAGGAATATGCCCCCCCCCCCCCCCCCCCCCCAACCCAACTCTTCTCTATCGATTCTGTGTCTAATTTGCTGTCTTTATCTTGACCAGGACAAAATTCTTTGATCTTGCTATTCTTGAATATCGTATTCTAGTCAAAGAAAATGTATGGTAATGCTGTTCTCATACTTGGTTTTGTCACCAAAAGTTTGATTCCTGCATTCTTAATGTTTTTGATTTCAAATTATGAATTCTTAGAGGGAATCTGATGAAATAGATCACTAGCTATTAACATGAGGATTTGGCAAGCATGTATCTCATTTTAGTTTTTGAGAGCATAACTCTGGTTATTTACTTCATGCCAGTTTGTCCCCTGCCATTTAACTTATTGATGCTTGATGCAGACAATTTTTTAAGATTGGTTAACTTGTTTCTCTTTGATTGATCTTATTTTGCATCAGGTAATGCTAGGTGTGGATCGACTTGACATGATTAAAGGAATACCTCAGAAAATTTTGGCATTTGAGAAGTTCCTTGAGGAAAATCCTACTTGGCGTGATAAAGTAGTTTTACTACAAATAGCTGTACCAACAAGAACAGATGTTCCTGAGTGTATGCTTCTTTGTTTTACACTGGAAAGTCTCTGTACAATAGTTATTGCTTATAAAATCACCAAACCTGATGCATTGTCCTCATTTTCTTGGTCAAACAGTGGGAAGTTTCCCCTGTTTTTGTTAGTTGGCTTCCTGAGACTTGATGAATGTGCTAAAGCAAGCAGATACTACTGGTCTACTTTTAGAAAGAAAATGATTATTGGGAGTTGTTTGCGACTTTGCGTATGAAAAAATGAGTAACTATATTTAAGGCAATTGAATTTGGAGGATGAGTCGGTTTCCTCGTCGGTAGACGACTTGATTCCACAGTATTATGGGAGACACTTGAATTTTGAATATCCAACAAATCATTATGATTTCTTTCTTCAGGGTGCCAGTTTTCCTTCTATTTTATTATCATTGTCAGCCTTGTCATTCTTATTGCCATGGTTCTGCCATATTATATTAATCTTGGTTCAGCATTGTTCTATGTTCATGTCTCCTGTAAACGTTATTTACATTTGCAGATCAAAAGCTTACCAGCCAGGTTCATGAAATTGTTGGACGTATTAATGGCCGTTTTGGAACACTGTCTGCAGTTCCTATTCATCACCTGGTTTGTGTTACTATTGTGCTGTTGTTCCTATTCATACTGTTCAGTGAATTGAAAGAGTCATTTACTAAGAATGCTCCTGAAATTTTGAACTTTAATCAGGGTGGTAAAGCAACCATATTAAGAACAACAAAATATGATCATCATGCTATTGCTATGAGAACGTTACTTCTTCTTAACTTCTCATATCATATTTATATGGGGGCATTTTTTTAAAATCTAAAGAGATGCAATCACTCATTTATCCCAGATCATTTTTAATTGTGGTTTGAAATATTCTGGATGCTTCTTATTATGTTCATTATTGGAATTCTTTTAATAAGAATGACTATGAAGATCACTGGATGCAAATCTCTTACTGATATGTTGTCCTGCATGCATACTTTGCCTCTGTATTCTTCGTTTGTCAAGATCTTTATCTTTTGGTGCTTAAAGGTCATGCAGTACTTTTGACAAGCCATTTCTTCTTCCCTCCTTTGCAGGACCGGTCTCTCGATTTCCATGCATTATGTGCACTCTATGCAGTCACTGGTACTTTATATTCACATGGATGATAAATTTGTATGCCTTGTTCTGTCGTCTTTTCCAATTCATCTGTATGTACATTATAAGAAACTTTCAGTGAGAAAATGAGATCTACAATTAACCTCCTTTACACAGTTCTAGGCTGCCAACTTTGACGCTTACAACTTCCTTGATCATTGCTGAAGCCAAAGACCAGGAAGTTTTAACAATGTTCTGAACACTAATGTTATATCGTATAATGTCTCTTTGGTAGGAGTTGGGATAGACATGTATAGTGGTAAAGAATACTCCCATCTCCATACAGTATTTCAGAAGATCTGGTATAAATTGTGTTGTGGTTTAGTCCGATATTGGAAATCCATGGGAGTGTCATCTCTGTATATGTAGAAGATTTTCTCAACTCAATGCTTAGGTTTTGGGTTAGAGTTTGGGCTTTTAACATGGTATCAGAGTGGGTTTACCCATTGTATTGCCTCTTCATTGTGGACACTTGGCCCTACTTGCATTGCACCCCAAATCGGTTGGTTTGGCGCAAGGGGGTTGGTGTTGTGGGTTAGTCTCACATTGAAAATCCATGGGAGTTTCATCTCTGTATATGTAGAGGATTCCCTCAACTCAATGTCTAGGTTTTCGGTTGGAGTTTGGGCCTTTAACAAATTGAACTCTTGTTTTTCCCTGATGATTAGTGTCTTTGGGATTCTTACCTTCTCAGGATTGTGTTTGTATAAAATGTATCACCACCTAAACATTTGCAATCATCTATTGATGTTTCAAAGGCCCAAAAGAAATTATTGGGGTGTATTGCGGGTTGGGTGTGTGGGTGATGGGACTGTTTGTGTTCTGTGCAAAATTTCTATACTTGATTTGCATGGTGTGCTTCTGGTGGCTGTCCCACAATTTGGCTGAACATGGTCCGGTTTAGTTCAGTTCAGGGTCAATTTTCAACTTGAACCGAATCAAACCAATTCAGCTTTGAAACTGAATCGAACTGAACTAAACCAAGGTCCATATGAACCGAACCGCATTAACTTGGTTTGGTTCTGTTTGGTTTAATTAAAGTTAGAAATGACTTTTCCGTACATAATATCAAAGCCTATGTTATATCAACAACAAACAGAGCCAATGTAACGCTTGAAAATTCTGAGAAAAAACTTATATATCTTAATGGAAAAAAGAAATACTATCTTACAACTCAAATTCATCTAGACTAGTAAATAAATAACAGGAAATAAACATTACCTTCATCTAATTACTCGACAACCAATGTGATTGGCTAAAGCACCCTATAATGGGGGATAGGGGCCTATTTATAGGCAAATTCCCCTTCCCCTAACCGATGGATCCCTCCATCGGTTAAGGGGGATTTCCCCCTAACGATGGGGGGTACCATCGGTTAGGGATGTACCCCTAACCGATGGACCTCTCCATCGTTAAGAGGGATTCTCCCCCTAACCGATGGGGGGTACCATCGGTTAGGGATGATACCCCTAACCGAGGACCCCTCCATCGGTTAAGGGGAGAATAGGACCCTCCATCGGTTAAGGGGGGATTCTCCCCCTAACCGATGGGGGGTACCATCGGTTAGGGATGATAGGATTCTCCCCCTAACCGATGGGGGGTACCATCGGTTAGGAGGGGGGGACCACACCCTCTCTCTCTCTTGCGCATGTAAGGGGTGGCCACCCCTATAAAAGGACATCTAACCCCCCATTCAGGGGGGGGGGGGGGGCTTTTTGCTGAAATCCAGGCTCCTCTTTCCCTAAAAAAGGGAGGGAAAATCTGAAAAAAAAGGCAAAAAAGCTTTCTCTCTCTCTCTCTCTCTCCAATCCCCAACTTGTTCTTCAGTCTCTCGGCTCGGTGTGAAGGTACCGGCCCTTCCCCCGCCCGGTGTGAAGTGCGGAACATCCAACAAGCGAAAAGAAAGAGGGAGATCGCCCCCATACGGACATCGACATCTCCCCCATCCCCCTCCATGGAGGGCTTCTCAAAGATATCATAGTGCGGTCCTCGCCCCCACATCGAGCAAGACTCTGTGGGGGTAATATCCTTCGGGGTTTAATATCTTCCATATCGAGCAAGACTTATGGATATATGATATTTAATACCCTCGTTCTCGTGCTCTAAATGCTCCATATTGAGCAAGACTCTATGGGTATGCGCATTTGGATGCACATGTTCTCCCCTCCTGTCGAGCAAGACTCCGATGGTGGATGTTGGCTTATATGTATAGGTTTTTAGAGGAGACTCTGCCCAACCAGAGGTTCTGCCCGAGGCATATCATATAATCACAATCTCGTGCTCAGGTGTATATGTTTTCTTAAGGACACTCTGTAAGCGGAAGTTCTGCCGAAAACATACTCTATGTTCACAACTCTGTGCTTATATGTATATATTTCCTAAAAGGAAACTCTGCTCAAGCGGAGGTTCTGTCGGAAATACATCCATATATCCACAAATATTGTGTTATATGTATATTTCCTAAAAGGAAACTCTGCCTAAGCGGAGGTTCTGTCCGGGAACATATCCATATATTCACAAAAGTTATGTTCATATGCGTATGTTTTCTGAGGGAAACCTTGTTTAAACGGAGGTCCTGCCAGAAATATATCCATATGTTCATGAAATTATGTCCACGTGAATGTCTTTTAAAGGAAACTCTGCCTAAGCAGGGGTTCTGCCCAAAAGCATATCCATATGTCCATAAATACACATGTACATGTGCATATTTTATGGGGACACTCTGTCTATACAGAGATTCTCCCCTAAAATTAATACAATCATATGTGCATTAAACTCATACTCATATATTCGCGGTAGTAATTTTGCCTATGCGGGAGCGTTGCCTAAATTACAACATACATAAAGTCCAAATAAATTCATGGTATACACCCGTTCATTTTCTAAATCACATATCAAATCCTCAAAAAGGGGTTCATACTCATTTCAAGACAAAATTCAAAAGTAATAAAACATGTCTGGACACCAATAAATTCACAGACATACATCCGCATACTCCTCAAACCATATTTCAAAACTCAAAGGAAATCCATACTCCTTTTCAAAATGAAACCCCTTTCTCAAAACAAATACCCTTCTTTTCAAAAATGAAATACTTTTCTCAAAGGAACAAATCCTTTTTTCTCAAATCAAGACTCAAATACCTCTTTTAAAGGACAAATCCTTTCTTTTAAAACCAAAATTCATTTTGTCCGACAATAAGAAAAAGGGAAAACATCGTATTACAATTTCTAGAAAATGCATACTTCTCGTCCTTGCTATGAATGGTATTCGGGTTAAAACTGATGTTAAAAATCACACAATGGCTTCTATTCCGATGTAAACAAAACATCGATTCCGATCGATGGCGACAGGGGTCCAGCACACGCTACCCTAATCGCCTGGCGAATAAAACGCGGAACCAAAGAAGTACAGATTAAAAAAACGGCGCACTTGTCCATTCCATGGACATCAAATTTTCTTCTCCGCACTGCACGGACCCTTACTTCTGTATGTTAGATAGGCTGGCACGTCCCGCAAGGCAAAAGAAATAAAACAAAATAAGAAACAAATCAAATCAAACGCCAAACATTAATAAATGCTCTCCAAGAAGATCAAAACCGCGAGAAGCGGGGGAGAGAACCATAACTATACCACACCACCATGTGTGATTAGAATTGAATTTTTCCGCGTGTCCATAGTTGGCATGCCGGTGGGACCACTTCTCACCATTCATAGCAAAAAGGACGAGGTATATGCATTCCTTACAAGAATTCTAATATTGGTGTTTTTCCTTGAAGGTACTCGGACAATCAAAAAGCAAACATCAAACTGTTGGAGATGGCCGGTCATTATGGACGCTCGTCGTCAACAACCACGCCAGGTTGGCTACCTGACGACTCCGATTTGTGTTCGGAGATTTCCCAGCCATCGTCGGATCCCCTTACTTCCTAGGGGTGGTTTCGGCACGTCAAGAGGAGGGTGCTGCTCAAAAATCTCCTCCAACAAATCAACAAGAAAGAGCGGCAGGAGCTGTGGGCATGTCAAAGCTCGTCCTGCTACCATCAACAAGGGCACCCAAATGCCTCCAAAGATATGTTGCAAAGGGGTCAACTCCAATCACTCAAACTCCAGACTTATTCAGTCCAGGTAATCTCCTCCAAGATTATAGCTCCTGTCCCCTTACAACGGGGGAACAAAACAAAAATCAGAAAAGCAAAAGGCCGTCTGCTGCCACTTCAAGATCCGGCAAATCCATCATGGTGAAGCCTACGGGTGCGGCTCGACGGAAGCCAACCTATCATTACCACGTGATAGGTATGTTCCAACAATCCCTACCTCGAATCGCTTCTCAGTCCTGCGGTGGTTCCGAGGAAAACAAGAAGATTCCATGATGGAAGCCGACGTCAAGCAAAAGGCGCGGCGGTCAGCCAAGTTCAAACAAATCTGGGTTCCCTAAAAGGAGGCCCAGAAGCTCAAGAAGACTCAAATAGATGTACCAAAGGTGTTCGGCAAGAGAAGCAACACCAAATATGCTTCTCTTCAACATGTTGAATCCAAGCACCTCCATGGACAAAAAAGAAAAGGGGTATACAGAAAATCAAACTATACTCCTCAAGGCCCGGAGAATATCTGGGTAGTCAAAGAAAATTCAACTCAACAATCCAAAGCTCGCATATCGATCTCCGACCGTATATCACGAATCTCAGTATTTGATAGGCTGGGGGCAATTCCTAATGCCGGTACCCGTCCGTCAAAAAGACGACGTGTCACTTGGGTAGCTGAGGGAAAACCCAAGCTCATAATCTTCTCATGCTACACCTTTGGGAAGGACTCTGGCGAACCGGCGAAACAAATTGCGGAAGCCACTCCAAATATTCCCACTGAGGCTATTCATCTTAGTACTAGACAATTCGCCAGAAGAAACCGCCAACTTGGCGGGCAAGCCGGAACATCTGGTCAAGCTCTTCCTCGTGTTGACGCCTAACATGAGGAAATTCAATCCCCTTCTTTGAAGAAACAAATGTTCCAATTGAAGAAGGCGGACTTCCAACTTCTAATATCAACCCCGTCGTCGACTTACCCACAAGGGAAAATTTCCAAGCAATGTCGGATGGCGACAAATATCAAGTCATGTAGCAGTGCCAATCTCAAATGGCCGCACTCCTAAATGAAATGAGGCGACTGGCAACTTCAAGCCTCCAGCAATCTATGGAGCCAGTCTCCACTCAAAATCAACAGCGAAGTCAGCATCTAGATGGGTCCGTTCCGACAAATCATCCGGCGGCTTCTACAAGTGGCCTCCCTCAAGCTACGGGTTAGGATATCATCGATCCGTCCAATATTATACCTTATCAAATAGGAACAATGCAAAATACTGCCATACAAAGGCATGAGATACAAAAAATCATCGAAGATATATTCGCTCAGCAGGGCGAAGGTATTCAGGTTATGGGCTTATATGCTATCCTGTATCCTATTCATCATCAACTCAAGAAGCTGCCAGAGGCGTGCCCTAAAGTCCCAAAATTGGAAAAGTTTAATGGACACGGGTCACCGCTGGAGCATGTGGCACATTATATGATTGCCATGGGTGATCTAGCCTCCAATGAATCTTTCGCAACTTCCTTGACTGGAGTTGCATTCCAATGGTATTCAAAGCTCAAGTCCAACTCAGTTGCTGATTGGGCTGATCTGCAAAAGTTCATCAGCCGTTTCCAAACGGCCGAAAGAAAAGTCTCTCTCGCCGAGCTATGCTCCCTTAAACAAAAGAAAGGAGAATTGGCAATTGACTTTATCAAAAGGTGGAGAGAGTTTAGCATGAGGTGCGACAACCCTCCCGCTCCAGAAGATGCAATTACTATTTGCCGAAGAGGTCTCACGGCAATAATCAACGAGAAACTCTTAGGGGCAAATATCAAGAGTTTCGATCAACTGAATTCTATTGTAGCAGAAATCGAGATGTTCTTAGCCGAACAAATGGCTCATACATCTCATAAAGGTAAGCTCCCCAAAGAGCGCAATCCGCCAGCAAAAGAAGTCAATGTTATCGACTTTTCGCCTGGCAATGAAGCAAAGGGGGCACCAATCCTCGTCATTCAAAGAAGAAATCAGAGCTAAAAGCGTCAGTGCCAACACTGGCAGAGCGTATGAAGGCTCCTTATTCCTTCAAAAAGGAGCACACTAAGAAGCTCTTTAATCTCTGCCTCGACAATCAATTGATATCACTGCCATAGCCCAAAAAGCCGGCAGATGCCAGCAAGATCAATCAGCCCAACTATTGCCCGTATCACCGTATGGTGGGGCATCCAATTGAAGATTGCTATGTCTTCAAAAATGAGGTCCAGAAGATGATCCAAAATGGCCTCGTATCTATACAAAGCGGTTTGATCGACCCTCCTCAGCCTCATGCTTGGGATCGACTAGAATAATCAGTCAATGTCATACATGCGGCAGAGCCCGCTGCAAGCTCAAATAATCCTGAGGACAGTCCTTCATGTGACCCCACCTCAAGATACTTCTAGAGCACATTCTCCGCCAAGATCCAGGCGCCAAGCACATGGAAAGCAATGAGGAAAGTTCAAAAGCAACTCCAGCAACTACAACAAGGCCAACAAGAGTTGCGGCAAATTATGCAAAGTGTGGAGAGACGTCAGGATACTCCGCTCAGGGACCCTGTGTTCCACAAATTTCCCCTATCCATACATAAGCAAATCAGGAGCTACCTCTGTGGTCGCCATATGCAGATTTGATCGGATGGCTACCTGATGAATCCCCAAATTCCGTCGAGCCGATAAAGTTATATTCTTTTCCTCGACATAAAACATTACCACTCTTCTGGCTATGCCTTCGGTCCGGATGGATGGATTTTCTAGCTCCAGCAGAGGCATTGTCCAACTACTGCCCATATCATCAAATGGTTGGCCACGACATTAAAGATTGCATAGATTTCAAAGATGCCGCGGCGGAAAATCTAATTGGGCAAGGGGTAATTGACCTAGGTGATTATCGGGTCAATCCTCCAAACCCATACTCAACAGCCGCCGGGCGGACCATCCAATTCTAGGTCTCACTCGGTGAATGTTATCAATGCATCATCATCCTTGGTCTCCCTGAGTCCGAGGAGGAGGTACCATTCCCACATCCATATTTGTCCAGTCGATGGTATATGGGTTGACATCCTCTACATCAGCGCTCATTTGCGGAAGAAAATACCAAGCTCATATTTGATAGTCTCAGAAGGCAAAAGCTGGTCAGAGTATATGAACCAGCACCTTATATCTTTGAAAGTGAAAAGGAGATGCATGAATACTGTGAATACCATTCCATGGTCATGCACCCCACCAAAGATTGCTCGGAGCTCCATGACCTGATCGAAACATATATTCGAGAAGGGAAAACTGATCAATATGGGAACTCCTTGGCGCCAGCTCACCCTGGTGAGGCGTCACAACAAATATATGATCCAAGCCCTGAATATCAAGCACAATATCAAGACATATGTGAATACTATCACTCTCAACTGGGCTATGGACAAGGCAAACGAAAGGCCAAGATGGAGAGGCATAAAGCTGCCATTTTGCAATACAGAAATCAAATACCACAGGAAGCTGCGGCGGAACCAATCTCGTAGCAAGCTGAGGAGTTCGTGGATGATTACCACCAACTCCCGCCTGGAATTGTTGAAGAAGCTATAATTCAACCCTCGAGGCCAAACCTCGAAAAGTGAATGGTCATTGTGGGCCCCGAAAAACCAATCAATTAAAAAAGTCCAAGAAATTCATGGCAAAAGGCGGCTCTAGCAAAAGGAGCGTCTCAAGCCATCTCCGGAGCAGGAGGTCATAAGCTCACTTGAAGCCTGGCAAATAAAGAATAGAGAGAAAAATAAAAAAAGAAATGAAAAAAGAAAAATGAAAAAGCAAATGGAGCACGCTGCTGCTGCAGTAATTCCCCAAGAATTGACTCCTGTCCAAAAGCTCCAAAAGCTGATCGATGAGCTGGATGAATATATATCTCCCAGGCCTTCTGATAAGGCTACTCTTGATCAATATATTCCATGGGAAGAGATGGAGCGGAAAAGCCGACTACGGAATTGGCTCTATCAAGTCCAGCAGGAAGCTCTACAAGGGGGGGAGTCCCCTCTTTCACCACAATTGATATTCTTCAATGAAGGTGAAGAAATCACCATTGAAGAGTTGGACTCCATGTTCAACTCCTTCACCTGCAACATGGTGTTTGTACCTCCACCAAAGGAGCTAAAAATCTCCCGAAGTGATGCCACTATACAAGCTAAAGACAAGCCAGCGACGCTGACATACCGGCGTCGGCCTACAAATAATTCGAATCGCCATCGTGGAAGAGGACGTGGTAGGTGGCAAAAAGCAACATCTATCACTGTCAAGGAGCCTGATGTTACAAATCCAAGCAGAGTCATACTCTTTCGTGGCGAAGAATTAAGGCCCCTACCTGAAACTGAAATTCGTGCAGATTCTTATGTCTTCGACCCTTCAGATGAAGAAGAGGGGTTGCCCAATATAGCTTCACATCCAAAGAATGCGGACCAAAGTCCTATGCCTCGTCAAATGAGCCGGACAACGCTCTTCTCTTGCAAAATGAAAAGCCATCAAGCTCCCTCTCTCAAAAAAAAATCCGTCAAGCCAAAGGAGCCGTCTGAATCCTTGATTGGGGGATCTTCCCCATTGGACTAGATACGCACCGAGGTTGACGAAAAAATTCTCCAACAATTAAAATCCCTCTCCGTCAAAATTACTGTCTGGGAAGCAATTGCTTGGAGCAAAGACTGGGGAGAAACTCTCGATAAAATACTCCAAGAACTAGAAACTTATGAAGCTCATATGGCTGATTTCCTAGCTCAAGCATATGAAGCACTGGCAGCAAATATCACCTTCACAGAAGAAGATATGCTGCTATCCTCTCTATGCCACAATCATCCTTTATATATGAAGGGGCAGGTCAATGACAGCAAGCTAAATCGGATCCTGGTCGATCCGAGGGCATTCATCAATCTAATGCCTTACAAAACCTTTGAATCCCTACATCTCGTGCCTTATATGCAGCAGGTAAGAGATGTACGGATCACTGGTTTCAACCAAAATTCAGAAGAAGCCACCAACAGAGTCACCGTCGACCTAGCTCTGGGTGACTTCGCCATGAAGGTGACCTTCTATATCATTGATGCTGATACAACATACAAAATATTGCTCGGGAGACCCTGGCTACATGAGAATTGGGTCATCCCGTCAACACTCCATCAATGCATCAAATATGCCAAAGAAGAGAAAGAAAGAACAACATACACTTTACTGATCAAGCCATGTTTCGGGAAGATGAATGCAACTGACTGATGCCTTTATATCTTGGAGGACCAGTTCTTCAACCCTCTGCCGATCAAAAGGGAAGGGTAAGCAAACTAGATGTCCAGATGAAGATAGTGAGACCGGTGAGCTTTTTGTAATAAACAAAGACCTTGCCAACCTCCACACAAAGAAGTCATGAAGCAAATCAACCCGCCCAGAAAGGCGAAGCATCAAGTATGAGGCTGATCATGTAAGTCAAGCCATCAACGGGAGCATTCCTCTACCTCCTAACTGCATGCAAATCCACTCCCCAAAACAAGATCGAAGTGTCCGGCGATTGAAAACCTTCGTCGTCACCTATCAAAGAAAAGAAAAAAAGAAGAATGCTAGAAAGGCTACAAAGCCAATTCTCTTCTACAAAGGAGAGCCAATACCTCAAACACCTCAAGAAGATGATTTTGGTTGGGAAGATAGATCCAGTAATCATCTTGAGCCAGTACAAGAAATGACTGATATGCCAGAAAGTATCAAAGAAATGTGCAAGAAGCAAAATATCCCTCAGGTGCAAATGTTTCCCGCCGGGATTTCTTCAAGCAATTATGGGAGCCTTCCCAAGTCCGAGGGCAACCTCCATTCCCCAGGAAAGATATAAGGGGGCTAGGTTATGATATCCAGTCCTTCTTTACAGTCATTGCTATTGGGATATTACCAGAGACCTGCAATGCAGAAAGCAGCCAAGGGTCCTCCAACTCCAACTCTCAAGAAGAAACTCTCTCTCCCACAAAGGGACCATAAATGAAGAATCGCCAGAAGAATCTGACGAGCAATCCTCACCAACAAATCTTGAAGATATAAATTCATATGAGGTCTACGTCGCCAATTCTGACGACGATGAAGACTTTGTGGGTCTGCAAACAGCTCCTCAAGAAATTGAAGATGGCGGACAAGCCACTATTGATGAATAATCGAGCTCAATCTCGAGGATTAAGAAAACCCCCGACCAATCTTCATCAGTGCCCTTCTGATGAACGTGAAAGGGAATCTTATCAAATTCTCCTGCTGGAATTCCAAGATTGCTTTGCTTGGAATTACAAAGAAATGCCGGGCTGGAACCATTAGTCGCCGAGCATGAATTATCCATACTTCATACAGCCAAGCCTGTCAAATAGCCCCAAAGGCGCATGCGGCATGAGCTGGAGCTGAAAGTAAATGCTGAAGTCGACAAACTCTCTGAAGTAGATCGAGCCATGTATATATCCAATTGGCTCGCCAATATTATTCAGTGAAGAAAAAGAACGGTCAAGTTTGAATATGCATTGACTACAGGGACTTGAACAAAGCATGTCCCAAAGATGATTTCCCAGTCCCAATTACAGAAACCATGGTGGACATGACCACGGCCATGAAGTTTTGTCCTTCATGGACGGGTCTTCAGGCTACAATCAGATCCGGATGGCAATCAAAGATAGATCATACTGCCTTCAGATCCCCCAAAGGTATTTCAACTACAAAAGAAGCCTTTGGCTTGAAAAATGCAGGGGGGCTACATATCAAAGGCCACGACAAAAATATTGATGAAATGATCCATGATGTGGTCGAATGCTATGTTGACGAACTTAGTCATCAAAACCAAAAAAAGGGAAGACCATCTATCTAATCTTCGCTGTGTTTTTGAAAGACTTCGTCAATAAAATTGAAGATGAAACCCCATGAAATGTGCATTCGGGGTTTCAAGTGGCAAATTCTGGGCTTCATCGTCAAATATCGGGAATAGAAATAGATCCGATAGAATCAAGGCGATCCAGCAACTGCCATCTCCTCAAAATTTGACCGAACTAAGGTCATTCCAAGGAAAATTAGCCTATATCAGACGATTCATCTCTAATCTTTCAGGAAGGTGCATGCCCTTCGGTAAACTAATGAAGAAAGATGCTCCCTTCATTTGGGATCAAGAATGTCAAGCCGCCTTCGAGCAAATAAAGGCATATCTCCTCAGTCCACCAGTCTTGGGAGCACCAGTTACTGGAAAGCCTCTCATACTTTATATTGCAGCTATGAAGGCCTCTTTGGGATCTCTATTAGCACAAATAAATGAAGAAGGCAAGGAGCAACCTCTATACTATCTCAGCAGAAAGCTGATCGGTCCAGAACTCCGATATGCTCCAATGGAGAAAGTCTGCCTAGCATTGGTATTTGCCGCCAAGAAATTAAGGCATTATCTGCTGGCTCATGAAGTCAAGCTCATCTCCAGGTATGATCCACTCAAATATCTATTGAGGCAACCCGTATTGTTAGGAAGACTCGGGAAATGGGCCTTGCTCCTCATGGAATTCGATATTATTTATATCCCACAAAGGGCAATCAAAGGGCAAGGCTTGGCTGAATTCTTGGCAGCACATCCAGTGCCAGCAGATTCACCCTTGTCCATAGATCTTCCAGAAGAAGAAACTCTCTCTCCTACAAACGAGGGAGGAAATCAAGTCCAAGGAAATCCAAATCCCGAAGAAGTTATCATAATTGAATTACCCTTTTGGGAATTATATTTTGATGGAGCTTCTCGAACGCTCCATTATACAAACGGTTCCGTCAGCCTCACCACTGGAGCAAGTATCGTCTTGGTCACTCCGCAAGGAGGAATCTTATATAATTCATGTGCTCTTATGAAGCCATTGACAAACAATGAAGCTGAATATGAGGCTCTGATTATCGGGCTTCGGCTGGCTCTCAAAATGGGGGTCAAAGGCATACAAGTCTATGGTGACTCACAGTTGGTCATCCGACAAGTCTTGGGCCAGTATGAAGTTCGCAAACAACAACTGCTTCCATATTATACTACAGTCATGAAGCTCAAAGAAGAGTTCAATTTCTTCGATATATCTCATGTACCGAGAAGTGAAAATTCTCAGGCAGATGCTTTAGCCAAATTAGCCTCTGCCATAAAATTGCCTCCCGAAGGAGAATTGGACATAAGTGTTCGTCATAGAAGACTCATGCCAAGTGTCCTCGACAATGAGTCTGATCTCACAATTGAGAAAGTATATATCACAGAAGAAAATGCAGCAATTCAATATGAAGATTGGCGTGAGTCGATTATCAAAATCAAGAAAGGTTGGCTACCCTCTAATTGAGCTCAGAAAATTCAGCTCTTGCGCTGGGCTGCGTCATATCAGCTGATAGCGGATCAATTATACAGATTGGTCCATGAAAGGAAAGGACCAGTCCTCCTCAGATGCTTATCTCCCAAAGAAGCCAAAATCATCATGAAGAAGTTCACTCTGGACTGTGTGGTGCACACTAGGCAGGTGAAAAGATGAAAATCAATATCAAATTAAAAGGCTTCTATTGGCCTACCATGTACGCAGATTGCATTCAACATGCCCGTACATGTCATCAATGCCAAGCATTCGGCCCCGTGACGAGGAAATTGCCAAACATACTACATCCTACAGCGCCAACCTGGTCGTTTGCAGAATGGGGAATGGATATTGTGGGACCATTCCCACCCTCATCTCAAGGCCACAAATTCATATTGGTGCTACAGATTACTTCTCTCGATGCGCTGAAGCTATTCTATTACAGGAAGTAATAGGAGAAGCAGTCGCCAAATTTGTCAAGCAAAACATAATATACAGATTGGTACCCCTCACGGGATCATGTCCGAAAAGGGTCGCAATTCGAAACAAAACAATATATGCCTTGGCAGCCAAATTTCATATGATTGGAGAAATCATTAGTATACAATCCACAAGCCAATAGCTTGGCGGAAGCCTTCAACAAAACCCTCTGCAAGCTGCTCGCCAAAATAGTTGGCAGTCGAAAGCGGGAATGGGGAGAAAAGTTCATGAAGCTTTATGGACTTACTGAACAGTATATAAAACCCCTACTGGGTGTTCGCCTTTCTCCTTGGTATATAGAGCTGAGGCAATGATACCAATAGAAATTGAAATGACATCCTATCGGGTGGCAATCCAAAATGAACTTCAAAGTCAAGATCAAAATCAATAGGAAGAAGACTCGAGGAGCTCTCCAATCTGGAAGGAAGGCGACTTGAAGCATATAAATCCCTCCAAGCATATCAAGCTAGAATGGCTCGTGTATTCGACAAATTGGCAAGACCCAGGGCATTCGAGCAAGGGATTCGTTATGGTCAAATGCAGAGAAGCAAAGGCAGGAAAGTCAAGTGGCAAACTGCAACCCATCTGGCTTGGCCCATACATCGTCACGTTGGTGTATGAAGGAGGTGCATACAGGTTGGTGGACCATAAGGTATTGTGCCCTTTCTCCACTCAACGGCAAACACTTGAAACTATACCATGCATCAAAACATGAATTCTCTGGCCAATCATCAAAGCAAAAACCAATCATCTAGATAGGCGGGAAGCCGAAAAAGAAGAATAAAGGCATCCTCTTCAACGATTGATGCTGAAATACAAGTTTGCCATAGATAGGGACAAAGGAATCAAATTTCCATCTGTCCATCATATGACCCAAATCCCCAAATTTCTCAATCCCTGTCAGGGCATGAAGCCAAGGTTACTCCATGTACAAATCTAAGAAGCAAATGAATGAGTGAAAGTCGGAGAGTTATCTTGCATCTCTCGCTTTTCACCAAACCCAGGTCTCAAAGTATAGCCAGTAAGCCATCAAGGCAGGCCATACCCAAATCCAATTCCAAATTCATAGCCAGCAAACCATAATGGTAGGCTACATCAGATTAAATTCCAAAGGCCATATCTAAATCCAATTCCAAATCCATAGCCAGTAAACCGCAATGGTAGGCTATATCAAATCCAAACTCCAAACTCATAGCCAGTAAGCCATCAAGGCAGGCCATACCCAAATCCAATTCCAAATTCATAGCCAGTAAACCACAATGGTAGGCTATATCGAACCCAAATCCCAAATTCATAGCCAGTAAGCCATCAAGGCAGGCCATATCCAAATCCAATCCAAAACCATATCTAGCAAACTACAATACCAGAATATGTCAAATCCAAATACCAAATGTAGCCACAAACCATTAAGGAAGACTGGGTCAAGTCATAACTCAAAGTCCCACCTACAAACTGCAAAAGTCGGCTAAACCAAATTCAAATACCAAACCATAAGCAAGAAAACCATCAAGGTATACTATACCAAACTCAAAACCCCAAAGTCTATATCTTAGCCAGAAACCTACAAGGGTAGGCTAAGTTCATATTCAAACCCAAAATCCAACTTCCAAACTTAAGTTCCAAATCCCAAACCAAATCTAAATACAAATATAAGATTCCTTATCTTAGCCAGAAACCACGAAGGTAGGCTAAACTTATTCAATTCCAGCAAACCATATGGATAAGCCAAACCATATCCAAATCCAAATCCAAATTTAAACCAGCAAATCAAAAATCAGCCACATCAAAACAAAACCCTTATTCCTCCAACTACCAATATCAGTCAAATACCTCAAATGTCAAGTTAAAAAGAAAAGAAGAAAAAGGGGTTAAAAATAGAGATATCCCGATGGACGTAAGTATACAGTTCACTGTATTCTTAAGGGTAAAAAGATAAAAAATCTGGCTGAGGTGAAAACCCGAAAGGGCGCTTCAGGCAAAAATGGATAACCCCTTAACGTGAAAACCCGAAAGGAGCGTTGGAAAAAGCTAAAGGGGCCAGTTTCAGTGAAAACCAAAAGGGCACTGAGGCTGGTAAGGTTAAAAAGAAAATCAATCAAATCAAAAAAAAGGAAAGGAAGAAAAAAAAGAAGAAGAAAGGAAAAGAAAAGGAGTGACTTGTTTGTCCTCCATCTTATATTTACAAAGCTACAAGCCACTCTGTTACAAATATACAAAGGATGGTAATTGTTATGTACAAGTCAGGTAGAAAGTCAAAAACAAAAAAAATCCAGTATACAAAATACTATGCTGCAAAGCAAAGACAAAAAGGCTTCTTCCTCTTCAGCCGTTCAACTTCCTTGGTCTTGGAAGATACGGATCGGCGGAGCTCGCCTCCATCCCTAGCAAGAGTGGCCTCCTCCTCGGATTCCTTAGCGGCTTCCCTAGCCTTCTGATCCAAGAGAGATCTCGCCTCATCAAGCTCGCGTTGCAGCCTGGCAATTCTCTCCCTCTCTACAGCGATCTTCGATGCCCGCGTCTTCCGGCGCTTACATACCTCAGTAGCCCGGGAGTCACGTTCATCAGCATCGCTAGTCAAAGAACATATATCGCTCTCCAAGGCCTGGATCCGTTGAGCATAAGGAGCCCAGGCTACATCAGCATGACAGCGACATATTTCGCCTCAAATGTCTTCAACGAAGCCCATCCAACGATCCGGGAGATACCTGTGTTGAAGGCAATTATAGTGTTCTCCTCCAATGCCCGCCTGACAGCTTCGGTCGGCGGGGGATTTTCCGCATCCATCACTGCTCTTACTCTGTCGAGGAGAAAGTTCCAAAAGTCATCGCCCCTAGAATATGGACCTAGCTGATCCCGTGCGGGCCATTCTATGCCATGTTCAGATAAAGCATCAATCTCCAACGGCGGGACTCTCCATCATCAAGAGGTGGCGGATCACTTGCCAAAAAATATCAACAATCAACAAGAAAGAACAGGTCAGCCAGAGAGAAGCAAATGAAATTCGAGCAAGAAGGGGAAAGAAAAAAAAAAAAAGGAGAGTGGTGAATGAAAAATCATGAATGACAATGATAAGAGAAGAAAAGAAAAGAAGCGAAAAGAAAATTGCCGCCAGATGAGGTAGAATCTGCCGCCCTACTCTTACTTGCCCCCCTGAGTCTGGAAGAAGAGGGAATATCCAAATGAGCTTCACCTCTCCTGCCTCTAACAACTTCCGGAGTAGAGATAGCTGAAAATTTAAAACAGATTTGTGAAAAAGAAGCAGAAGAGAGAGAAAAAGAAGAGAGACAGCGACCCCACAAATCTCCTCAAAGGGAAAAAAAGAGTCGTCCTTACTGAAGAAAAACCAGTAAGCAAACAAGCCACTCCTATCAAGCAATTTAAATACAAAATAGCCCTTGAGCAGAGCCAAAAAGGCTAGCCTCAGCAGCAGAATTCCACATCAAATCTCGAGAAAAGCTAGGAAGACAAGTCTCAAGAGAAAGGTATCAAATCAGGTCGAAGGAGAAAACCAAGAAGGACAAGCTTTTTCGACCAAATGTTAAAGCAAGCCATTGAGTGAAGCCAAGAAGGTCACCCTCAGCAATAGAATCTCTCATTGAATCCTGGATAAAACCAGGAAGGCAAAAATCGAGATAAAGCCCAAGAGGTGAAGTTAGAAAGACAAGACCCAGGCAAAGAAGGTCAAAGTCAGTTCTGAGTAAATCTAAGAAGCGGAGCTGATGGCTCGGCACAAGAAGCATGGCAAAGTTGATCGTTTCCCAAGGTTGCTGGCATCACAGTGCAAGTACTGAAGCGCGTCAACCATAGTTGTCAAGGCGACCGTCTAGGCGGCGCCAAGGCGCCAAGGCGGGTTTCGGAGGTCGCCTAAGTGGGCCGCCTACTTGGTTGGGAAAAGGCGACCCAAGGCGACGCCAAGGCGCAGAAGGCGGCCCAAGGCGGTCCAAGGCGTGCGCGTTGGGCGCCTTAAGAGGGCTTCCGGGTCCATTTGGATCCTTTTAGTGGATCGGATCCCAACCTACATACCCCCCTCCGCCCCGACCCCTTGGCAAGTCGACCCCGTTCCCCAATCCCTCCCTGCCTCGCCCAAGAACCAGCCACCGGAGGAGTTCTCGCCGGAGGAGGAGGAGCCGTTGCCGTCGGGTCGCGCCGCCGCCGGAGGAGGTCGCTGCCCGCGAGAGAGAGGTATGCTCCCCCCATCTCCCCTTCCCTTCCCTGTCACGCTCCCCCTCCCCTTCCCCTAGTTCCCGGAGGGGCCGCCGGAGGAGCCAGGAGGTCACTCCCCTCTCTCTCTCTCAAGGGTCACACACACACACCGGCACCCTCTCTCTCTCTCTCTGTCTCTCTCTCTCACAGTCATCCCACACACCGGCACCCCTCTCTCTCTCTCTCTGCCTCTCTCTCTGTCTCTCTCTCTCACGGTCACTCCCCCTCTCTTCTCTCTCTCTCTCTCTCTCTCTCTCTCACGGTCACTCCTCTCTCTCTCTCTCTCTCTCTCTCTCTCACACCCAACACACACAAACACACACACAAAGAGACATGTCACACATCACACATGACATTGTCTCGCCCCCTCTCCTCTCTCTCTCTCTCTCTCTCACGGTCACACACACACACACCGGCACCCCTCCTCTCTCTCTCACGGTCACACACACACACCGGCACCTAAGCGCCGCTTAGGCGCCGCTTAGGCGGGCGCCTAAGTGCTTAGGCACACAATGAGCCCAAAAACGCCTTGGTCGCTTTGTCGCCTTGACAACTATGGCGTCAACTATAGCTACGGTTTTTCAATTCAAATTCCTCGTCAAGTCATGAAGATCAGAAGTAAAGCTCGAAGAACGCACGTGACGTCCTCTTTCGCCTAACTGATGGGGGGTACCCCCCATGCCAGAAATCCCAAAAGCACCCCTATAATGGGGGATATGGGGGCCTATTTATAGGCAAATTCCCCTTCCCCCTAACCGATGGTACCCTAACCGATGGGGGGTACCATCGGTTAGGGATGATACCCCTAACCGATGGACCCCTCCATCGGTTAAGAGGGATTCTCCCCTCCTAACCGATGGGGGGTACCATCGGTTAGGGATGATACCCCTAACCGATGGACCCCTCCATCGGTTAAGAGGGGATTCTCCCCCTAATCGATGGAGGGTACCATCGGTTAGGAGGGGGGACCACACCCTCTCTCTCTCTTGCACATGTAAGGGGTGGCCACCCCTATAAAAGGCCATGTAACCCCCCATTCAAGGGGGGGGGGGGGGTGCTTTTTTGCTGAAATCCCAGCTCCTCTTTCCCTAAAAAAGGAGGAAAAATATGAAAAAAGGCAAAAAGCTTTCTCTCTCTCTCTCTCCAAATTCCCCACTTGTTCTTCAAGTCTCTCGGCTCGGTGTGAAGGTACCGGCCCTTCCCTCGCCCGGTGTGAAGTGCGGAACATCCAACAAGCAAAAAGAAAGAGGGAGATCGCCCCCATACGACATCGACATCTCCCCCATCCCCCTCCATAGAGGGCTTCTCAAAGATATCATAGTGCGGTCCTTGCCCCCACATCGAGCAAGACTCTGTGGGGGTAATATCCTTCAGGGTTTAAATATCTTCCATATCGAGCAAGACTCTATGGATATATGTATTTAAATACCCTTGTTCTCGTGCTCTAAATATCTCCATATTGAGCAAGACTCTATGGGTATGCGCATTTGGATGCACATGTTCTCCCCGCCGTCGAGCAAGACTCTGGGATGGTGGATGTTGTGCTTATATATATATGTTTCTTAGAGGAGACTCTTCCCAAGTAGAGGTTCTACCGAGAGAGCATATCCATATAATCACAATCTCGTGCTCATGTGTATATGTTTTCTTAAGGACACTCTGTCTAAGCGGAAGTTCTGCCCGAAAACATATTCATATGTTCACAACTCTATGCTTATATGTATATATTTCCTAAAAGGAAACTCTGCTCAAGCGAAGGTTCTGCCGGAAATACATCCATATATCCACAAATATTGTGCTTATATGTATATTTCCTAAAAGGAAACTCTGCCTAAGCAGAGGTTCTATCCGGGAACATATCCATATATTCACAAAAGTTGTGTTCCATATGTGTATGTTTTCTGAGGGGAACCCTATTTAAACGGAGGTCCTTTCGGAAATATATCCATATGTTCATGAAATTATGTCCATGTAAATATGTCTTTGAAAGGAAACTCTGCCTAAGCAGAGGTTCTGTCCAAAAGCATATCTATATGTCCATAAATACACATGTACATATGTGCATATTTTATGGGGACACTCTGTCTATACAGAGATTCTCCCCTAAAATAATACAATCATATGTGCATTAAAATCATACTCATATATTCGCGCAGTAATTTTGCCTATGCGGGAGCGCTGCCTAAATTTACAACATACATAAAGTCCAAATAAATTCATGGGTATACACCCGTTCATTTTCTAAATCACATATCAAATCCTCAAAAAGGGGTTCATACTCATTTCAAGACAAAATTCAAAAGTAAATAACATGTCTTGGACACCAAATAAATTCACAGACATACATCCGCATACTCCTCAAACCATATTTCAAAACTCAAAGGAAATCCATACTCCTTTTCAAAATGAAACCCCTTTCTCAAAACAAATACCCTTCTTTTCAAAAATGAAATACTTTTCTCAAAGGAACAAATCCTTTTTTCTCAAATCAAGACTCAAAATACCTCTTTTAAAGGAACAAATCCTTTCTTTTAAAACCAAAATTCATTTTGTCCTACAATAATAAAAAGGGAAAACATCGTATTACAATTTTCTAGAAAATGCATATTCCTCGTCCTTGCTATGATGGTATTTGGGGTTAAAACTGATGTTAAAATCAGATTAAGGGCTTCTAATCCGATGTAAACAAAACATCGATTTCGATCGATGGAGACAGGGGTCCAGCACACGCTACCCTAATCTCCTGACGAATAAAACACGGAACCAAGAAGTTCAGATTAAAAACGGCGCACTTGTCCATTTGGACATCAAATTTTCTTCTCCGCACTGCACGGACCCTACTCTGTCTGTTAAACAGGCTGGCACGCCCCGCAAGGCAAAAAGAAAAAAACAAAATAAGAAACAAATCAAATCAAATGCCAAACATTAATAAATGCTCTCCAAGAAGATCAAAACACGAGAAGCAGGGGAGAGAACCATAACTATACCACACACCGTATGTGTGATTAGAATTGAATTTTTCCGCGTGTCCACAGCTACTCAATGGGCACGAAGCACCGTCCACCGCGGTCTTCCTTTTAGGGGAGCTTGGAGGGTGCCATAGCTGTCGAGAAGATCTCTCTGCTGGTCGCCGGAGGGACAGGAGCTACTTTCCCTGGCTGCTGTCTTCCAGAACTGCCTCCAGCCTCCCAATTTTCATGTCTTCCCACCTGCAAGTGCATCAAGTTGTCCAAGGCGGAATGCAGGAATGGGCTTCCTGTCAGCTGGAGGCCCAAGGAGGAGAAATACCGGGGACGAAGGTAGGGGACCCTCCTTATCTGGAGGCCTTAGAATCTGCTGCCGGTTGAATCTCGTGCCATTGTCCCATGGTGACAGAGGTCTCTGCCGACACAAGGTGAAGGGAGCAGGCCGATGAGTATCCAGCTGGCAGTATCAGACAGGGAAGAAGAGGTCCGAGAAGTTGCAGAAGTCCAATCTTCAGGGGAGGAGGTTATAGACGAGGAATAAGGATGGGGGATTTCGGGGAAAGAAGTGGGCAAAGAGTTGATGGGGCTAGTAGGGAAGATAATAGAAGATCATATGAGGGACTTGGTGGGGAAGCTAGGTGTCTCGTATGAGGGGTAGAGAAGGGCATTAGGGGATCCCTCAACCTGATCCAAAAAGGATGGCTTGCTGCTTTGGCGAGGGAAGCTAAGAAGAAAAAATCCAGTAGAAAGGTGGGGCCGGCCAGTCAGGGAGAAGAGGTGGAGTCAGAGTCTAGGGAGGAGATGTTAGGGGGTAGGAAGGGAGATTACCTCACTTCATTCAGTGTGGATAGTCTCTTGGAATGTTAGGGGTCGGGGGGAAGGGAGAGAAGCGGAGGTTGGTGAAGGAGTTGGTGAGAAGATGGAAGATAGACATCCTCGGTCTTCAAGAAACTAAATGTGAGGTGGAAGAGGAAGAGAAGGATATGGGGAGGCAGATTGATGAAGGAAGTAGTTTCCTCGTCAATAGGGGGGGTAGGAGGCATCATGATTATGTGGAATCCATTTGAAGTGGATGAGGTAGAGACTGGTAGAAAGAAAGGTAGATGGGCAATTACCACTCACTTCAGGTATGTGAGAGATGGTTTTTCTTGGGATTTTACCGGGGTTTATGGCCCCCAATGTAGTGTGGGGAAAAAAGAACTTTGGCAACAATTGCTGGAGGCTTACAGTACTTCAGGGAGGCCTTGGTGTGTGGCAGGGGACTTTAATACGGTGAGCTGCATGTCAGAGAAGACGGAGATGTTTTACCGCCATGTTGAGACTGTAGATTTTTGTGACTTCATCTATGTAGTCAGAGGTGTGAGGCAACTGAGGGGTCGCCTCAGCCTCAAAGGCCTAGGCGACCGAAGTGATATATTATTAAAATAATATATATTAAAAAATGTGAATATAACTATAAATATCACCTAAACAGGTGCATAAACCTAGTATATTTCATCAAAATATGTTATATCAGGATATGGATGGGAACTCATACTTTATTTACCTAAATATCATTTAAGAAAATCTTATATACATTTACTTTTACTTAAGAGGAAGAACCCTCCCTCCCCCCCCCCCAAAAAAAAAAAAACCCTCTCTTCTAATAAAAAGTCAACTCTCCTATCTAAGAAGAAAATCACGATTTTGATGATTCCATCAAAATGTTGATTTTTTAATCTCTCATAATTTGATCTAACTAAAAAATTCATAATTTAAATAAATTAAATAGAATTCAAAAAATTTAATGTCCGGTGAAATAAGTTAAATGCACACTTGACTTCTTCAAGAGGCTCACTCTCCTAGTGATTGTTGATTAAATACTGTCAGTAGGAGAGTGTGTCCTTTGGAGAAGTTATATGTATGCTTAACTTATATTTCCAGACAGTGTGTTTTTAATATTTCATGTGATTTATTTGAATTATAAAATTTTTAGTTAGGTCAAATTACGAGGGATTAGAAAGTCGGTATTTCCATGGAATCACCAAAATCATGATTTTCTTTTTAGATGGTAGAGTTGACTTTTTATTGGTAAGCAATATGATTTTTTTGATAGTTTTATTAGATTCAAATGAAAGGTACTTCCTTATTTACATTTAATATCTTAAGTACAAATTATAACGTTTACTTAAATGATATTCAAGTACATAAATGGATCTTGGAATCAGCAAATAAGGGGTCGCTTAGGCAAAATTGGCCAGGGCAAGGTGCTCTGAGGTCGCCCCAGTGCCGAGGCCATTGCCTCAATCGCCTTTGATAACATAGGACTTCATACAGGAATTGGGTCTGGTGAACGCCCAATTCACCTGGTCTAATATGAAAGTCAATCCTTCTTGTTTCAGATTAGATAGATTTCTTGTCATAGCTGATTGGGAGGGACACTTTCCTCATGCTCAGGTGTCTTGCTTGCCGAAGTCGGTTTCTGATCATAAGTCCATCTTGTTGAGGACTAGTCGTGGAAGTGGGAGGTCTCAGATGTTCAGGTTTGAGAAGCATTGGCTGAGGGAGGAAGATTTCATGGATACAGTCAGAAGCTCTTGGGTCACATATAACAATCATGGCACTTGTATGGGTACACTAGTTGGAAAATTGAAGCATTTGACTCAGGTGCTAAGGACTTGGGGAGCTACCAAGAGAATGTCTAGCAAAAGAGAGAAGGATTCCATTCTTCTTCAGATTCAAACTCTAGAGTCTAGACCAGCTGAAGGAGGCTCAGTTGATGGATGAAGAAGATAGGCGGAGCAAAGCTACTTTTCAGGTACAATATGATGAGATTCTTCTTAAAGAAGAAATGTATTGGAAGCAAAGGTCGAGGGAGGGATGGGTTAATGAAGGGGACATGATTACAAGCTACTTTCACAGGGTTGCTTCTGTAAGAAAAAGGTCTAAACCTCCTTGATGGGAAAACTTAATTGGCAGGGAAAAAGACATCAGGACGTATGTCAGACTTTTATGCCTCTCTTTTTTCCAAGGAACAGAGGATTAGGCCGGGTATAGTGGAGGGGCTGCTTCCATGTTTATCTCACTTAGGCTGAAGATCTTGTCACTCCTTTTCTGTAGGAGGAGATTAGGGAGGCTGTGTTCTCATTGGCTGGAGACAAGGCCCCAGGTCGACAGGTCCAGATGATTTTGCTATGCTCTTCTTTCAACATTGCTGGGACATTGTTAGAGAGGATCTTTGTGCTGCCATCAGGGAGTTCCAAGAGGATAATATTCATCTGAAAGGGACAAATAGAACCCTTTTGGTCCTTGTTCCGAAGAAGAGGGGGGCAAATCAGCTGGCTGACTTTCGCCCCATTAGCTTATTGAATGACACTTACAAAATCATTTTCATGATCTTGGCTTCCAGGTTGGAGGCAGTGTTGCATGGGTTGATCAGCCGTAATCAGAGGGCTTTCATTAGGGGGAGGCACATTCATGACAACTTTTTGGTTGCTCATGAGTGTTTGTTTCATTGGAAGCATCAGAGGAAAAAGGGCCTTGTTCTCAAGTTGGACTTTGAGAAAGCGTATGACAAGGTAAACTGGGGCTACCTCCTTCAGGTTCTAATGAAGATTCCACCTAGATCTCGTGGATCAGAGAATGCATCTCTTCTGCTTTCTTGCTGTGCTCATCAATGGGCAGGCGTCCTCTTTTTTTTCTTCAGGCAGAGGGCTTAGATAGGGGGAGAAGTTTTGATTGGTTACTTATTGGTTAGACGGGGGATCCTCTTTCCCCTCTTTTGTTTGTTCTGGTGACTCAGATTATGAGCAATATGTCGTTGAGAGTCAGGAGGAGGGGATTTTATTGGGCTTCCAGAGGCTTCTTCAGCTGTATACATCACCCATCTCCAGTATGTAGATGACACCATTCTATTCCTGGCAGATGACGATCAGTAGCTACTAAATTCAAAAATGGTGCTCGAGGTGTTGCAGGAAGTTACAGGACTTAAGGTTAACTACAACAAAAGTCTTATGACTGGGATTAACATGGGGGAGTAGGACATCAGGAGAGCAACTTTTTTTTTAGGTTGTCAGATTGGGAACTTCCCCTTCACTTACTTGGGCCTTCTTTTGTCCCCGTGGCCGCTAAGATGTAGGGACTGACAGAGATTTGAGAACAGGCTTGCAGGATGGAGGGCAAGACTGTTATCTTATGGGGTTAGGCTGGTGTTGTGCAGATCAGTTTTGGATAGTTTGCCCATATACTATATGTCCATTTTCAGGATACCCAGATCAGTGGCTAAAAAGTTGAGGGTCCATTCAAGCAGCATTCTTTTGGCATGGGAATGGGGGAGTAGCTAGAAAGGGTGGCATGATATTGCTTGGGGTAGAATTTGTCAACCCAAGGAAGCAGGTGGGCTGGGTATCATGAATATCTGGAGTTTAATCTAGCACTTCTTTGCAAATGGTTGTGGAGACTTGGAACTAAGGGGGATTGTGGTGGCAGATTATCACGCATACATACTATTGGTTGGCTAGAGTTTCAAACCTTCTTCCACATCTGATGTACAATGTCTCCCCCATTTGGAGGGGTATCCTACAGTTTGCGGACTGTACCAGAGTTAGTTTTAGGGTTTCCTTGGGTGATGAGCACTGTACTTTATTTTGGCAGGACAGATGGTGTGGTTATTTTACATTGGATGACACTTTCCCCTCGTTGGCTGCTCTTTCTAGGCCTTCTTCCCCTACTGTGGACCAGATGTTTGATTTTGGTCTACCTGGCGGTCCTTGGGCGCCTAGTTTTAGAATGAACCTTTCTTGTGTTTGAGTCAGATCAGTTGGAGCAGCTTCTTTCCCTCCTTGTGGATCATCAACCGATCCAGGGAAGGAGGGATTTGTGGATTTGGAGATGGGAGAAGAATGGGGCCTTCTCAGTTAGTTTTGCCTATGCTATCATCGCTGATGGCGGGACTTGGCATGCTTTCGTCCATCTGGGCTTCTAGAAGCCCTCTCAAGGTCGAGGTCTTGGTTTGGAGGATTTCAGATGGTAGGCTGCCTACCTGTGATAAACTGCAGGTCTGTCTAAATCACATATCTTCAGTTTGCTCTTTGTGTGGGAATGAAGAAAAAGACCTCGACCACATCTTTGTTGATTGTTCTTATGTTAGGGGCATTTGGGAGAGGATGGGACAGAAGTTACACCTTTCTTTGTCTCAGTTTGAGAAGGTTCAGCATTTCTTTTCATGGTGGAGGAGATCATGGGGCTAACAAGAGTGATAGAGCATTTTGGTGGCTTATTCTACATGCAACACTTCAGGCATTATGGACTGAACGGAACAACATGGTGTTCAGGAGGGAAGCTGGGTCTGAGGATACTTTATTTTCTTTTTTGAAAGATAAAGTGCTTTTCTGGGCTAAACACTTATGTAATGGAGATAGCTATAACTCCTCTCTCTTTTGCTTTTGGGGAGTTAATGGGGGGCACTCTGACTAGCTGTAGAGTTTTTTTTTTTTTCCTGTAAAAGGTCTTTGGTCTTTTTTCCCCCTCAATACATGTACATCCTTTTTCTCCTTTAATATAATCAGTAGTACTATCCACTTTTCAAAAAAAATTACTCGACAACCAACAAAAAGCTCCTAGCGCAACATAAAAAAATAATAAGACAACTAAAGTTAACTTTTTACATCCATATTCAGAAAGTACAATATAAAAATCAGTGAGAAAATAGTGAAAATAAAAATCAGTGAGAAAAACAGTGGAATAAAAATTAGTGAGAAAAAGAGTGAAAATAAAAAGCATTTAGAAAAACAATGAAAATAAAAATCAATGAGAAAATAGTAAAAATAAAAATCAGTGAGATAAACAGTGAAAATAAAAATGAGTGAGTAAAACAGTGAAAATAAAATAAGTGAGAAAAACAGTGAAAATAAAAATCAGTGAGAGAAATAGTGAAACCAAAATCAGTCAGAAAAACAGTGAAAGATGGTTAAACACTGCTATCTATTAGCAGAAAATACAAGTATAAAAATCACTGAAATTCTTGGTTCAACCCAAGAAATGAACACCCCTACCCACAATTGCCTTTTTGCATCTTGTTAGAGTGAAATTTCTAATTTTTCCAACAATGTTATCTTTTAGTTTTCTGTTCTATCATTTCTTATAACATTCTTTTCTGGTTCTTTGTAAATTCAGATGTGGCTCTTGTGACGTCATTGAGAGATGGGATGAATTTAGTCAGCTACGAATTTGTGGCATGCCAAGAGCAGAAAAAGGGGGTTCTCATCCTGAGTGAAGTGACTACCTATAACCTGAGCATTTGATCTTGCTAAGTTTAAGATTTTGATATATGAGATTCTTGCAGTGCATTTCTTGACTGAAATAGTTTTACAATTATATTTCGAACTTGCTTTCTTTTCTTGTTGATGGATTATTCTTGTGGATTTCTTTTCTTTCATAATTTTCTTGCAATTGTTATTGAATTTCCTTTCTTTCTGTTACCATTTTCTAGAGAGGTGTTGTACATTATGTTAGAGTAGTCCTACCAGTAGATCGCTCTCCACTCATTGCCTTAGGTTTGGAGTGAGGTGGCCAACCCAGGAATTTTGACATGGTATCAAAGCCGTGGTTATAATCTGGAGCAAAAAACATGTGTTTGTTGTGGTCAGCATGCCAGAGTCTAAATCAGTCTGCATGCGAGGGGGCATATTAGAATAGTTTCACATTATGTGGTTACAAAAATAAATCAATAATGTAATGTGGAGTCGTTCTCCACTCGTTCTTTTAAGTCTGAGTTGGATGACTCAATCCAATTACTTCAATACATTAAATTATCCTTTTTACTAATTAGTTGGGCTAATAAGCAACCTTTTCAAGAAAGTACTCACTTGATATAAAGCTGCTCTGTGAAGATTATTTTACTGACTTCATGATTCTAAATTTTTTTTGATGATGCTTTAATTCAGATAACATGTCAAGAAATTTTCAGCCATTTATGTGAAGAATATGCTTATGCGGTGTGTTCATACTTTTAGTTTGCAGGAGCAGCACAATCTCTTGGTGCTGGAGCACTACTTGTGAACCCATGGAACATCACAGAAGTTGCTAACTCCATAGGGTATGCATTGAATATGCCTGCGGATGAAAGAGAAAAGAGGCATAGGCATAACTTTGCTCATGTTACCACCCACACTGCCCAAGATTGGGCTGAAACCTTTGTAAGGTAAAATTGAAATGCTTACAATGCTTCACTTCTTCGGTGCCACGATGTTATTTTTTGAGCTAAGCATTAATAAAATAAACATGCAATTTATGTGGTAAAAAAGCCAGACAACGTACATTTCTTTATCGTACGCTATTCTGAAATTGCACTGGCAGGCTGCATAGATTTGTTAAACAAAGAGAAAGGCAGTTTGCACTAAACTCTTTGTCAGTAAATAGAGGTAAAAATAGCGGCAGAAAGCATAAAATGATATGGGATCTTTCTTCTTTTTATTGTATATTGTGGAGTTGCACCATGTCTGGCTGTCTTGCCATCTGCTTAACTAAGCATGCTTCCTTCAAGCTGCAGTCATCTTTTTTCCTTTTCATTCATTCCATAAAGACCTAATTTTTCTTTAATAGACGGCTTATATTTCTTAACCTTCGTATGTAGTTCCTTATGTCACATGTCACATGTCACATTATATGCTTAAATTTATTAACACTATAATAATACTTTGGATGATCTCATGGTATATATGGGGCTCTTTTCAGGTTTTTTTACTCTATTTGAGAATTGAGAAGAGAAAATGAGTTTAGATGTTCTTCTAATATGATGTACCTGTGGTATGACTTTTCATGGGTAATCACAAGTCTGTTGTGCAGTAACCAGAACAAAGATGAAAGTAAAGGTAATAAATTGCACAAAATCAAAATCAGCCTTTAGTTACAATCAAGGCACATATAAAATTCTTTAAATAATATACTCGTATAGAAAATCCTGTTCAGAATAGATATTCATGGATTTAGAAACAGGAGATAACTTAACCTTTTATTTTTTATTTTTTTGAAAGTGGATAGTACCACTAGTATCTAAATAAAAAGGAATGTACAAGTATAGGGCTGATTGAAACCAAAAAGAAACACCCCCAGCACCTATAAAGTAGGACCATTCCCCCCCCCCTCCTTAAGGCAAAAAGGGAAGAGGAATCCACATTACATAAAAATAGCAGCCCATTCCTTAAGTTTAACACAAACAGAAGAAAAAACAGCTTCCTCATTGCGCAAAACTCTTCTAAAGATCCGGTTATTCCTCTCCCTCCACGCATCTAGAGGGCTGCATGAAGGATGAGCCACCATACCGTCCTATCAACATTTGTGGGGCCATTGCCTATACCACCTAACCAGGAGTTGTTGGACATCTCTATGCTGACCGATGCATTTGTGTGAGCATCCTACAAATAAGTGATCCCGAGTCTCATCGTCTACACAAAATACGTAGCCCGGCTGAATGTGAGGAAGAATGTGGCATAACCTGTCTCGAGTAGGAAGTCTCCCATGCGAGACTCTCTCAACCAAAATCTTCACCTTCAATGGGCTCTAAAGTCTCTGAACTTGTTCATGAAAGCTATGCCGAATAGGCGAACACCTCCATCAGAAATGATGCGATATGCTGATTTGACCGAAAAGGAACGTCCCTTCTCCCACCTCCAAACCCAGCCATCCTCTCTGTCGATAGGATGGATGGACAAGAGGCATAGTTGTCAAGGCGACCAAGGCGTAGTTGGGGTCTCAGATCGCCTAAGCGCTTAGGCGTACCGCCTAAGCGGTGCCTAGGCGTTTAGGATGGAACCAAGTATGAGTTGTTTTCAAGTGTCCCTCTTACATGATATTTATGTATCTATAAATATATATAATGATGACAATTCAATAAAAAAATATCATAATATGACAGACATAAAGACAACGACATATCATAATATGGCAGATATATTATTAACATAATACAAAAATTTGAGAAATATATATATAATAGCTATGTATCACAAAAAAATACTTGCAAAAAAATACAATGTCACAACAAAAATGTCAAAATTATATGAATGCAACAAAAATTAAACTACAAGTAAACAAACTCACATTATATATCATAAAGTCATAAAAAATCTAAATTGACATCTTCAAATAAATAAGCACACTAAATAAGAACAAGAAGTGCAAATATCATTCTATCATTAGAAAATTAATTTCCAACTTTTAAAACAAACCAATAAATACACATACATATAAATATGTTAAAGAAAAATAAGAAGTGCAATATCTTAACACACTTAAAACAAGTAAAAACTAAGTGAGTCCATTACATAATCCCACAATATGTCTAAAAATTGAAAAGAAACTAAAAAATGACAAGTCTCGTGTGTTTGGGTGATGATAGTTTAAGTTTGATCAAATCCTGAGAGATCTCAAGCAGATTAAGTGCTGTCAGTGAGAGAGTGGATCCCTTGGAGCAAGGTTTGATGGATCGGCGATTCGGACCGAATGTAGGGGAACACGATTTCTTCTTCATACTTATTTACCTGAATATCATTTAAGTAAATGTTACATTTACTTAAGATATTACATGTAAATAAGGAAGTACCCCCCATTTGAATCCAATAAAAATATCAAAAAAATTAGATCTCTTACAAAAAAAAATCAACTCTCCCATCGAAGAAGAAAATCGCGTTTAAGTAGGAGAGTGGCTCCCATGGAGAAGTCACATGCACGTTTGATTTTTTTTACCGGACTTTAGATTTTTAGTGTTCTATATAATTATTTGAATTATCAAATTTTTAGATAGGTCAAATTATGAGAGATTAGAAAGTTAGCATTTCGCTAAAATCACCGAAATCGTGATTTTCTTTTTTGATGGGAGAATTGACTTTTTTTTTTGTAAGAGATGATTTTTTTGATATTTTTATTGGATTCAAATGGGGGTACTTCCTTATTTACATGTAATATCTTAAGTTAATGAAACAACAAATTATAACATTTACTTAAATGATATTCAGGTAAATAAGATGTTTCCTGAAATCGGGCTGGACTCAGCCCTGAAAATCGATCTGAATCCGCTGTCTAAGCGGGATATTGCGGACCCCTAACGGGTCTAGGTGCACCCAAGCGCCCCTGGTGTGCACCTTGGCCACCTTAGCGGCGCCTTGGGGCGCCTTTCCTACTCTTAAAAAGGCGGGGTGTTTTTAAGCGGCTAAGGAAGCGCCTTAGCGCTTAAGCGGCGCCTAGGTGCCGCCTTGGCGTCCGCCTTGACAACTATGACAAGAGGAGAGAAAGAGGATCCTGGAGCTGCATCACCTCATCCTACCTGAGGCCTCTCCTGAAGATTGGATTCCAATCCCCTCCCTGCAAACGGGAGTCAAAAGTCTAGGCGACTTAAGTCGAAGTGGTCTATTGCAATGAAGAAGATGTTAGGGAACAAAGCCTCCAGAGAGAAATTTCCGCATCACCTGTCCTTCAAGAAAAGAAACGTGTTCCCTTTCCAACACAGACTTGGTTTCTTGACGAGATAAAATTCCTGCACGACAGAATGCCACGCTAGAGCGGAAAAGAGCTACCACTAGAGGGAAGAGATAGAACCTAGAGTCTACTTCTACCGAAGTACCTTTACTTGATGAATTGGGCCTACAATCCATCTTCTCCACTCCCTAACCTTTAAAGCCACTTGCACTAGAGAGCCAGATTGAAATGTCTGATGTTCTTGAGCCCCAACGCTCCCTCTTCCTTGCTAGTAACCATCCTTCCCCATACTATATCATGCCAACCCCTACACCTCCCCCACTGTCATGACAAAAGAATCTGCACTGGATAGAGTCAATCTTCTTTGCCACTGTCTTCGGAATCTTGAACATGTAGAGGAAATATGTCGGTAGACTATCTAACACTGAACTACACAACACCAACCTACGTCCAAAGGACAGTGTTCTAGCCTTCCACCCCGCCAGTCTAGACTCAAACATTTGAATGATAAGATGCCAATTTGCACACTTGAGAGCACTTGGAATAAGAAGTCTCATGTAAGATATTGGAGAATTGCTAATCTTACAACCCAACAAGCAAGTCGCACTCAATAGAGACATATCCTCCAAGTTCACCCCTCCCAAAAGACACTTGTTGAAATTGACTTTGAGGCCTGTCACCTCCTCAAGCAATTCCAGTAGGAGCCTAGCTATGGGGCGAAAATGCTCACTTTTAGCAAGGAACGAGATGGTTTCATCTGCATATTGCAAGTGTGAGATCAACATTCCCCCTGTTGCCCCCTGAAAACCTTTGAGCTTCTGCCCTTTGCCACACTCTACTCAACACACTAGAACAAAGAGAAGAGGGGACATAGGATCCCTCTGGCTAAGGCCCCTACCATTGTGGAACCAAGAGGATTACTTCCCATTAATAAGGACCATAAAGGAAGCCGAAGAGATATACTGGACCCAGTCAATCCACTTGTCCCCAAAGCCCATCTTATCCAAAACATCAAAGAGACACTACCAATTCACCTTGTCATAGTCCTTCTCAAAATCTAGCTTCAAAACCAGCCTTTTTCTCTTGTGTAGCTTCGTAGCAAACAAACACTCATGAGTCACCAAAAAGTTGTCAAGAATATGTCTCCCCTTAACAAAAGCTTTGTGAAACTGATCAACCAACATACCATAACAGTGACCAAGTTGCCTGCCAGAACTTTGGAGATGATTTTGTAAGCACCATCTAGCAAACTGATAGGCCTAAAGTTCTTAAACTTTTGAGCACCCTTCTTCTTAGGAATGAGCACTAGGAGAGTCTTATTCATACTCCTCAAGTGTGCCTTGCCTTCCTGAAACTCTCTCACTGTCGACACCAAATCATTTTTAATGATGAACACTTCTGAGAGAAAGCCACGGAAAGCCATTCGACCCAAGGGACTTATCACCAGCAAGCGAAAAAAACAGCTTGGTGAACCTCGTCTTCAGAAAAAGGCGGGAGATGGCATCCCTCTCCTTAAGGGAGAGCTGAGGAAAAAGATCATCTGCTATCCTTGGTCTACAAACCTCCTCCTCCAAGAACAATCTCGAGTAGAAGTCCTTCGCCTTCTCCCTTACCTCCTCATCCGCAGAGAAGGAGAGATCCCTCACTTTAATACTAGAAACGGAGTTAACCCATGATACCCATCTCCTGGGAGCAATACGCTGCAAGTAGGCTGTATTCTTGTCCCCCTCTTTAATCTATTTGTCTCTGGACCTCTGGCTTTAGTAGATCTCTTCTCGAAGATAGATTTCCTCAGATTGTTCCTTCAAGGGATCCCTAAGATACCTGTTCTCATCATCCATCCGTTCTGCCTCTTCCAAGTTGTCCAAACCCTGTATGTGCACTATTCTTCCCTGCCCTCCCTGGCAATGTTTTACCTGCTCCCCACTCCTTAAGGACCTGTGTTGTATGTCTCAGGCAGCGTTTGGAAATGGGTTTTGAGAGATTTTGGCCTGCAAAATCAGACAAAAGAGCTCTCATTTCCAAACATTCACGGGCGACGCCGACTTCTGTGCGATGCCCATATCAGCAGGAGGGAGATAGAGAGAGACAATATTATCTCTCCTCTATGCCGAAAAGTGGGTATGAGCCGCTTTTGAAGATTTCTGCATGGGCGACGAGGCTGAACTCGTTTCCTCTCTATATGCGACGATAGTTTTATTTTTTATTTTTAAGTTTTCGCGCCTTTTGTGTGTTTCGCACGGACGATGAGGCAGCAACTTGCGTTTGTGCGTGTGCTTTCCCAAGAAGCCAATTTTCTTCAAAATCTGTTTTCCTGATCTACCCCAAATGCTGCCTCAGTTTTTTCACCAAATAGGCCATAGCAAAGGAACCAGAAGGCTGAGCAACCCAAGCATCTGATGCAGTATCCAAAAAATCATCCTCTCTAAACCAGAATTGGTCAAGCCTAAACATGTGATTTCTGTCCTGCACTCAGGAAGTCTTCAGGAGAATTGGTTTATGATCAGAAACCAATCTTGCCAGCAGGGTCATCTGCACATGAGGAAAGTGATCCTTGTAATCAATCGAAACCAGAAATCTATCCAACCTAGAGCAAGCTGCTGCTGCTGCTCTCAGATTGGACCAAGTAAAACAGCTGCCTGCCCTGCCAATGTCCACTAGACCAGCCTCTTGAATGAAGTCCGAGAAGTCGTCCATGTCTTCATAACTTGTAGTCCCTGACCTCTCCCATGGGCCAATCACTGCATTGAAGTCACCACCCACACACCAAGGCCGCCAGGAGGAGAAATAGAGACGGAGCAAGTCATCCCATAGGTGATGCTTCTCTCTCGATTGAGGACCATACACCCCACTGAAATCCCAGGAATAACCATCCTTGACATGTCTAAAATGCACACCACCCTATCAAGGTCCACTTCTTCCACCTCAAAAGGGTTCCAAAGGATATGAATGCCCCACATCTCCCAACTGCCAGAGAGACTACCCCCTCATCACCCTCCCACTTCGTCTCCTGTATACACAAAATGTCCACCTTGCACCTCCTGATCAGATCCTTCACTGCCCTCCTCTTCTCTACACCACCTAACTCTCTCACATTCTACGGGACAATCCTCATTGAAAAATAGATATCTCCTTCTTCCCCCCCTCAACACCAACCCTACTTTCCCTCATCAAGATCCCTCCCCTGTCCGAATGCTAGTGCTTCACTGCTTGTTGATTTTAGAGAAGATGGGGCCTTCTCAGCCTCCAAGAAAGAGATACCGACTATGTCTGCCACCTCCCTCGCCTGATCCATACAAAGAGTCTCAACTTCCCTTAGGAGAGCCTTCACAGCCTCTGCTCCCAGCCTGTTACTGTCTCGATGTGCCTCCTCCTACTGTGCCTCTGCCTCACCACCACTGGCCTGTTCCATTGTCCTCAAGGACCTGTCTGAGCAGTTGACTTGACCAGAAGTGTCCCCAGCAAGGTACTCTCCCTGCTCAGGGCATGGCACCAATATCAAAAGCCAGCCAGTCCTGCTCTTGCAGTGCAAGCGCAGTGACTCCCCCTTCCACTGGAGCCTCATCTGGAGAATGACCAGGAGAGCCGACAGAAGGTGAGAAGAGGATCGGGGGGAATCACCAATGCAGGATCTCGCTGGCGAGATACAACTCTCTGAAGATCGGCCCAGTCCTCCTCTTCCCCTCCAGTCCTCACCTCAAAGAGCTGCAACTGCCCTGGCACCTGGCCCTTCCCATCTCTGCAGGAGGCGCCGTCGACCTGCAAGGATATCGGAGAAGCACTAGCTGGAGTTTGGCGGCTCCTGGCCACCGACTGAGGTTGAACGGGAATCGAGAGGAGCATCGCCAGAGGAAGCTGCAAGCAGGACCCCAGTGAGGGAATGGGCGTCGGGTGGGGAAGAAAACTCTTAACGGGTCCGGCCCTCCCAATATGACAGTCTGACGGGCTAACAGGTAAGTGACGGGTCACCTGCCCTGACCCTGCCTGAACCAGCAAACCCTCTAAGCCATCAACTGCTGCCCAAGAAGGACGATCCGGTCGGAAGGGAGCAGATAGTACAGAATTTGCTGTTGCAATTATTTGCAGTCCTTTTGCAGCAGGATTAAGTACCTTTGTTTTTTTTTTCTTGTGACCTTTTTGTACAAAATCTGTAATCTGTATGACACTTTGAAATGTTTTTTAATGGATTATACTTCATACTAGCTATTTGCACTGACCATTTACTTTGCCTACAGTGAACTTAATGACACTGTTGTTGAAGCTCAGCTGAGGACAAGACAGGTTCCACCTTTACTTCCAACAAGAAATTCTATTGACCGTTATTTGCAATCCAGGAATCGATTGCTTATCCTGGTATCTTCCTTCTAACCCCCCCCCCCCCCCACTTTCTCTGTTTTGTGTCTGCAGACTCTGCACCTCTTCTATTATTTTAAACAGTCCAATTTTCTTTGATTGTTGTGGTGTGCACTTTAACATGACATGGCTCTTAAATTGTTGTGTATTAACTTCTGAATGTGTGAATGAACAATACATTGGCCATGAATCATCATTAAGAAAGATATCAAGGATTCAAAAGATTAATATGGTCCCTTCTATATCTTCTTTGAAGGTTTCTCCCTTGCATGAAAGCTGTCCCTCTCAGTCTTGCTTTTGTATTGTAATCATCAAAATCCAGATAAGAAAAGATCAGTTTATATCTTGTAGTGTAATTTTGTTGGAGAATCCCTCCACCCCCATTAGCTGCCACTAACTGATGTTTAGAATATCCTCATAATGGTAGCATTTTTGCATTACAAACATGAGTAAGACTTAGCTTATAGTATATTGTGCATGCAGTTACTTAGTATTCTTATGTGCAATAAAGCTATCATAATGAAATCTGCACATTGAAAGTTCTTAGCCTACTTAAGTTGTGAATTCTTTTTTAATATGCCACTTGAAAATTGCAGGGTTTTAATTCTACTTTGACAGAACAAGTAGAGTCTCCTGGAAGAAGAGGTGGAGATCAGATTAAAGAGATGGAGCTTAAATTGCACCCAGAACTGAAAGAACCCTTGACTATACTTTGTAATGATCCAAGGACAACCATTGTTGTCCTGAGTGGAAGTGACAGAAGTGTCCTTGATGATGTATGAGTTTTATATCCCCCTCTAAATCTCTGCTTTTTATTCTGAGTTGACGATGTTAGAACATAATTTGTCAGAACTTTGGAGAATACAACATGTGGTTGGCTGCTGAGAATGGGATGTTTTTGCGTTTAACAACTGGAGAATGGATGACAACAATGCCAGAGCACCTGAATATGGATTGGGTTGAAAGTGTAAAGGTATCATTATGTGAACATGTTTATTTATGTTTATATATGTTCATCAGTTTATTGTAAACTAAACTTCTTGGCTCTCCCAGCATGTCTTTGAGTACTTTACTGAAAGAACACCAAGATCTCACTTTGAACATCGTGAGACTTCACTAGTGTGGAACTATAAGTATGCAGGTAGGAATTTCACTGTTCTCCTTCACAAACTGTAAGCTGTACTATGCTTTCTTATTCACCCCCATGTACCTTCTGGTATCATGGTTATAGATGTTGAGTTTGGTAGGCTTCAAGCAAGAGATATGTTGCAGCACTTGTGGACAGGACCAATTTCTAATGCTGCTGTGGATGTTGTCCAAGGCAGTCGTTCTGTTGAGGTCCGCTCTGTTGGTGTTACAAAGGTGATCAGAAATTCCTCTATTTAATGAAAGATTTCAGTCTTATTCTGAATCTTCGTCATCTGCAAAATAATCATTCTAGATACATAAATTGGATTCTCCATTGCCCATAATATAATCATTTCATAGAATATTAAGCAGAACAATGGTTTTGAATGGAGTTTCTTCCATTTTTCTTTATTGGTTTATTTTTCTGCCCTTTTCTATTATCAATGATATCTGGAATCTATGTTGAGAAGAGGAGAGCTCCAAAGAGAGAGATGCAAATTGAGTGCTCAATTTACTAGGAGGAAATGTAGGCAGGAGGGAGTCCCGATAGGAGGAGATGTTGGTCCATTTTGTTTGGGATTGGGCGTAGGTATGGGCAGTCACTTTATCTAATGTAAATTCATCTTTGTCTCCTCTTTTGGGTGTTTTGGGTGGCCAGAGTGCTTTAGTCCTTGGTGTTAGCTTCTTGTATAGGTGTTGTGGGGAGGCTCCTTTTTGGGTGTTTCGTGGCCCACCTACACTTGTACATTCTCTCTTTCTTAATATATACATGTGGTACATCCACTTAAAAAAAAAAAAAGAGGACGGCAATTTGCATTCAAACCTACTCCTCACCTGTTACTTATTCAGGGCGAAAAGGACATTAGTCTATGATTGAGGCACACCACAATAACACTAAGGCGTTATTGGTAATGCGTTAAAAAGTTGATTTTGTGCAAAATTGATTTTCTGACAGATTTGTCAGATATAATGGACATTGAGTTAAACTGTCATTAGAGCTTCATTTCTGAAGTTTTTTGCCTTTAGAAGAATGGGGTTGGAATTGAGAAAAAAGAAACCCCATCATTCCATGTGGCAATAAAGAAGATGGGTGGAGAAAACTGAATTTTCACCCAAAAATCGCATCCCCAAGCTCCAAAAGGCAAAACCAGATCACCTTCTACTTTTGCCAAATCTGGAGACAGAAATGTTTGTCTCTCTTCTTCATCCACTCCATTTTTTGCATGGCATAAAGGTTGAGATGGAAGATGTCATTTGGAAATGTGGATGGGCTGGCCAGAAGATATCTATCCTTGAAATGAAACTGCTCCACCCCATTGCCAACCTAAACCTTATTTCTTGCTATAGTTGCTTAGGTCAGATCGGCCAACTACTGTTTGTGATTTTGATTTTCCTGTCCCATGCCCCCAAGCTCTGGGGTAACTACTTGGCTAGTAGAATAGTTGAAAAATACTCCAGCCACAATTGCAATCTGTGACTTTACCTTAGTAAAAATGGATGATATCCTTGACTAACTGTGATTCCTGTTACCTTAAACAAGTCCTCGATCCATTGTACTGTCTGTTTTAGGATGTGGAATGTGCTGTTGAAATCTCCTCTGAGCCTCTTCCAGTTCTGTGTCTGCCAAACATGGAAAACATGATCGGATCAGCCCAGGAATCAGCCTGGGCCGATCTGACTTGGACCGGGTAGGAATTGGCCTTGTTCGGCCGGAATCGTCCGGATAGGCCATGGCCGATCTGATCTTGAATCGGCCGATTCCGATCTGAATTGGCCAATTCCGCAAACCCTGCTGCCAAATGATGCCAGAAGTAGCACCATCCACTCCTCTTTTTCCAAAGCAAAGGGTGAGCTGAAACCCATGAGTTCAGAAGCTCGTGAATAGTATCAATTCCTTCAACTTGAACCCCCATTGCTTTGGCTGAAGTCTTCTGCAGCACCTTGACTATGTCAATGCCCCAGAACAAGTGATGTGGATTCTCTTTAAAGATTCTGCAGAAATCCTTATCATTATTTTTCACAAGTAAGAATGGCTCTGCCTCTATTGGAAGAGGGTAAAATCCTTATCATTATTTTTCACCAAAAAAGTTCAAGTTGGAAGGGAATAACCTGCATCATACAATATCGTTCCACCACACGGTTTCTTCTCTATTGTTGAAGACCCTTGGAATTGATCTGGCTGAGAACTTACCACTCTTGTCCCATCTCCATCTTCGCTTATCCTCACGCTAACTGTGAAGTTGTATTTTGGATCCGTCTTGTGATGTTAAATGGTGTAGGAACCCTAAGTGAATCCGGTGCCCACTTACTCAAAACCTGATAGTTCCACAAATTGTTTTATTTGACTTCTACTAGAAGGAAGAGAAGAGGAGAAAAGGACAAACATTTATTCCCACTTTCTTTTTTTTTTTTTTCCCTCTGATGAGGCAATCTTACATCTGTTCTTGATCCTTTTTGCTCTTTCAACCAAATTTTCTACTGTCCTCCTAATGATTGAAAATTTTGAGAGCCTCATGCAGGAGCCTCCTGCACTGGGTATGCACTTCTAAATGATTGAAAAATTAAGATTTAAGTCCACCAGGCAAGCGTCTCTACTCTCGAATAAATGATCAGTGACCAGGAAGAAAACCATTATACCTATGCCAGCTGTCAGCCAATGTACATGACATGGAGTAAATCCTTATCATTGTCACCAGATCCTTCTCCCATTTATTTGGGGATGGCTACATGAATCATTTCTATGTATTCTAGCTCGGGTCCTTTCTTATTACATCCGATCATGTCATGACAGGGACTAAAGTAGTTTTTAAAATATGTACGACTTTTTCTTTCCATTGAAGGTAGACTGTACCACAATAAGAGGAAAAAACAACAAGAGATATAAAATTTAGATGTAGAACCTTAAAATCCTCTACTCTATGCTCCAACCCACACACCTCCCCCCCACACCTCTCCAATCCCTTCGAAAAATAGAAATTAAAAGTTCTCCCTTTAAATATCATACGGCACTTAAATGCCAACAAAGCCCCTGCCGCCCTCTCCAAAATCTCACAAAAGAAACCCCATCCGAGATGGTACTTACCCCTAAAGATGGTGCAATATCTGCAAGGACCTGCATATTAGAAAGTCGTCCGTGTAATATTTTACATGACTCACATGTAAGAAAGACGGGTTCACATCCCCTGCTTCTTAGCCCCTATCCAATGTTTTACAAGTCGGCCGACTAGTCGACTAGTCGGCCCGACTAATCGAGTCGGGTGGACTAGCTGACTAGTTGAATCCTGACTCGCGCTAGATTTCTGTTTTTTAGGGGCATATCGAGTCTCATGTTTCGTTAGCCAACTCCTTCCCGGTGCCATGAGCCTGTCGTGGCCTCGCTGCCGTGGTCTTCTTCCCCTCGCGTAGGGGTTCACTTGGTGTGGGTTGTCTTCTCGTCGCCAGCTGGCCAGCCAAGATCCACGTCTACTGCCATGAGGAGATTGGAGAGAAGTGCTGCGGGGACCAGGTAAGTAGGGCTGTAAACGGATCCGGATATTATCCGGATCCGATTCGAATTCGTATCCGATTATCCAGATATTATCCATTTAACAAATATCCGACGGAGCGGATTTCGGATACGAATATTATCCGGATAATAAACGGAGCGGATACGGAAACAGGTAATCTGCTTCGTTTAAGATCCGCTCTGAAATGAAGTTATTTTTGACATTAGATCTTAAATCTAATGATCCATATATAATTATAAATATATCATATATCTAATGTTAATCTTTTGTTTAGAGAATATTTTTGATATTTGTACTTTTTTAAATTTTTACAGATTTTTTTTTGATTTTTTATGATTTTTAGATCACTTAATATCTTTTATTAAGTTTATATTTTCGAAGCGGATAATATCCGTATCCGCTCCGAATCCGAAAATTATCCGATTAAATTATCCGCTCCGTATTCGAATTGTATTCGGAGCGGATACGAATTATCCGATTAACTATTCGGATCGGAACCGGAAAACCCATATCCACTCCGTATCCGCTCCGTTTACAGCCCTACAGGTAAGTCTTCATCTTCCGATACTCTGTTTTCTTCCAATACCCTGCTTTTTTTTTTTTCCGGCATCTTCCAGACTTCCACCTTCCAAGTTGCCACGTTTACTGTGTTTTCCTTTTTTTTAAAACTTCTTCCACTGTACAAGTTGCGAACCCCCCATACTTTGTGTTCTTTCCCCACCCCCCCCCCCCTTTTCTGTTCTTCCACCTGCCAAGACTTCTGATACTCTGTTTTCCATGTTTTCTTCTTCTGCGGGCCACCTTCCAACTTCTCCTTTTTTAAGTTCATCACAGCACTTTATTGTTTTCTTTCTTTCTTCTATGGATAGACAGTATTGTTAGAATATAATTTTAAATGATAATATTATTGTATTATTTAGTAGTATAAACTTGGTTTTTTTTATTTCTGAATAATTTTTATAAAATTATTATTTTCATGATTCAGTAGTGAAAGTATCATAAGAAAATAAATTTAAATTTACTGATTGCCTCTGTAAGAATAATATTTTATGATTTAGTAGTAAAATTCTTGTTTGTTGTTTCTAAATAAATTTTGTAAAAATATTCAGTATTTAATTATTGCCTCTTTAAAAATAGTATTTTATTATTCAATAGTAAAAATCTTATTTTAGTTCATTCTTTAAGTATGACAAGAATACACCCTAAACACTAAATATCAACAAGAGCCATGTATAAAAAAATAAAAAAAAATTCTGAAAAAATAACCGACTTAAACTTGAGGCGGCCGACTCGCCGATTAATCAGTTCGACTAATCCTTGGGGGGGTCATCTGACTCGAACCGATTAATACTTTTTAAAACATTGCCCCTATCCCATTGGACGGTACTTAGCTCAGGTGCCTGCTCCCCCTACATCTTCAGCGAATCACAGTCATGATGTGCTGGCTGCCTCATGATCCCTCACCATGAATCACAGAGGCACAGATTTTTCCCAAACACTCTTCCAGCCACTCAACCACTCGTGGGTTCTCTCTGTTCCACGTAGCTATATCTCTGCTTTCTATCTCTGATTCCTCCGACTCTATCCCTAACCCATCGGCTTCTCTTGGGGTCCTTGCACCCCCTGCCTCTTTGTTCTGACCCCAATGGACGGATACTCCAGCTCAGGTGCCTGCTGCCCCTACAACTTCAACAAACTGCAGTCATGATGCACTGGACTGCCTCATGACCCCTCACCAGGAATGACAAAGGCAAGGTCAGTCAACTATTTGTGGGTTCTCTCTTTCAACATATCTCTCTGGCCTCTGCTATCTATCTCTTGTTCCTTCAACACTGTCTCTAACCCATCTGCTTCTCATTATATTGTTGTAACTTAAAATATATGCTATTTATAAATAGATAAGTCTAATTTGGGCTTCATCTAGATGCCTTGCCTTGATGGCTAAACAGCAAAGAAATAGTTGGTTTTGTTACTTGTCTTAAGAACTATCACATCAAGAAAGTTCACATAATAAGAACATATTACTAAATGCATTTCTAGGAAGGCTAAAGATGGAAATAATCGCATACGTCCCACATGAATATAAACATGTTCCTTGAACAGAAGGCCCATGGGATTTTGGACATTCATGAGGTTGTTCATATCTGTTAAACATAGAACAAAAGAAAGTGAAATATAACATAACATTCTCTGCACGTCTAATTCACTTAGGAAATCAACTTTGGGAGCAAAAGCCGAGAACTTCAGATGTTGTGGACGTATAGACTATAGCCTACCATATTTGTAGGCAGGTCAAGTTTGCAGCTTTTACATAAGAGAGGAATGCAAGCAGAAGACCCCTTATTTTGTACTGGCCATTTATGATTTGTTGATGTTATATGTAATGTAAGTAGAAGTTTGATTTTCTCTCTCTGTTTAACTTCTCTGTTCATGTCAGGGTGCTGCAATTGATCGTATCTTAGGAGAGATAGTCCACAGCAAATGCATGGTTACACCAATTGATTATGTTCTATGCATTGGGCACTTCCTTGGAAAGGTAACTCCTATGTCTCACAAACTTGCTAAAAGTTGATTCTGATGTAAAAGCATATGCTGTTCTCTAAAATGCTCATTAATAAAAGGCAAAAAAAACCAGCAAGACCTTTTTCTTTGCCGTGGCATCCCTGTAAGTTATTTCCAAGAATGAACTGTGTTTTCCATGTAACAAGCTATTTTTTTTCTATGCAGCATCTATTGTTGTATCATGGAAAATGATCTATCCTATGGTTTCAGGTTGAGTTAGATCAAATTTTAATTGCTTGAACTTTGATGGAATTAATTTGATGGTGTTATATCACTCTAGATCTTGTTACATATCCATCTGATCTGACAGAAAGTATGTTTAAATCAGATCAATGTGGGACCAAGCAATTTTAACAGTTTTACTTGCTAGTACATTGTTGACTGGCTTATTGTTTTGCAAGCTAGTTTCACATTGTACCATAACTCGTGTCCAGTGTTATATGGTTGTTCTGGGAAGTCGGCCTCTCCAGCACTGATCTCCTGCTTGATTATGGGTTTAGTTTTACCAGGGATATTTCTTTCTCTTCTTAATTTGGAATGTTCTTCCATAAAAAAATGATGAGTTAGGAATCCTTCTATTGATCTAAAGAAATCATAGATGAAGTTGCACTGGCTTGTAGGTCTTTTTTTTTAAGGTGGAAGGATCCAAGGGAGTTGAAAAGCTTTCTTTCTTCCATACCCCTACCTCCAACCTTAGCATATATAAAAGTCAATATAGGTTTTCTCCCAATATTGAACAGCACGATTTGGTGATGATCAATGGACATGTTTTTCCCGGAAGTAATATATATTTTTTGATATTTAAGGTCTATTTTTCAAGTGGATGGAAAGATAAATGATGATGATGAACATGGTGTTACCAGAGCCTTGTTGAAGTAAAGTGCATCTAAGGTCTTTTGTGACCAGCAGATACCGGTAGACCTTAAATGGAAAATTCTATAGAAACTGCTGTAACTTGCCTTGCATATGGAATTGAATGGTTTAGCAGTGAACAAAAGAACATGTGCAGAAAAAGTATGTGATGACATTCAGAATCAACATGTGCTTGAAGAATCAGAAATAGCCCCAATTGACACTAAAGGAAATAAGTTAAATGGTTTGGGTATGTGAGTAGATGGTAAAAAGATGGGGGGAAGGCCTAAGCTGGATGGTTCTACATAAATAAAAAAGATACGGCTTTTCTATGTCTAGCTATAAATATAGCGTTCAACAAATAAAAATGGTGGATTTGGATTCTTGTTGCTGGCCCAAGACAGGGATAAAGGCTATGATGATGAAGGAATGACGACAAAGAAAGGTGAACTACTTTGGGCATCGTACATTTGAGTTTTCATTTTCCAGGCTTTATGGTCATTTCGGGGAACTGTTGAACATGCAGGTTTAAACTTTGCTCTTTTTTCCCCCCCTTCCCCTTAAATTCTAGGTTGTTCCCGAAAATGGTTACCCATTTATAGCAAACCAAATGAGTTCATGGAATAATTGGATTTCATGATTGTCAAATTCCCCAATTAGAACCTGGTTCCTTCCGAGTTCCAACAATGCAGCACTGATTTGTGCTTTACTCTGCCTATTGTTAAAATTTATTGAATTGGACTGTCCAATTCAAAATTTTAAGGCGACGTGTGGAGGGTTACATTATTATAAGCACATTTGATTTTGGTCAGCACTTGATGTGGGACTATTGTTTGCGTCTATGGTTTGTGAATGATAATCCATGCAGATGCAACTACCTTGATTGTTTATCACTTAGAGCTGCAGTATTTATCCACCTTAAAAATGGCGAGGGAATGTGCATCTTGCATCCATGTGTGGTAACCACGACTGGAAAAGTCGTTGGGCGTTTCCACTGTTAGTTTTTGTCTCATGAAATGGCATTTACTTACTGCACAAGCCACCAATACCTACTTATCTAGTGGACTGATCCATGGATGGCAGAGTCGGGTCGGCTGGGTGAGTCGGACCCAGCCGACCCCGACTCGGGTCGGGTCGGATCCTTGGATCCGGCCGACTCTAATGGAGTTTGGCCGACCCTGGGTCGGCCAGGTTTAAAAAAGGTTTAAAAATTGAAAAAAAATCAGGAAAAATCCAGAAAAATCACAGAAAATCAGGAAAATCACAGAAAATCAGTAAAAATTATTTAAAAACATATAGTAATATAACATTTTGGGTATATCTATAGTCTAGTTACACATATGTTCATATTACAATATAGAGCAACGGTAACTATGATACCTTATTTACCTGAATATCATTTAAGTAAATGTTATAATTTGTTATAACATTTACTTAAGATATTACATGTAAATAAGGAAGTACCCCCCATTTGAATCCAATAAAAATATCAAAAAAATCATATCTCTTACCAATAAAAAGTCAACTCTCCCATCGAAGAAGAAAAATCGCAATTTCGGTGATTTTAGCGAAATGCTAACTTTCTAATCTCTCATAATTTGGTTTATCTAAAAATTTGATAATTCAAATAAACCATATGTAACACTAAAAATCTAAAGTCCGGTAAAAAAAGTCAAACGTGCATATGACTTCTCCAAGGGAGCCACTCTCTACTGACAGCACTTGGTCTACTTGAGAGCTCTCAAGATTTAGTCAAACTTAAGCTATCATCACCTAAACTCATGAAAATTTTTACTTTCTAATTGAAAAAGTCTTAGAAAGTGACAATTCTCATGACTTTGAGTGGTGATAATTTAGGTTTGACCAAATCCTGAGAGGTCTCAAGCAGACTAAGTGCTGTCAGTAGGAGAGTGGCTCCCTTGGAGAAGTCATATGTACGTTGACTTTTTTTACCGGACTTTGAATTTTAGTGTTCCATATGGTTTATTTGAATTATCAAATTTTTAGATAGGCCAAATTATGAGAGATTAGAAAGTTAGCATTTCGCTAAAATTACGAAATTGCGATTTTCTTCTTCGATGGGAGAGTTGACTTTTTATTGGTAAGAGAGATGATTTTTTTGATATTTTTATTGGATTCAAATGGGGGGTACTTCCTTATAACATTTACTTAAATGATATTCAGGTAAATAAGGAGATCCGAAAGCCCTGCCCGAAGAGGATCCTGAAGGTAACCTGAGGGAATCGGTTACACCACATAGAGTCCACCTGGAGTCGGGATGAGTCGGCCTGAGTCGGGCTGAGTCGGCCCGACTCCACCCGATTTCGGTTGACTCACCCCGATTCATGTACCTTTATGGGTGGGTCGTTGTTCCACCCCCCAAGTCGGGTCGCCAAGGGCCGACCCGACTCAGAGTCGGCCGACTCCGACCCGACTCAGCCGATTTTGCCATCTATGGACTGATCTCATCCCATATTTTTCATTTCCTTAGCGTGGGTTTACAACATTGGTACACGAATTACTGTAAGTTCTGTCTATGCTTTGATTGCTTATGTATCACACATAATTGTCATGTTCCAGGATGAAGATATCTATACATTCTTTGAGCCAGAGCTTCCTGCTGAGCCTATTTGCGCTAGAGCAAAGGCAGCTGAGATACTCAAGTCATCCACCGAGCGGAAGATCTCTTCTAAGCCATCAAACATGAGAAACGGCTCAAGGGCAACTCATGGCAGGGCGCAGAAGGTATCAGCCGGGGCGGACCGGAAAACAACCGGTGCTGTAACAGGTGTCGCCCCCAGCAGGAAACATGACATGCCATGAAGGATCATCTGTTTTGGATCTCAAGGGAGAGAACTACTTCTCATGCGCTGTGGGTAGGAAGTGTTCAAATGCTCGTTATTTGGTCGACTCATCCGATGATGTGGTCACATTTCTCAGGGAGCTGGCAGAGTCATGTGGCTGAAAAGTAGCTCAGCTCCTCACATCACAAATGCAAGAGATGAAACTGGCTTTTGAACTCCACTGCAAATAGCACTGGTGGGCCAAGCGTGGTGCTTCTCGAGGCCAGCACCATTTCTAAACCAGGTTCTTGATGTTCCTCTGTCAACAGATCTTGGGGAAGTTGGTGTCTCTCTTGTAAATTTTGTGTAAATAACTATACTGTGGTGTAATCGGTCGCTTGTGGGATAATTGTCCAGGATTCTATATATGTTGTACTTGTGGCCTGTCAGTCTTTTCCATAGACAGAAATAAGGACAATGCTTTGTTTTGCTGTGAGATTATCGTTCGGTAGAATCCAGCCAAGTCAGTGTCCGGGAGTGCTGTCTTTGTGGGGACATCCCTTCCTTGGCAACGCTGATGTGGCAGCTTCAACTTGCCCACACCAATCTTTAAAACTGGGCAGGCATCCAATTGAAAAATCTTTCATCATGCCACCAGGCTAATTCCTGAAAAGGTCTTTTGAAGGTAAGGCTTTTAAAGAAAAGAAGGCTTTGTTTGGAGGCATTTACATGTTCCCTTTTATTCCTAAGGTCTCTTGTTGAAGGGTTGCTGAAGAAACTTTTAGTGGGTTAAACTACTTATAAGTTTAAATGAGAATGATGTTACAGAAATGGATGGGTAATCATCCTTAGCTGGACAGGAAAATCCAAGATTTAAATGGCCTGTACTTGTTTCAATACATGCCGTACTTGGAAGAATGTCATTTTGGGCTTCTAAATTTGGCAGGAACCAAGATCAGATTGGATTGAGAATTCTTAAGAATTTGAGTTTGCGGAGTAACGGGGTTGTGTTTTTTTTTTTTTTGCATAAATATCCCTATTAAAACCATATTTGGGTGATAATCCATCTCAAATTTACATTTACATTGGTACACATAAATTTGCTCGGGAAACTCATTGTTAGTTTGAAGCGATTGTTTTTTTTTTTTTTTGGTAACGAGGAAACACCCGCCCCGTGTGGCTTTGTGGCTCAGGGATTGGTGTTCGTGAACCCCAAGGTCAGGACTTGGCAGCTCCTACTTTCCGTGTACCCGTATTGCCCTTACCCCACTTGACCAGGAAAATCTCGGATTTATACACCTCGAGAATTGCATGAAATCAGGTAAGCCCCCCCAGAATCGAACTCGGGACCTCTTGCTTTTTAAGCAAGAGTTCTAAACGATCGACCCAACCGGGGTCCTCATAAGTTGTGACACTACCTATAGAAATGTCCCGTCCTCTATCTCGGCACTCGGCAGTTTTTTTTACATATATACCCCTCATAAAATGCTTTCTTTAATCCATACTTAAAAAAATTACAGCCAATTAAACACGGTGTAAAAGGAATATTTGAAGCACATTCCTCATGGTAGTTTACGGTGAAGGTTTTTTAGCGCAAACTTAGTGCGCACTGGAGTTATATAAGTAAATGTGTTTAAGATAGAATGTCGTCCAAATATGGTATAATTTGAACTGGGTCAGCATAAAAACTCTTTCTTTTTAACCATAAGAATCTGGAATTGATTGAACAGTAAAAAAGCTGGGACGAAGTAAAATTTCCCTAAGAATGTCGACCAGCACTAAGTAGCAACTAATGCCATTGCTACACAATCCACCTTTGTGCAATTCTAAGTTCATACAAGGTTGTCGTACCACGAGTATGTATCGTGTGCACTGGACTCTTGGTGGTAAAGTACGTAACGGTACGCGATCGATCGAAAAAAAAAAAAAATTGGTCGATCGATTTTTGTTTTTCTCTGGAGACCAAGTAGATCATGGGATTGGGATATTATTCTGATAGAAATCGATCGACCGATTTTAAACTTTGATCTATTAGGGTATGGACAGTGCGCACTAGAAGAATTGGTAGACTGATGAGGATGTTTGAAAAGTTCTCATGAGCCTCTAAAACTGTTCCTTCTTTTGCAAAGTAGAAAGTTCTGGGTGTAATTGAAACCCCTTCTGGGAGTTGGATGCACTGCCCAAAGCCTTCAGCATGTTGTGGGGATGGGGGGGGCCGGGGGGGGGGGGGTGAACAACCACCTGAAATATATCCCGTCAAATTGTGTTTATACAAGGTGGCCAAAGGCCAGGCTGGTCGGGTGCTTTTGTTGGGAGTGAGGCTGTTAACACTTGAGGAGTTATCCTTAAGCTAAGTTCTGCAACTTAGTTTTCTGACAAGGGGGCTAGCTGTTTGGGTTGTCTTAAAATAGTACGGAAGTATTGATCTTGAGATCACTTGTTTTAAAATCTATAGAAATAATATATCTTGGTTTAAAATCATAGGTTTTAACATCTCTGATTTTGGCTTTTGATGGTCTTCGAAAGAAATTTGAAACCAGTTGAAAAGGGTGGCATATGGTCAAAGCAGTTCTGAAACTCAGCAATTTGCAGCACTCTATACACAAGAAAAATGCCATAGCATATCTACGGCATTCCAAACATAAGGAATATCTTGCTGGATGTCTCTGGCATCAATTTACCATACACACGTCTCTAATGTGATGGGGATATATACATATATTCAAATTTGAATTCCCTCAACATCTCCCCATCTCCCGATTTTGAACACGTTCCCACACGGACAGGTTCGTGATTCTGTCACTGATATCAAGACATTGTGATTTCTCTCCCAAAACAGATCCAAGCCCATAGTCCAGTGAGCTAGGTTAGGTGATTTGGGCAGCTGAATCTGCCTCAGGTAAAAAGGGAACAAGCTTACATATATAGAGGTGAAAAAAGGAGACCACTGGAAGTAGTAGTTGATGTGTAACCTTGGCAAAAGGTGAAGAGACAGTTCAACCTAACAATTCAAAATCCCACCTGGCCACCCATCAAGGTTAGGTGCTAGTGATTCATATGATTAGAGCATTCTTGGCAGATGAACCTACCAATCCAAAACCCTTTCCCAGGAAACCCTAACCCTAGCCACGGGAAAAACCAATGGGGGGAAGGAGCGGGGAGAAAAGGAGCCCAAGTAGCCGTTGAAGGCAGAAACGGCAGCCAGCTCAGACTTCCGGACCCGAACTCTCGCCGCACCCGTGGCGTAACAGCCGCGACTTCTGTGGCGCCACGTGGCGCGCATCCCAGCTGGGCGAGGCAAACACTTCACGCTACCGTCGTGAAGACCAGAAGTTACTTTGTGCCCAGCCTGCCGCCAGCGCAGCGGCTGCCACAACGGTAACTTGACTCCTCTGCTATTTATACCATCCTCCGCGGCCTCCCTGCCTCTTCAAAGTTCTCGTTCTCCGCTGCTTCCACCAGCGCCTGCTCTCCCTTTCGGCCATTCGGCAACTTTGCTGCATCTTCTCGTTCTCTGCTGCTTCACAGCTCGTGCTCCCTCTTCCCTTCGGTAAGTTGTCTGCATCTCCTTCTTCCCTCTCTCTGTCCATCTCTGAGTGTCTCTGCTGATATGATGCAGTGGGAGATGGAGGACATGGCGGGCGTGGTGAGGTCTGCGGTGCTGGGGATGATGGTGGTGATGGTGATGGTGGGTTCTTCGCAGGCGCACGACTTTTACGTCGGTGGGAGGGATGGCTGGGTGCAGCAACCCAGGGAGAGCTACATGCAGTGGGCGGAGAGGAACAGGTTCCAAGTGAACGATAGTCTCGGTACTCCTACTCTCAAATCATCTCCTCCTTCTTATTCTTCTTCTGAATGCTGTTCTTAGATCGTTTTGTGTTTCTGATGTCTTCTTCTTGATGGTCTTACTTTGGTTGTGGTTGCTGGCGCCGCCGCAGTGTTCAGGTATAGGCCGCGGGACGACTCGGTGCTGGTGGTGAGCATGCAGGACTTCGACGCCTGCGACACGACCAGACCCATCCGGAAGTTCGACAACGGCGACACGATCTTTCAGTTCGACCGCTCGGGGCCGTTCTTCTTCATCAGCGGCGTCCCCGGGAGGTGCCAGGCGGGGCAGAAGCTGGAAGTGGTGGTGATGAGCTCCCGCCGCCGCCCACCCGTGCCCCCACCTCCCACCGCCGCCCCGTCTCCGCCGGGCACAGCTCCCTCTCCGAACCAGCCTGGTGCCACTGTAGAGATGCCCCCCGGTCCAGCGCCGTCGACGGAGCCTTCCGGGTCCTCCGCCGACGCTTCCTCCCGGGCGGTGGCGCTGTTTATGGGACTGATCGGCGGCGCTTTCCTCCTCTGGTAGATGGCTCACGGTGGAGTGGGCACGGAGTAGAGAAAAGTGATGTGTCTATTCATGTACCTTGGATTCTTTCTGGGTTGGGGGGCTTTGTGTGATTCGCGACTTCCTTTCATCTCTCTGATATTTTGGTTTCATCTCACCAGATCTCTTGGCATATTGACGTGTGTAAGTGCCATGTTACCATTGATGCTATCTTCATGATCGATGTTAATTATAATTGACATGTTTGGTGTCAAATATCAGTACTGTCACTGAACTGATGCTAAACAATTAATCTTACTAAACACATGTTGCATGCATATATTTTGACGCCCTTATCCTACATTACTTGGTGCGGCGGTTTGTTATTTCGCAGTGATCAGAGGAATTATAGCTAGGTGAACGTTTCCAAGACCCGAACGCGCGTCGATAGATTTAGAAAGTAAATACAGGGATTCATAAAAGGAAATTATCTTGTAGAAGCAGAGTAAGTAGCGAGATCCAGCCAGAGCAAAGATTTGATAGTGCTAATATCTCCATATCATCAGTCTAACGTACCGAAGGTGTAATCTTTTCATTACTCATTGCAAAATATATAACCGTTGGCGTCTAAGTACTCTTTCGCCGAGTATTAATGGGTCACTTGAAACCTAATTAATCCTGGGCATCTCCTTGCACTAATTACTTAAAATTTGGGTTCACACTTCAGTGCTAGTAACATAGTATGGGAACTAATTCCCTCATGGGATTCCTAATTAAGCCTCCGTCGTATACAAGATTTTTTTTCTAACTGAGTGTGTGCTTCCAAGTATTCATTAAATTTATATAGACACAGCTCCACCTTCCACTCTGGTCTGACACAGACCTCCGTCCAAAGCAAATTGCCAACCGTCAGCCAGCAACAACTATAATCAGGAACTACTAGTCCACAATCAAAAGAGGAATGCAGCTCAACCATATATGGAAGGATCGAATAAGATATATGAGAAATTGTTTCATCATTAAAGAAATTAATTGGACAGAATTTTCTTGTTGAGGTGTGACATATTGAGGGACCAGATCAATGCTATTAACCCTATATATGTTTAGCTGGAGACAGTTGATTCGATCTTATAAAGATGAGTTCTGTTCCTCCTAGTACATGGGAGGACCGAACTCGGTCAGTCACCAATGGGAGGTGATGGTGGGTGGGAAAATTTCAAAACAACTCTTTTTCAAAAACTTTTGCATATTTTTATTTGTTTTTTTTTTTGAAAAATTTCCACCCACCATCACCTCCCATTGGTGATTGACTGAGTTCGGTCCTCCCATGTACTGGGAGGATCCGAACTCAAGATGGATGGGATAACAATACAAATTGGGATCAGGGGCGGACGCAGGATGAAACATAAGGGGGGGCCGAAGTAAAAAAATTAAATAAAAGTAAAATATAAGGGGGGCCAATTTGAATTTTTTTTAAAAACTTAATACAAAAAATATAATAAAGAGAGCCAAAATGGTGGGGGGGCCATGGCCACCCCCACCATCAACGTGGGTCCGCCCCTGATGGGATCTTCTAGAGCCCCCGTAGGAGGGGGCTCGGTCAGTATCAGGGGGTGAGATGATTTTTTTTAACCCCTCACTTTAAGTGCACTTTTATATATACACAGGGTTAAAAAAAAACCCACCCCTCCCCATGGTACTGGCCGAGCCTCCTCCTGCGGGGGCTCTAACAATATATCTATCGAACTTTAATGCCACTTAGAAAGCCCTTATACAAGTGGTACGCCGTCGCCGAAATGACTGCATGGACTCTGCAATATCCCTAGAGCATGCAAGGGCCTGCACAGAAGAACACAAGGAGCATTTGAAATTGTACTACAACATTAAGGAATCATCAATGTATGCTAAATTAAGTAAATGTGAGTTTTGGCTCAAGGAAGTGAAATTTTTGGGTCATGTGATTTCTGGAAAAAGTGTGGCAGTAGACCCGAGTAAATTGAAGCAATTCTAAATTGGGAAAGACCCAAGAATCCATCAGAAATTCGAAGTTTCTTGGGATTAGCTGGCTACTATAGAAGATTTGAAGGCTTTTCTTCTATAGCTATGCCTTTGACTCAGTTAACCCGAAAAGAATACCTTTTGTGTGGAATGAGAAATGTGAGGCCAGTTTTCAGGAATTAAAAGGGAAGCTTACCACAGCTCCGATTTTTACCTTACCTCAAGGATCGGAGGATTTATAGTGTATACAGATGCATCTCAAAAAGGAATTGGATGTGTTCTTATGCAACATGGGAAAGTGGTAGCTTATGCCTCTAAACAATTAAAAGATCATGAAATAATTATCCGGCTCATGACTTAGAATTGGCAGCGATCATACATGCTTTGAAATCTGGCGCCACTATTTGTATGGGGAACAATTTGAAGTTTATACTGACCATAAGAGTCTAAAGTACATATTTTCTCAGAAGGAACTGAATTTAAGACAAAGGAGATGGTTAGAATTTTTGAAGGATTATGATTTTACGGTGAACTACCATCCAGGTAAAGCTAATGTAGTTGCTGATGCTTTAAGCAGAAAGAAATCAAGAGCATTACAATTACACCAACATTGGAAAGAAATGACAGATTTGATCGAATACTCACCAAGGTGTGATGCAGAAAATCTGATATTGGCACAATTGACAGTAAGGTCAGCACTGATAGATAAAATTAGTGAAGCACAGAACCAAGATCAGACTAAAAGAGATGGTAAATAAACCAGGATACATCAGAGATGGTCAAGGGATAATTAGATTTCAAACAGAGTATGCATACCAGAGAGTGAAGAAATTAAAAGTGAGTTATTGAAGGAAGGACACAATCTCAGTATTCAATTCATCCTGGAAGCTCTAAAATGTATCAGGATTTGAAAAAGCAATTTGGTGGCATGGAATGAAAAAGGACATAGCAGAATTTGTGAGTAAATGTCTAACATGTCAACAAATAAAAGTTGAGCACCAAAAGCCAGCAGGGCCTATGCAACTCATTGAAATTCCAATATGGAAATGGGAGCAGATAACTATGGACTTCGTGATGGGTTTGTCAAAGACAAAGAAGAAGCATGATGCTATTTGGGTGATTGTGGATAGATTAACTAAATCGGCTCATTTTCTAGCAATTACAAAGACACAATCATTAGAAGATTTGGCTCAATTGTATATAAAGGAATAGTGAGACTTCATGGAATTCCTTTGTCGATAATTTCAGATAGAGATCCAAGATTCACTGCTAGATTTTGGAAAAGTCTTCAAGCAGCCATGGGTACACAATTAAAATTCAGTTCAGCATATCACCCACAAACCGATGGCCAATCAGAGAGAACTATCCGAACACTCGAAGATATGTTGAGAGCATGTAGTTTGGATTGGCGTGGTAGCTGGGATGATTACTTACCTTGATTGAGTTTGCATACAATAATAGTTATCATACAAGTATTGGAATGGCACCATATGAGGCATTATATGGTAGACCCTGTAGATCACCCCTCTGTTGGGCAGAAGTGGGAGAAAAGAGTCTCATTGGGCCAGAATTAATTCAGAACTGCTCAGAGAAAATCAAATTAATCAGGAAAAGATTGCTAATAGCTCAAGACAGACAGAAGAAGTATGCTGATAGAAGAAGAAGGCTACTAGAGTTTAACATAGGTGATCATGTATTTCTAAAGATCTCTCCAACCAAAGGTATCATGAGATTTGGTAAGAAAGGAAAACTCAGTCTAAGATATGTAGGGCCTTTTGAAATATTACAAAGAATAGGGGAAGTAGCATACCAATTAGCTCTTCCGCCTTCTTGGTCACACATTCATAATGTATTTCATATATCTATGTTGGGAAATACATAATGGATCCCTCCCATGTGATCAGTTATGAAGATGTGGAAATACAACCAGATTTAACCATACAAGAGGAACCAGTGAAAATATTGGACAGGAAAGAACGAGTCCTCAGAAATAAAGCAGTTTCTATGGTGAAGATCTTATGGAGAAGCGCGTTCATCGAAGAAGAAACGTGAGAATTGGAGAAAGAGATGAAAGAAAAGTATCCACAGCTATTTGGTAAGTACATTTTGACAATTTCGAGGACGAAATTTATTTTAACAGGGGGAGAAATGTAATACCCTCAAATTTTAAATACCATGTTTTACTTAGAAATTCTTGTTTATGCTAACTGATTAGGTTTAAATTGTGATATTTAGGATTAAGGGTATGTTTAAGATTTTTAACTTTATCATACCCCAGTACTACTTTCGGTCGTGCGCACCCCGACAGTCGACATCGGAAAACTGTAACGAAAATAAAATTTGAGAACACCATAATTCTTAGAAAATGTGGAGATATCAAATATGTAATTATCCGGAATTTTTGACGATCGGATTTTGAGATTAAGTCGACGCAACTATTTTCCGGACGATTTTTCACCTAGTAGAAAATAAATTCTAAAAATTAAATAAAAATCATGACAATTAGTAAAACCTTCCTATTAGTCTATGGTTGAAATTTCAACACAAACGGACGTCGTTTGAACACTTTACATAGGGATTATTGGGCCAGCTGAATTAGGATCAATTACGAGATGAATTTTTTGGGTGATTTACGTGTAAGGCTTAGGAGAAGCCAACACACATTAGGATAAGGCTTATCCATGGGTTGGGCTATCATTAGGTTACATGCGTGTAACTAAAGAGTGTGTTGCATGAGATAGGTGCCTCACATGGTTTAAAGGCTTACACCATGACACATACATGGCCAACGTGGCAAGCATGCAGCAGAGTTGAGAGCCTATATAAGTCCCTCCTTCAACCTTCGTGGGAATTTTTGCACTCTCGCTCTCGCTGCCCCTGTTGTTGATGCGCTTGCACCTGGTGTGGGAAGGTTGCTGCTGGAGCCAGTATAGCTGTAGCTGCTACTGGTGTACCTGGTGTAGATCGTCAAATCTTCAACAAGAACCGCCGAAGCTTTTACCTGTGTGGTTGTCTTATACTTCTTCTTGCTACTCTAGATTTTTACGTGAAGAAGAAGGACCTTTGTTCTTCACCAAATCAGGTAGGTGTCATACCATGAATCCTTCTCAGTTTCCTATGTACATGCTCATGGTTTCCTCATTCGTAGAAACCATGTCCCATGTTTGTACCATGATCTGTAGAGTTCTTCTCATTTTGGTTCACTTTTGATTAGGTATTCAAGGATTTTGTTTACCTTGAGGAGAAGTAGATTCCTATCTTCTCCTCATACTTCTACCCACTGCTCTAGTTAGAAAGATCATAACCTTACATGAGTTGCCTTCAAGCTCATTAACCGGTCTTCGTTAAGTCTGTGTACGAGATTGTACTTTCAGAATCTTTCGTTTGATTTTCCCTATTACCTATGGAGTCATATAATTATCAAGGAGCTTCTCCAGCCCCATTACAATTTAAGTAGATTTCTAACTTCTTATACCACCCATGATCCAAGTTTGTGTTATAGAGTTTTGCTAGAAATTTCGATATCCTAAATATTGTGATTTCTTTCCATTCGGATGTTTGTACCTCAAGCCTTGATTGAACATTAAACATCTTGTGTTTTAGTGTTCATCTTGGGTAGAATCCCAATAAACCATTGCTATCAAGACCACACTTCCAACAATATACTATGTCTAGTTCCTAGCTAAACAAGCTTGAATTGCAAACCTCTTGTTTCATCTCACTTGTTCGGTTTATAAACCACTGTGAGGACTATAATTAGACTCTTCTATTTGATATACATCATGCCTTGATTCATAGGTTCCATGTCAGCATGTTTAGAGTACATTCTAAGTCATTTATGAGTGAGAAATAGGCGGTTGTCGACAGACAGCCCAAATCTGTCGACAGACGCACGTCTGACAGAACTTCAGGTTTCTGGACTGTGTGGATCTGTCGACAGATCCCTTGCATCTGTCGACAGATACACACAGAGCCATACAACCTGAGCTCTGTCTGCTCTCATCTATCGACAGCCCCTTCCTGTCTGTCGACAGATGCAGTGCTGATTCAATTTCTGCACTCTTTCATGTCTGAATCCATGCCAAAACTTCATCCTAAAAGCCAAGGAAGTTACCCTCTCATTTACCTTGATATTTACTATCATGTTACTGAAAAGTTCATCCACTTTAAGTACCTTAACTCTCCTTGAATTATTTTTTAAAGTTGTCGATTACGAATAGCACTCCGAATGAGTCTATTTTTCGGTATTCGGTAATTGGGTCTATAAAATCTGAACACCTGAGAGTTCATATGTTTGAACACCTTATGAGATATGAATACTTGTGATAACAATTGTGGACCCTCATTTTCTTGGGTTCTTGTGTGATTTAAACCTTCTGAAGTTGTTGGCTTTGAGTCATCACCTTGTCTCAACTAATTGTATTTCTCATTTTCTTGATCTATGAACTACTTTGTCACCAAGATATTTGTATTGATTCTCAATCAAATCTTCCTTTAAATTTCCAATTTCCATTATGCTCATGAAAAGAAATTTATGATTTGAAGACAGTGCTCTCTTCAAAGAGGGTTTAGGATCACTTGTGGTAGCACCAACCACTTGTGATCAGCTGAGGGCGACAGTTTGTAGGTAAATCCAAGTCAATGGACTGACGATGGTGGGTAATAAACCCCGTTCTTGCGCAATGAACAAGATCTAAGGTGCTGGAATCGCCTAGGCACTGAGGATGGTATATTACGTCTATATAGTAACCTCTTGAGAGCAGTGATGCCTGCCAAGTTTGTTCCGAAATTAAGTTATGATATGAATTTTGAAAGACAAATATGACTTTGTTCTGATATTCGTTTGAGCCGTCATGAAATTAATTTGGGCTATATGTTTATGTTAAGTATGAGATTCATGAGCAATTATGTTTGTTCCATACATGCACTTTCTGAATACTCTTAAAGCTCTAAAATTTGAAACTCCTATCTTTATGTTTACTGTCACCTACTGAGTCCTTCCGACTCACGCCTTTGTTTCCTCCAACCCTTTCAGATTGAAGGTGTGCTTAATCTCAGCTACACATGAATCCCAATTCCGCTGCAACGATGAAAAGTCGAAGAAGAATAGTATAGTTTTAGTAGTTTCTTTTAGTTGATGATGTATTAAGTTAGAGAGAGAGAAACTTGTCTTTTGTAAATAATGAGTATTTGTACTTTGCTACCTTGTGAAGTATAATGTGTTCCAAGATACCTTTGTGGAATGGTTTGTCAGTTTTGTGCATTGCTCAGATATATCTACCCATAATGAAAGTTTGTCAGCGTAACCCCTCTTCCGATCAAAGGTTATGTATGTATTTGTGTGATGTCGGAGGAGGGTGTTACAATACTCCCGAGCGCACTTAGGGTATGGTCAACTGTCAAACCCTAATATGTGCACTCACTTGGTTTAGATGCCGCATAGCAATATCAGAAAACTCCTTTTCTGATAAGTAGTCATGCCCTGGCTAGGGACTATCAGGCATCTTTCCCTAGAGCATTCACTCTCTTATTACCGAGAGCGAGCGATCCCATGTTGACCACACAATCACCTTCGAAGGTATTCCTCTAGATTCGAACACTTAACTGATTAAGACCCCATGGCTAGAGATCTATAAGTTAAGGTCAAAATCTAGAAGTCCACCGACAAGGTGTCCTTGGTGTCTCAGGTCTAAGGACCATCACGCCACTGTGATAATGAATCTAGCTGGTTGATAGTTAGCTAGGTAATATACCATCCAGCGATTCATAACGGATCAGTTCAGTGAACTCATTCTCCAATGAGCACCTACAGATTCACCTTATTGTCTCCACGCAAGTGACTATGAGACCAGTCACCCTCATCATATGAGCAGGTGCAACCTGCACTAGTCTAACCGGATATCTGATGGCCTTCTCGAATATCCTCCGACTAGGAACAATTAAGAATATATGTTTAAAGGATATTAATCTCGTTGTTATGTTCTCATCATAATTAATATGCATTGCGTATATTCATAGATTTCATAATGAAACGATAAACGAATTGCACATAATGAATATAAAAGTCTTATTATTATTATCAAAGAACAAGATTGTACAAGTTATGATTGGCTTGAAGACACCTATAACTAACATATATATATATATATATATATATGAAAAATATTTAATACAGATAAAAAACGTGCACTAAATTGGGTACACACACCCTATAGATGTGAGCCCCTTGATGCAACCTAACTTTGGGGATATATTAAATATCTCTAAAATTGATGTGACACATTTTTATAAAATGTGTTTATTTAGTACATATATTTTAGTGTGTTCTAAATCCTCTCTTTTTTTCCTCCTTCCCCTGGTCCTCCCTCACTGGGCCAGTTTAGGCCTGATCTGTTAGATGGGAGGTGTTGTCGAGTTATATGGGTTATCTCATATCTGAAAAATTAAATAGATTATCTGTACTTATATATTCTGGCCCTTCAAACTTAACACTTCAACTTTATGATTTGTAAGATGATATGATCAAGACCCATTATGATATTTGTGTCACCTCTCATCTAATTTCATAGCTCATTTTAACCACAGATAGAAGTGTTGGAGAACCGTATCAATTATCTCATGTTGGAAAAATCAAATGAGTCTCGTGCTTATATATGATCGGACTTTCAAACTCAACTAGATTCAATGGTTTGCAAGGGGAGGGCCCGGCGGGGATCCTAACAGTGAATAAAAAATGTGGCTGTTCAAACATAGAACATTGCGACTGATGTTGTCATCTAGTGCCAAAAGACGACTCCTCTCGTAGCATACAGTCCAACCAGGACAAGAAAGGTGGAGGCTTGAGTTCTTTATTGACGATCATGTCTAAGTAGTGTACTTCAGATGGACTTCGTGCATCGAAGCTGGTTTGTTATTTCGAAGCTATGATCCATGGACCATGCTTATATTAGAAAAACAAGAGAAGGTCTTCAAGCTTCTGCCTCTGCTACGGGGATTGCACGTTGTCCTCCTTGAATAAAAAACTGACGGCTGAGACCAAGTCTTCTAGATTTGGCTCTTTTGCCCCTGTTTCTTCAGGCCTCCTCTTTGCTGGGCCGTTGGGCCTCCGAGCTTGATATGGGGACAATAGTGCTTCTATCATGACAATATTGTAGCCTGGTGTAGACCGCCAATTTTACCTAAATTGGACAAATTTCAGGTTGCACTGTAACACCTCAAAAGTGACTGTCTTAATTTAACTTTTTAGATCTTTTTCCTACTTTTCCTATCTTTTTTAAGGCTCTTTAGAAATCTACAAAAGGTCTGCAAATTGGCTTGAATTGCGTCCAAAATAGTGGACGTCTTTAAAAATGCCTTAAACGCAACGTTCTGAGCCGCCGCAATATGTTACCGCCTTTCCGTTTAAAGGCGTCTAGGTGATCCGCCGCGATTTCAAAGTCAACATTCATGGCAAGCATGTTCTGAAAAGCCATATGCTCCGTACAAGCCATACCCCTGTCAGGTGTCAGAATGGTGTCGACTTATAATCGCGTCCAGGACGTACGCCGCATTTTTGAACCGCCAGTTACAGCACAACAAAAGCAAAGCAGGCGGTTGATAAACGCGGCACACAAGGACGACGCCTTTATTAACGCAAATACGGTCATGGTTTGTCAATCAATTTGACTTTTAAAACGCGGTGATTAGAGGCGACACGATTATTCATATGGTTGCGCAGCGTAATCATCACATTTTCGCAAGTTGATGGGACGTTTGGCCGACCTAATGAAGGGCGGCGAGCCGTGTGGACGCGATTAAGCCTTGAATGGCGGTTTCTGTCCTGGACGTGATTTTGCTCCAGTGCCTATAAAAGCAGAACCGCAGGGCCAGGGGAAGGGTTCGGCAGTTTTGGCTCCTCCCCTTTTTCTTAGAGAGAGAGAGAGAGAGAGAGAGAGAGAGAGAGGAGAGAGAGAGAGAGAGAGAGAGAGAGAGAGAGAGAGAGAGAGAGAGAGAGAGAGAGAGAGAGAGAGAGAGAAGAAGAAGAGAAGAAGAAGAAGAAGAAGAAGAGAAGAAGAGAGAAGAAATTTCCCCAGAGCGGCGAAGCCCTGCCCGTCTGACGCCTCGACTTCCGACTCTATTCTATCGTCCCGGAGGCTTCCACTGCACTAAGGCGTGCCTCCAGAGCTCAGGACGACTCCTTCGTTGTAGATCCCGAGGAGACGTCGTCGTCCCGCACATCACGCCACGGCTGCCGCCATCTCTCTCTCTCCCCTCCTTTTTGATTTACCCCTTTAGATAGTACCACGCCGCGCCACACACGTGCAATCATTTCCATACCGTCTACATAGGGGTTTTTCCATTTCTGTCTTCAAAAGGTGTGTTAGCACCTTTTTATGTTTTTTCGTTTGTTCCTCTACTGTTTCATTTACTACACTATAATCTGACCCCTTTTACATGTCTTTTGTTGTCTTTTTGTGCTAGATAACCGAGCCAAATCTCCTTCGCCGGCCGGACGGTGGAAGAGGAGGGGTACCACGCCCCACATCCCGTGCTTTCTACGAGTGAAAGGTATCCCCCCTTTTTTCTCGCCCGTTACATTCGGTGCCCTCGAGCATCTGGCGATCACGGTTCCTTTTTTATTTATTTAGTTCTTTATATAGTATTTTAATCCACCCCTTCTAATCATCCCGTGTCGTGTACCACCGCCCATATATGTCCACTTTGTGGGACCCGTGTTTCCACCCCCCCGAAAGGGAGCGGAAATCCACGTCTACAACTTGGCGATCACGGTGGGACCCTTCTTTATTTTGTCTCGGTTACCTCTAATGGCACCCATGTGTGCCATTTGTTCCCACCCCACGTGGTGTTCTTTTAGTCTGCTTTACTATTTTCATTTAACTGTTAGCATAGAAAATTAGACTAACATAAGCTAAATGAAAAAATGCAAAAAAATTCCCATTGTGTTCCCTTCCATGCTTGCTTAAGTTTGTTAGAGGAGCATATTAGTATTTGAAGTCTCCATCCCCCTGTTTCAATTTATCAAATGCATGCTAGCATCTCATTGCTTGAAAATTTTCGTTGGTAAGGTTTCTGAGTTGAATCGTGTCGAGATCAGCCGACGCGATTCTGTGTTGTTTGTTCATTACTTGCTTTTTTTTCGTGAGGCGGATTTCTATGTTGATACGCGTCAGACCCAGAGACGCAGTTTTATGCTTGTTTGTTGTGCAGCGGCTGTACTCACGCCTTTTGAGATAGAGTTCGGAGGGAGTCGCCGCGGCTCTTACAGCTTCTGTAAGCTGTCAGATCCGCGGCTGACAGAACGGACGCGGTTTGAATCAGCGACCACTGTACTGGACGCGGTTTTGATCCTATTTTAGAAAGCTCAGTTGCTTGCCTTTTAGTTCATTTGCACTTCATTTCATTGGCCGGGGGACCTCCTTCCCTCATTTCCTCAGGATCCATACACCCTTCTCGGTGGGAATTATCTCCCTTTGGGCACTCCGTCCCATCAGGCTAGAGAACTCCCGTCGAGACCTCCGTAAGACTTCGTACCCCGTGGATTCCCTCACGGCGGATCGAGCTGGTTGTACCCACTTTCGGTGACCGGTAGAGTACCTATTTGCGCAGAGAGATTTGCTTAGAAGTGAAGCCCGAAGTCGTCATCTTACCTACTGTTAGGCTTACTTCCCACTAAGAGAGACACACTTTTAATTGAATCCACCTTAACTCTTTCAAATATTTAAAGTGGACGTAATCATATTCAAGTGTGTGTCCTAAAATTGGTTAATCTTCTCCCAAAGTGATCTGAGTAGTTGTTTGATACTGTTCTTTCTGGGTCATCCTACATGCAACTTCGTTCTGACCGATCACTTTCAATGGTCGAATACGAAAATGTGGGTCATGATGACCTATATGAGGAAGTCTATGGATCTGGTCAATATCTTCCAGTTGACCCGCCAAACCCACATATCAATATGGTAGATACTCAACCTTCCCAGCTTCCCCAAGTTCCTCAGAGGCGTGATCCCGACGACCCCTCTGCTTCATCAATCTGTCTCAACTTGTGGACATGCTTCAGAACCTTCAAGCTCCTTAGATTCAGGAGGTTCAAGCTGCCCTCAAGGGGAGTCCATTATCAATCTTGATCCCTTCAGCCATCCCAACATGGGAGTCCGCATCGAGAGTCCGTTCGGGACTTGATGCGGTGAACTTCACCGGCCCCCTCTCGGGCCTGTTCTGTTATCCATTCTCGTCATCATAGTCCCGAGGAGAGGTATCGGGCAACTACTGACATGGCACGACCCACTTACCAACCCCGGGTTCCGACCCAGGATCTGTGTATGTCGGTGTTCCTCCCTAATATCCCTCCTAGGCAAATGTTCCTTATGCTGTTCCTGCAGATGCACACCAGCAATCCACTAATCAACTTGCCCAGACTCTTCTGGCGAAAATAAATAGGCTGGAATGAGATTTGAAAAGGGGGTCTGCACCCAATGATTCCTTTGAAATGGCACTTCCTTCTATGCTAGTCTTTCATCTTCCGCCTTCTGAGATGCCAGTATACTGTCGTTACAATGGCACTGGCAACCCATTCATACATATCAAAGAATTCATGTACGAATCCTCGTTTTGGAAAGATGACAATTGTGCCCTTGATTTTCTTTTTCGCCGATCTTTGATGGGCCTTTGGACTGGTTTTATTCCTTGGATCCTGCCGATGCTGAGAATTTTGAAGTTGTACAGAGAAAGTTCTGCGGAGTACAGAGATAGAGTAGGCTCGGTGTTGTCTATCACCGACCTAATGGCCGAGAAAATGAAGGCTGATGAAGATTCGGTGCATTTTGCTGATAGGTGGAGAGTCATGGCAGAGAAATTGAAAGATCCCTTGTCTGAATCGGAGCAGGTCAAGATGATCACGGCAAATACCACACCCCAGTTCAGACACATTTTGGCCATGAACAAGCTAACCACCTGGAAGAGCTATATGAGAGGGATCGCTACATCCAAACCCAATTGAAAGACTCTCCAATAGTAGCCATGTTCGAGCCCAAGGCCCGAGTATTTAGAAGCATGGTGGTGCCCCACCGGTGGTCCCACCACTGAAGGTGTTATTCATAATGAGCAGGTGAGTGCAATTGGCAGCCCGAGTCCTCCCGCTTACCGTCCACCCAATAACCCCAGGCCCAACAACCTCAGTTTCCAATGTCTAGGCCGAACAACCAGCCTATGTTTAGAGGCCACCGCCACCTCCCCAACAACCTCAGCAGCCTTCTTATTACCAACCGCCCCAGCGCCACAGTTCCAGTAATTCCAGTGGCCACAATATCAGCCACAATTCCATCAGCCGCAATATCAGCCTATCCCTCCTCAGTACCAACCCCAGCAACTCCATCATCCACCTCCCTAATTCAACCAGGTCCCTCCTGGGTAATTATGGGCCTCCACAGCCTCGACCCCCACCTGGCCCGAGAAGGACACACTACCCCCCATTGCCAGAAACATTGCCAGACATTTTCAACGCCCTTATGGCTGCCGGCGCACTCACATTGCCAAGGGAAAGGCTACAGTGGCCTCCCAATATTGATACCACTCGGTACTGTGAATTCCACCGAGGGCCAGGCCATACACTGGAAGAATGCTTCCACTTCAAGGACTATATTCACAACTTAAGTGAAGGTGGAGGCATTGATTGGGTTGAAATGAGGAAGTACGTCACTGAGATGAAGGCAAGAAGGCCACAGCAACAACAAGCACAACAACAGCAACCGCCACAACAACAACCTCCACAGCAGCAGCAGCCTAATATTGGAATTGTTCAGAACCCATTGCCAGAGCACCAAGCCCCGAATGCACAAGTCAGTGCCTTTACGGCCCAGTCTCGACCTGTGGAAGTAACTCCTACATCCACTCCTACTGCCAAGCTATCTTTTATTTTACCACCTTTTATTCGCACTCCTACACCCGATAACCCACTGCCTTCCTTCCTACATATTCCACCTCATTATAATCCCTCCACTCACTTAAATAATCCTCCACTCACATCCCAGCCCCCCGCCATTATATCCTCTTTACCTGTCAATATGCCAGCACCATTTTTACGTACTCCTATACCACCACAGTCAAACTTCCCATCTACCACTTCACAGCCACTATTACCCAACCCCCATCTTCCCCATGTACCTTCTATTGTTCCTTTCCTTAACTCCAACCATCAAGCCCCTTTTCTTCGCCCTACCACCACTATTACCGCTTCTACCACGTCTCAAAGTGCGACAGGCTCCCAACGGCCGCACCAAAATTCACCAACCAACCCTCCACCTCACAACAACCCACTTCCACCCAGTCAGCCGTCACGTCAACATCGGGCAGTACTTCAGGTCAACTATGGTGCTCCGAAGCGGGCGCATGTTCAACAGGTCTTCCCGCAGCAACAGGAACAGGTACTGCCACCTCAGGATGAAGAAGAAATCCAAGCATAGGACTCAGTCCCAGGGACACAATATGATCTATTGAAGCATTTAGATAGAACTCCAGCCAGAATATCCATTCTAGAGTTAATCAAAAGGTCAGCCAGTCACCAGGAAGCACTCATGCAGTATTTACAGAAGGTGATGGTTAATGAAGACCTGCCTGTCAACCAGATCAGCACTGTGCTAACTCCGGTAAGCCCGCATCCAGCAATCATGTTTCATGAGAACGAGTTAGCACCATTTGAGTCACAACAGTACACTCTATGCCTTACAGTAAACATCAATGGCGTCCGTGTGGCTCGTTGCTTAGTGGACTCCGGGGCATCCGTTAATGTCATGTCGCCCAACACATTAAATCTTTGTGAAATACCAGTTCAAGCAATTTGACCTTCTGTTATCACCGTTACGGCCTATAACAACTCTACTAGGTCGCCAAAAGGGGTTGTTTCATTAAAAATAGGATTGGGACCATCTACCACAGAGATGGACTTCCACATTCTGGATATGGACCCAAGTTTCTGTATCATCTTAGGTAGACCTTATGTTCAGGCCCTTGGTGCTGTTATATCAACAGTCCACCAATGTTTAAAATTCCCATATAAGGGCCGTGTGATCAAGGTTGTCAGCAAACCCACCGGTGCAGAGATAGATGCCATAACAAGCAATTCAGTTCCTGCTATTTGGCCCAGTAATCAGCCACTAATGTCAGTTCAAGGTACATCGAGCATACTAGGCAAGTATCCAGGACGAATAATTCACCTATCCAGGTCGCTAATGCTAGCAAGATTGTCACAAGGAAGGGTTTGCATATAATGAAGCAGATGGGGTACCGACCAGGCAGAGGACTGGGTGCGCAGCTACAGGGAAGAACAAGCATTGTGAAGGCTTGTAGGAAAGGATCAAGGTAGGATTGGGCTACCAGCCTAATAAGTTCCAGCAGCAGTAGGCATAGCCCCTCACATGGGCCTTATACGATCATTTCAGCCGAGGCCATTGCAGCCAAGAGATAAGAGACATCTCTGTCACAGCCGAACCAGCACCTTGTTTGTCTCGGAATATTTTCTGGGTACCTGATAGTCATGCAACATCCAAACGGGCGAAGACCGGCGAATTCGAAACAGAATGGAGCAAATGGTTGACATGAGTGATCTTACTGCTTCCTTGAGCCACCTGTTTGCACCAATAGATACAGATTGGCCGATGGAACCCCACATTGCTCCGCACACAGTCAAGGTAGGCCAAAGCGCCACTCTAAATCCAGTTTTGGCAAATCCTATTCAGATCACCTTCCGTGCCTCGCGCCCGTTTCAGTTCCAAGCACGGGCATGCGCCCATTTCTATTCTGGCTCGGGCATCGCGCCCGTTTTAGTTTCAGTCTCAGGCGTCACGCCCGTTTTTACTTTACTTCGGGCGCCGCCGCGCCTACCTTTACTTCTGCTCCAGGCATCGCGTATTTAAATTCCATTTTGGGTATCATGCCTACCCTACCTTCAGTTCCTGACGTCGTCAGAGCTAACTCCATTCCCCTTCCAGCCACTGTACATACATTTTTTCTTTCACCAAGTATTGCACCTTCCATTTTGCAAGCCATGGCAAGGCTCTTTTATCTTCTCTGAACCTTCCCCGGGCACAGATGCCCCATCTCTCAATTTCTCTACAGGTTCCCGAGCAGGCACCCCTTCCTCGCAGTCCACTCCCCCCTCCCAGATTCCCGTCTGACGATCTCATCAAGCCTCCTTGATCCAGTCAAGCTTCTTTAGGAGGTCGTCTGACGTCCCTTCTCCGTCAGAGATGTGCCCTTTCTTTTTTCATGGGCACTACGTGTAACGACCGAGAACCCGACCCTCGGCCCACGCCGAGGACCCGATTTTCGCAGTCGCCGCCACAGACCAGGGGGACCCGGAAGGGCTATAACACGCGTCTGACAGGATATGTAACGGAGGTAAACGTCAACTGCTAAGCTAGAAGCGTACAAGCGGAAATAGGAAAGTAAAGCGAGACCGCTGCGTACCGCTCTAAGTACAGTCCCAACGCACGCACACTAGTACAAGTAAGGTAAGGGGAGAGACAAGTCCCTTAGGGGCATACCCCGAGGGTGACATACACTGAGAGGGGGAACCACTGCTAGCTACGGGGACCAAGACTACCGCCCCGTCTCCTCCGCCCGACGCGTGCCCTGCCGCTGCTGGGAAGACTCACCTGGAAAACAGAGGGATGAGCTTCACAACAAAAGCTCAGTAGGGACTACCAATCTCCTACTGGCTCTAAACAGGCAGAGGAACATATACAACTATTAATAAAGGAAAGACGGCAGTTTATATCTTTCGACCTACAAAAGGAAGTGCGGAAGCGAAGCTAAGCTAACACGGTATGGGAAGTACTCTCGGTCGGAAACTACGTACAACTGCCCGCTATGACCACCACATGGCTAGTAAACACAGACGGAGGGAACTCCGCCTGGACAAGGAACACTAGCTACAGGGAACAACACCACTAGTCAGACGGTCAGGTGCATCCACAGACATCTTATCCTCGACCTAGGTCTTGACCCTCGCGTCTCGTCAGAGCGAGGTAGGACACAAGTACAACAACAGTAACCGCCGTAGTTGGCCGGACTACGGTCCCACGCCTAACCTCCCCAAGCGGTTCCGGGCCGCAAGGAGCGAGGCAGTGAAAAATAGGACTAGCTGGCCTGCGCCGGTAGAACTCCAAACTGTCCTCGGCATCCCAGACCAACCACGAGAGCTCTGCAAGAGACTCACACGCCACTGTCCTAACCACCGTTTTCCCCTCAGTTCCAGAGTCCGCCTAAGCAGCTGCCAACTTGAGCACACTCGTAGGCCCGGGAGTACTCCCTCAACAGGCTCCCGAGGACGGGGTCCCAGGTAACGGTAACAACCTCTCGCACGGGACAAGCTTTCAAGTGCCACGCACCGGGCGAACGACTAGTGTGAGACCGTACTAGGGAACTAGCACAGGTGCCACGGTACAGTAAAGCGAAAACGGAAGCGGCGGAAGCACGACCTGCCTCTGGACTGAGAAGGCGACATAGGCCCTGTTGCCTTCAGGAAGGCGACATAGGGGGTATCTCCTTACCAGCCAGGTGGCGACACAGGGTATGTCACCCTACCAGTCAGGTGGCGACACAGGGTATGTCGCCTTCAGGCCAATCGGGGGTTCCGGAGACTCTTTTCCGGGAACCTCCCCGAAACGGGAGAAAACACTACACACGGGGGAGGGGAGCATGCTTATCATGCTAGAAAGCCATTAAACACACAACCACCATCGAACACCCCAAGAACATAGATTCTACGCTCGGAGGAAAAACAACCTCACTCACGAGCATGGAGTTCTCACACTCCCCAAACCCCAATCACATGAGAACCACGGTCTAGACGGGGAGGGGTCATGCTTAGGGCGAAGGAGTCGGATGTCCCTACCTCCACGCGAAGAACGCACCCGTTGGGGCCTTCTCGTAGGTTTGGCCGTCTCCTCCTCGCACCACACGCACGAACACAACCCCTGCACGAACGGAGCGTCACCTCCTCAGCACGGCCGCCTCAACACGGGGGAGGCACCCCAAAACCGTCGGAAGCTCTGAGAGGGCGAGAGAAAGAGGGGGAAGGAGAGGCGCGAGAGACGGGGAAGGGCGGGCGCCCGGCTTTAAGCCCGCGGTCCTGAGAAGGCGACATACACCATGTCGCCATGGGAACCAGAAGGCGACACACCCCCCGTCGCAACCCACTGACAACGGTCAAATCTCGGAATTCGAAAAACTGAAGGCGACAGCCATCTTGTCGCGTTCACCCGACACCGCCAGAGCCGTACTGACACAAAGGACACCCGTCACGTCTGTCAGACGGTGTCTGGGGCGATGCGATGGGAAGGCGACATGGCCATCCATCAAACCAGAAGGCGACAGTGACAGTGGGTATGTCGCCTTCAAGAAGGCGACATACCCCCTGTCGCAATCCCAAGCAGAACCAGACATCGACACGATCGGAACCACATCGCGACAGTCGCCCTGCCGCGACTCAGAGGACGGGGCCAAGGGCCCAAGGGGCCGGGGTGTTACACTACGCCCACCATAGTCTTCCTCAACGCTGCATTCTTCTCTTTTCTTGGGAATTGCTCCTGCCTCTTTTCTTGCTTTGAAGCACCGCGTGTTGCTTTCACCACCCACCTTTTCAGGATCACATGCCATTCTTACTCCTTTCTTCCCTCGCACACGAGGAGAAGGGTTTTTGGAAGGGACAGTCTTGCAATGGATGACCCCGCCATTTCATTTGAGGAAACTTCTTTCCTCAACCCCGACCATGTTCCAGCCGGTCCGCCGCCCTTTTCCGATCCTCTGACCGAGTCACGCTCCCTTCCACACAAGGGGCATTTACTGCTTACCATAATCCATTTTCCTCACAGGAAAATGCCACTGTAAATGCTTCTTTTACCTTCTCCCTCCGGGGACACTCTATTTACTACTTTCCATAATCCCTTTTCCTCACAAGGAATGCCACTGTAAATGCTTCTTTACCTTTTCCCTCCGGGACACTCTGTTTACTGCTTTCCATAATATTTTCCTTACAAGGGAATGCCACTGTAAATTCTTCCTTACCTTCCTCCCTCGAGAAGGCTTCCTTTACTGCTTCCCTAATTCCCATGAGCGGGATTTTCGTTTTTATTACCTCTCCGATTGTAAATTCTTCTTTTAGATTTCCCCTACAGGCCTCTTCATTTCCTTCTCATGTAAAATGCTAGTTTAGATCAGCAAGATAGTAAGCTAAGGGTAGGTCTAGAAAGGAAATCCAAGGGAAGAAGGATCCCCCACCGCTACCTAGCGAGCCTAGCTCGTAGGTGCAAAGCATGTCTAGCTATCCAGAATTCATAGAACATCCTATGCAGTTGCCAGATCTGGAATATGAGCAGTCAACATGCTTATTTGATGATGGGTTTGGGGTCTACGAGATCATGGATGATAGGACCCAATCGAGGAAGGTGATGAGGAATTTGAGGATGAAGCAGATGCTTTTGCAAGTGGCTTAAAAGGATTTGATGAACCGTCGCCAGCTGTAAAGAATCACCAAGGAAATCAATCTGGGAACCGAAGAAGATCCTAAGATTGTCCTCGTTAGCACCAATTTGTCGCCAGCAGAAGAAGAGGCAATTGTAGAGGTTCTCAGACAATATAAGGACATTTTCGCATGGAGCTATGAGATATGCCGGCTTAGATTCCACTTTAGTAGAACATTATCTTACTCTTAAGCCCGGTTCTGTTGCGATTAAACAACGGTTGAGGCGTTTCCACCCTCAGATAGCTTTAAAGATGAAAGATGAAGTTGGCAGGCTCCACAAAGCCAAATTTGTTAAAGTCATACTTTATCCCAATTGGGGGGCAAACATGTCCCAATTATCAAAAAGGATGGAAAGGTCAGGATTGTATTGATTTCCGGGACCTCAACCGCGCATGTCCTAAAGATGATTCCCTTTGCCTCACCTTGATGTACTTGTTGATAATAGAGGGATATGAGACTCTTCCTTTATGGGCGGTTTCTCAGGTTATAATCAAATCAAGCTGGCTGAGGAAGACCAAGATAAGACTTCATTTACTACACTTGGGGAACTTATTGTTTTGTGGTCATGCCATTTGGACTCAAAAATGCTGGGGCCACTTACCAAAGAGCTGATGGCCATCTTCATGACATGATCATATCCTTGTAGAGGTGTACGTAGATGATTTTGTGGTGAAGTCAAAATCGGCAGCTGAGCATGCTGGGGTTCTGATCAAGGTCTTGCAAAGGACTAGGGAATATCATTTGAAAATGAACCCCAAGAATGTGGATTTGGTGTATCAATAGGAAGGCTTTTAGGATTTATTGTGAGCAAGAGAGGCATAGAAATTGATCCCGATAAGGCCAAGGCGATAAAGGAAATGCTTCCTCCCAAGAATTTGAAAGAAGTCCGAAGATTAATCGGGAAGGTTACAATATATTCGTCGATTCATCTCCCAACATTCAAACGGTGCAGGCCTTTCATGACCTCACCAAACCAGGAGTTGAATTTTTCTTGAATGAGAGGTGTCAGGCGCATATTACCGAGCTTTAAGATTATTTAACCAATCCGCCTGTCCTGAGACGCCAACCCCAGGCAAGCCACTAATTCTCTACATTTCTGTTCTAGAAGATTCAGTAGGAGCTGTTCTAGCGCAAATGGATGAAGAAGGCAAAGAAAGAGCATCTTACTACTTGTCCAAACTTCTAAACCCCTGCGAACATAAATACAATGCAATGGAAAAAACCTGTGCCGCGCTTGTATGGGTGGTTCAGAAATTGAAACATTATTTTCTTGCCCATACAGTCCATCTCATTGCTCGAATGAATCCTATCAAATTCCTGCTCAAAAATATGTCTTAACCGATAGGTTAGCACGCTGGCAAAGCTTTCTCTCTCAGTTTCAAATCACCTACATTCAACAGAAGTCCATCAAAGGCTATGCAATAGCCGAACACCTCGCTCATCACCCAAGCCTCGAGTTGATCCAGTCTGTTCGGAGCTCCCAGATGAAGAATTAATGTCCCTTAATTCACCCAATCTCATGTGGACATTGTATTTCGATGGGGCACTAAATCTTATGGAAAAGGTATTGGAGTGGCTCTGTGTCCCCTGAGGGTGTCACCATCTCGCGAGCCTACAAGCTAGACTTTCCCGCACCAAACAACATCGCTGAATATGAAGCTTTGTTGGCCGGTTTGGATCTCGCCCATTTTTATGATATCACTCGTCTGCGGGTTATAGGTGATAGCCAACTGATCCTTCGCCAGGTGCTTACCAAATATCACACTCATGATCCTAAGCTCAAGCCATACCAAGAACTTGCATCAGCTTATGCCAAGCTATTTTTCAAGCTTGTTTTTGTCCATATTCCTCGTCACCAGCATCTCCTAGCCGATGCCCTCGCCACAGTTGGCGCAACCATGAGCATGAATTATCCCAGGGATTTCGACAGCATTCAAATTGAACGCCGTCACATTCCCTTTATCTTAGATCCTATGTTCCTCTGGATTAAGGAAAGGGTATCAGATATTGTTGAAAGGCAGAGCAAAAGGAGATCATGTTGCTAGAGCTAGAAGAAGAATTGCAAGACGAGGAGAAACCGTGGTATATAAGATAGCCAAATACTGCAAGGATCAATCATATTGTAACGTCGCGCGTTTCTCCGGATCCCCGTGGATCCAAGTTTAGCGAGTTTGGTGGCCATGTGAGGTCATTGTGTTGTGTGTTTCTTATTAGATCCTTACCGGATTGGTTATGGGTTTGTGTTGGTGTTCAGTACGCTGGACATCAACAGTGGGTTGGCGTCCAGGTGGGTGGACGTCGACTTTGTGTTGACGGCCATGGGTTGCCGTTAACATAGTTTTAGGTCCCATCGATGTGGACATCTAGCGTGATGAACTTGGCGGCCAAAGATGTGGACGCCTAAGTTGAGGCGGTTTTATTAGCGGCATAGGTGTTGACATTATTGACGCACCTGTGTGTTTTAGGGCTGACCCGAGCCTCGTTCTTTCCCCACTCTCTCCTCTCCACTTCGCCCACCTCACCCATGAGCTTCTTCGCGAGTTCTGACAGTCGGGGGAGCTCGTGGGAAGGCTGTGGTGTGCGTGGTAGCAGCAGATCGGGCGAGGGAATGGCGAATTGGAGTGCGGTGTTCGTGGGGCGTTCCTCGGGTTTCGGCGTGATTCAAGGTTCTTCGGGGGTTTAATTGAGTTTCTGAGGTAGGGACTGGACCCTGGATTCCTCATGGTTGATTGGTTATGGTTGTTTGTATAGATTACATGTTAAATTGTGTTTTGGAAAAAGGGTTACCATGCCGAGAAATTGGTGGTTTGATCGATCCAAGTATTGGATCTTGTTTTCTGGTTAATTATGGTATACAGATGTAAAGGGGAGTGTTTCCCCTTGTTTTTCTATTGTATTTATGGCTAGATTGCCCGTGCAATCGGTCTAGGCCATTGTGTGTTCTGGCGGGTTTTACAGTGAAGATATTGCGTCAACATCAGTTGACGCAGAGTTCTTCACTGGGAGATTAACGGCTAGGTATCTAGCCGTTGATTGTGGGTAAATGGCCACGTGGTGGTCGCTTACTGGTGTGCGGCAAGTGACATGGTTGTCTATATTATTTGGACGGCAATCGATGTCGCCGCCAACCTGTGCTTGTGCATGCGTCAGCACTGTCTGTTTTCAGTTTGTGTGTGCATGGCGATGACCGGTGTGAGCCAATGCACTCGTTATGCTCTTGGAGCATACTGCTCATGTAATGGGCATGTTTTATGTAAATGATGTGTGATGTGCGTAATTGGTTTACGTAGTATGTGTGGTGTGTTAGCACCTGTAGCACTCTTGGAGTGTGTTGTCCATGTGTTGGACATATGGTTTAAATGAATGACGTGTGATACACTGGTTGGTGTATTATACACGTTGTATTTACGTGGTTTGGATGATGTGCATACGGTTTGTGTGTGCATGGCACACGAACGTCATTGTGTTGTTTTTGTATCTTAATTATTGTGGTTAGCTCGTGGTATTAAGGCGATGAGGTTCACGTGAACCTAGCCTCGATCTTTTAAGATCTTTTATAAATTATCCTAGATGGATAATTAGTAAAGTATAAGTGTGATATTGTGATCCGTGTTTAATGTGACCTCTACTGTCACAAGGTGTTTAATGATAGGCCAAATATGATTGGCTATCGTGGTTTACATATGTGTTAATGTGAGTTAGCTTGTAGTTCACAAGATGGCCAATGACAGGCTGCGGTGTTATCTTTAATATGGTTAGTGTATGTAATTGTGCAAGTTAGCTTGTGAGTCACAAGGTGACTAGGACAAGCTATTCTCACACGTGTATCATGGTTTGTAATAAACGTATAAGTGTTGTGGTTTGAGTTTGCTGAGTGTGGTGGTCTGGCGCCTATTCCGGAATGCCTCTCTAGTCGGGTACCCCAGGTTCTTGTGAGCCAGGCACGTGTGTTTGTTGTGCTCGGGGTTTGTCCGGTACAATGTGGTACCGTTGAGGTCTGTGTCGTCTCCTGGACACCCTTACTCTTGTGTTTGAGTTGTACATCCGGCTGAGGCAAAGACGACAGTATAGTAGGGCAGCGGCTTGTGTGTGTGGGGTGTGCAGTCGCTTGTAGCGCGCTCGTAGTTGGGGGTACGGACACCAGTAGTCGACACTAGTCCCCAGCTAGTCCTGTTTTCCAGTGCCTCACTTTAGGGTGCTTCGGCCAGAGACCCTAGAGGTGCCATGCATGGGCCTGTAGCTGTGTGTCTGTAGGTGTGGTGTTGGTCAGTCTCCACAGTTGTTTCACTTGTTCTCGTGGAGCGGCAGTTGGACCTTTCGTCCGTGACTGCAAGGCTGAGAGGTTGTTCTTGTGTTGTGTTGTCCGGGTGGGATACTGGTCTGATCAGCCAGTAGTCCGTTCCCGTGTGGTGGCGTCGTTCCTTTCTAAATCGTGCTTTGCCACTGGCTGTGGTTTGTGAGTTTGTGACTCGTAGTCGAGATTTGACCCGTTTGAGGTGTGCCCTAGTGTTGGCACAGTTGTAAGGGGTTTGTGAGCGGAGACTCACAGGTTGTGTTTACTTGTGTTGTGGGGAGTGCCCGTCGTTGGCACATATGTTGAGGTTTTACTGTGGTTGAGTGCCTTTTGTGGCTCTAGTGTGTTTATGCTGTGTAGTGGTACTCGTGGGGTAGGTACCTATACCCTTTGAGAGTACCGGTTTCTTGTGGTACATTGTGTATTAGCCTTTTCAGGTGTTGATGTGGAGGTCGTGTGGTGGGACCTCCCATTTGTTGTGTTTTACCTTTCTGGGTATGATTCCGATTATGGTTTTAGTATGTGATAAACTAGCTAGCTATAGCCATTCTATTACCTTATGCGTGGCTTTTGTCGTATTGTGGTTAGGGTATAATGGACTAGTTCTTGGTTTATATTCCAATTACCCTTGGCTAAAGGTTGCCCATGAAGTTACTAACCTAGGCAAGGTATGCCTGTATGGTCTGTAGCTTAGGCGATAGTTGTTGTTGTAGTGCCTGTGAGGCTTGAGGCCTAGGCTTTACTGTTGTTGAGCGGACTAGTGGTGTGGAGCTAGTCATGTTGTTCTCTTACTTTCCGAGGCTGTGAATAGTTATGGTGTTTATATTTAATGCAATTAATTCAGTTATTGTGAGCATGAAATGGTTTGGCTATATGTGTGGCCAGTGAGACTCTTTGAGGTTGAGGTCTCTTTTGTTTAGTTCTTGTGTTCTTTAGGGGCCTCCCTACTGAGCCTGTGACTTGTTGAGGCTCACTCCCCTACAGTTCTTTTCAGGGCTTACCGTTGGTTCAGCTACTGGAGACGTTGTTACAGACTTGTACACCAGCAGTAGTGTAGTAGTAGTGTTGTGTGAGCTTGTGCTCCCTCGGGTATGCCCCAGGTAGTTGTACTTTTAATTAGACATGTATTAATGTAATGTGACAGTTGTAAATTGTTATATGCAGATATGAGCACATGTACTTTCTGTGTCTTATACGAAATGGTTTGCCTTTTATATTCCTACTAGAACGTATGTGAGATATCCCTTGCGAGACTTCGGTCCGTTCGCGGGAGGCGGATCTGGTTATGGAGCCTTATTGGGTATAAATACCCCGGTCCGTCACAGTTGGTATCAGAGCAATGTCCAGTTAGAATATGAAAAGACATTGAAAGTACAATGTCCCATTACATGGATTAATGTTCACTACTGGTAGTAAGTCTGCGGTTTTGTGTGATAGAAAGTAGTTTTTACGTGAGCTTTTGGCACGTAAATCGTGTGTTTCTGTTTGTTAAATTGGCAGTTTGGAGTAGTGTGTGTGCTACAATGTGGATAGTGGCATAAGTTGTGTGGTAGTATCTTGGCACTAGTGCAGTTAAAGCAGTTAAAGTATAGTATTTAAAAGTTTTCAGTTGCAGAGATTAGAGGAGAAATGTAAAGTAGTGTCCTGAGAGGGATATGCCTGTTATATGTTAGTAAAGTACAGAGTTAGCAGAGACAGGTATATGGTAACAAGGTAATGAGGAGCATGTCAGTATGTGTGTTAGAAATGATTAAATGTGCAGAATATAGTTAAGAACCTCAGTAGAGGTATTGTAGCATCAGAGATCTGAGTCAGATGATTTAAGAAATAATGTGGATAAGAATGTGATTAGTGTTATGAAGAGTTTGATATGATTAAGAAGGGCAGATCAGCTTTAAAAGAAATATCAGTACATAAAAGAGCAGTGATTTATGGCAGATAGATTAAGTATGCCTGAGGTCAGAAATTTGAGAAAAGTGTTATTATAATTAATGATGGTAACAGAAAGTGTGATATGAAGATTGTACAATATGTACAGAAAAGATCAGTTGAATAAAGAAAGAAAAGAAGAATCAATGTGCAAAGAGATTTTCTAAGAATTGCTTAGAGAAAATTTAGTTGATGAAGTGAATAAAATCAGATGAGTTAGGAAATGTCAATCAGAATTTGCAAATCAGTGCACAGAAATGATTCAGTTAAACAGAAGTGAACTGTTATCAAGATATTTCAGGTTTAATGCTGGAGTAGATTAATTAAATAATATTTGGAAAGTTTTTTCCCCAGAATTATGAGATTAGCCAGAGAATGTCAGTAAAGCAGGAATGATATATGAAGAGTACAATATGTCAATAGCGGTTTGGCAGATCAGAAATTGCAGTAATTTCTTTAGCATGAATTAATTGAATAAGATGATTTGAGAAGCAGTTGAGGCCAGAAGAAAGTAATTGAAAGTAATATGAGAACAGAAATTGTGGAATATTTTGCAAAAGTGTTCAGTGTGATCAAAGTGGCACAGCGGAAGCGGAAATAAGAAAGATTTAATATTCACAGATTGTTCAAGGTTTGTTGGGATAAGAAGAAAGTGTAAGGTTTTGTACAGTGGAATAAAGGAGCAGAGTTTATTATGTTTGTTTAATCAGAGATTGACTTTAAACAGTATGAGCAGAATAATATGAAAAGAGCAGAAATTCAAAAATGGTGATTGGTTTTCTTTGAAGAAGTGTCAGTTATGAATGTAAATGCAGATGAGGCAGGATAATAACAAACATTGATAAATGGAAAAAGAAAATGGTGGCATGAAAGAATATTACAGTGTAAGATATTTGAGAAAGATAAAGCGGTCCGAAAGAAATATTGCAACACAGCCGGAAAATTGTGGAAGCAGGTTCAGTCTAAGGAGATAAAGCGCCATTGGCAAGGTAGAATCGTTTACAATTGAAAAGTAAGGAAAGGCAATGGAATTGACAGAACAAAGTAATTATGAAATGAATTGAAAGAAAAGAAAAGAACAAAGCAAGGATGGAAATGGATAGATGAATTGAAAGGCTGATGTAGAGAAAGAGTATCCTTCTTGTTCTGTATATGGTTTCATTTCTTTTTAGGTGATAATCCGTTTGTTGTGATTTGTTTTATATGTCGAGGACGACATTTCTTTTTTGTGATGATAATGTAACGTCGCGCGTTTTATGGATCCCTGTGGATCCAGGTTTAGCGGGTTTGGTGGCCAATGTGAGGCCCATTGTGTTGTGTGTTTCTTATTAGATCCTTACGGGCTTGGTTATGGGTTTGTGTTGGTGTTCAGTACGCTGGACATCAACAGTGGGTTGGCGTCCAGGTGGGTGACGTCGACTTTGTGTTGACGGCCATGGGTTGTCGTTAACATGGTTTTAGCGTCCATCGATGTGGACGTCTAGCGTGATGAACTTGGCGGCCAAAGATGTGGACGCCTAAGTTGAGGCGGTTTGTTAGCGGCATAGGTGTTGACGTTAACTTGACGCACCTGTGTTTTTAGGACTGACCCGAGCCTTGTTCTTTCCCCACTCTCTCCTCTCCACTTCTCCCACCTTCACCCTTGAGCTTCTTCGCGAGTTCTGACGGTCGGTGGGAGCTCGTGGGAAGGCTGTGGTGCGCGTGGTAGTAGCAGATCGGGCGGGGGATGGCGAATTGGAGCGCGGTGTTCGTGGGGCGTTCTCGGGTTCGGCGTGATTCAAGGTTCTTCGGGGGTTTAATTGCGTTTCTGAGGTAGGGACTGGACCCTTGGATTCCTCATGGTTGATTGGTTATGGTTTGTTTGTATAGATTACATGTTAAATTGTGTTTTTGGGAAAAAGGGTTACCATGTCGGGAAATTGGGTGGTTTGATCGATCCAAGTATTGGATCTTGTTTTTCTGGTTAATTATGGTATACAGATGTAAAGGGGAGTGTTTCCCCTTGTTTTTCTATTGTATTATGGCTAGATTACCCGTGCAATCGGTCTAGGGCCATTTTGTGTGTTCTGGCGGGTTCTGTAGTGAAGATATTGGCGTCAACATCGGTTGACGCAGAGTTCTTCACTGGGAGATTACGGCTAGGTATCTAGCCGTTGATTGTGGGTAAACGGCCACGTGGTGGTCGCTTACTTGGTGTTGACGGCAAGTGACATGGTCGTCTATATTATTTGGACGACAATCGATGTCGCCGCCAACCTGTGCTTGTGCATGCGTCAGCACTGTCTGTTTTCATGTTTGTGTGTGCATGGAGATGACCGGTGTGAGCCAATGCACTCGTTATGCTCTTGGAGCATACTGCTCATGTAATGGGCATGTTTTATGTAAATGATGTGATGTGCGTAATTGGTTTACGTAGTATGTGTGGTGTGTTAGCACCTGTAGCACTCTTGGAGTGTGTTGTCCATGTGTTGGACATATGGTTTAAATGAATGACGTGTGATACACCTGGTTGGTGTATTATACATGTTGTATTTACGTGGTTTGGATGATGTGCATGCGGTTTGTGTGTGCATGGCACATCGAACGTCGTTGTGTTTATTGTATCTTAATTATTGTGGTTAGCTCGTGGTATTAAGGCGATGAGGTTCACGTCTGAACCTAGCCTCGATCTTTTAAGATCTTTTATAAATTATCCTAGATGGATAATTAGTAAAGTATAAGTGTGATTATCGTGATCTGTGTTTAATGTGACCTCTACTGTCACAAGGTGTTTAATGATAGGCCAAATATGATTGCTATCGTGGTTTACATATGTGTTAATGTGAGTTAGCTTGTATGTCACAAGATGGCCGATGACAGGCTGCAGTGTTATCTTTAATATGGTTAGTGTATGTAATTGTGCAAGTTAGCTTGTGAGTCACAAGGTGACTAGGACAAGCTATTTCTCACACGTGTATCATGGTTTGTAATAAACGTATAAGTGTTGTGGTTTGAGTTTGCGGAGTGTGGTGGTCTGGCGCCTATTCCGGAATGCCTCTCTAGTCGGGTACCCCAGGTTCTTTGTGAGCCAGGCACGTGTGTTTGTTGTGCTCAGGGTTTTGTCCCGGTACAATGTGGTACCGTTGAGGTCTGTGTCGTCTTCCTGGACACCCTTACTCTTGTGTTTGAGTTGTACATCCGGCTGAGGCAAAGACGACAGTATAGTAGGGCAGCGGCTTGTGTGTTTGTGGGTGTGCAGTCGCTTGTAGCGAGCTCGTATTTGGGGGTACGGACACCAGTAGTCGACACTGGTCCCCAGCTAGTCCTGTTTCCAGTGCCTCACTTTAGGGTGCTCCGGATAGACACCTAGAGGTGCCAGGCATGGGCCTGCAGCTGTGTGTCTGTAGGTATGGTGTTGGTCGGTCTCCACAGTTGTTTCACTTGTTCTCGTGGAGCGGCAGTTGGACCTTTCGTCCGTGACTGCGAGGCTGAGAGGTTGTTCTTGTGTTGTGTTGTCCGGGTTGGATACTGGCCTGATCAGCCAGTAGTCCGTTCCTGTGTGGTGGCGTCGTTCCTTTCTAACTCGTGCTTTGCCACTGGCTGTGGTTTGTGAGTTTGTGACTCGTAGTCGAGATTTGACCCGTTTGAGGTGTGCCCTAGTGTTGGCACAATTGTAAGTGTGGTTTGTGAGTGGAGACTCACAGGTTGTGTTTACTTTGTGTTGTGGAGTGCCCATCGTTGGCACATATGTTGAGGTTTTACTGTGGTTGAGTGCCTTATGTGGCACTGGTGTGTTTATGCTGTGTAGTGGTACCTCGTGGTGGTAGGTACCTATACCCTTTGAGAGTACCGATTTCTGTGGTGGTACATTGTGTATTAGCCTTTTCAGGTGTTGAAGTGGAGGTCGTGTGGTGTGACCTCCCATTTGTTGTGTTTTACCCTTCTTGGGTATGATTCCGATTATGTTTTAGTATGTGATAAACTAGCTAACTGTAGCCAGTTCTATTACCTTATGCGTGGCTTTTGTCGTATTGTGGTTTAGGGTATAATGGACCAGTTCTTGGTTTATATTCCAATTACCCTTGTGCTAAAGGTTGCCCGTGAAGTTACTAACCTAGGCAGAGGTATGCTTGTATGGTCTGTAGCTTAGGCGACTAGTTGTTGTTGTAGTGCCTGTGAGGCTTGAGGCCTAGGCTTTACTGTTGTTGAGCGGACTAGTGGTGTGGAGCTAGTCATGTTGTTTCCTCTTACTTTCCGAGGCTGTGAATAGTTATGGTGTTTATATTTAATTGCAGTTTAATTCAGTTATTGTGAGCATGAAATGGTTTGGCTATATGTGTGGCCAGTGAGACTCTTTGAGGTTGAGGTCTCTTTTGTTTAGTTCTTGTGTTCTTTAGGGGCCTCCCTACTGAGCCTGTGACTTGTTGAGGCTCACTCCCCTACAGTTCTTTTCAGGGCTTACCGTTGGTTCAGCTACTGGAGACGTTGTTACAGACTTGTACCACCAGCAGTAGTGTAGTAGTTAGTGTTGTGTGAGCTTGTGCTCCCTCGGGGTATGCCCCAGGTAGTTGTACTTTTTAATTAGACATGTATTAATGTAATGGGACAGTTGTAAATTGTTATATGCAGATATGAGCACATGTACTTTCTTGTGTCTTATACTGAAATGGTTTGCCTTTTATATTCCTACTGGACACGTATGTGAGATATCCCTTGCGAGACTTCGGTCCGTTCGCGGGAGGCGGATCTGGTTATGGAGCCTTATTGGGTATAAATACCCCGGTCCGTCACACATATCCTTCAGAAGCCACGTCTGAGGAAAAGAAGGCTATAAGGAGGATATCTCAGAAATACACGGTGATTGGGAATACACTCTACAGTAGAGGATTCTCCGGTATTTTGCTTAGATGCCTAGATGAAGATGATGTTCCAAAGGTTTTTAGAGAGGCCCATTCACTTGTTTGTGGAGGTCATGTAAGTAGCCAAATGCTTGCTAAGAAAATTCTTAGGCAAGGCTTTTACTGGCCTACTCTAGAAGAGGATTGTTCTTTCTTTGTTCGCCGGTGTGTTAAATGCCAATTACACGCTGACACAATTCATGCTCCGCCCTCTTCGCTCCATCCAATATCTTCACCATGGCCTTTTGCTATGTGGGCTTTTGATATCATCGGCCCTCTTGGTGATCCTAATTCCCAGAACAAAACCAAGTCTTTTATTCTTACAGCAACGGAGTACTTCACCAAGTGGGCAGAAGCTGAAGCTTATGCTGAAATTAAAGCAACAACTGTTTGCAAGTTCATCATGAGGAACATCATCACCAGGTTTGGTATACCGGAAGCCATGATCACCGACAATGGACCCCAGTTCATCTCTCAGGAGCTCCGTGACCTCTGCAACAGGTATAGAATTGCATTGCATCATTCTTCTCCTTATTATCCGCAAGGCAATGGTCAAGCAGAGGCCACGAACAAAACTTTAATCAAGATCATCAAGAAGACATGTGAGGTTAACAAATTCTCGGATTGGCCGAAAAAGCTTGTAGAATCTCTATGGACTTACCGCACTTCAATCCGTACCCCCACAGGGCAGACACCGTTTGCTCTCACTTACGGAATGGAGGTAGTAGTACCATATGAGATTCTCATTCCCTCACTAAGAGTTCAGCTTGACAAGGAATTGTCAATTGATGAGCGACATGAATCGCTTCTAGCCTAGTTGGAACTCTTGGATGAGAGGCGTTTAATCGCCGCCGAGCACACGAGGGCGTATCAAAACAAACTCACACGTTTTCATCAAAAGAGAGTCATTGAGAGAAAATTTAAAGTTGGTGAAATGGTTGCCAAAAGAATTTTCATAAAACCCGGTGGTCCAAGATCAAAGCTCCAACCAAATTGGGAAGGGCCATATGTTATAAAACAAGCACATCCTGGCAATGCATATAGGCTAGTAAATGCAGAAGGTGAGGAACTGCCCCACCCTTGGAATGGTCTCCATCTTAAGAAATATTACCCTTAGTTAGCTATTTAAAAATTGTGTGGTGCACAAACCCCAAAATGAAAGTATGTCATTGCTAGTCATTTTCTTGTTCCTGGTGTTTTAGGCAGAGGAAAAATAATTTCACACACTTACACGCCTACCTAAGAAAGCTAGAGGCACGTAGTCTGAGGAAGATCAATGTCAAACCTACAACCTAAGACAACATATTCTCTTCTAATCGGTCTGCCAATAGGAAAGGAAGACCTGAGGGATTGACCTCATAAATTGTTCAAAAACTCAAAAAAGGATAAGTCAAGGCAAAGGGGAAGGAAAATGATCAATGAAAATCTAAATCCAAACTTACATAATCCAAAACAGACCAAAGTATAAAAAGCATGTCAAGAGTGGCAAAGTCCCCACGGAGATCCAAATGGACCCGATCGTATGAATGCAAAAATTAAAATCTAGATCAATCACGATAAAAGCATGTCAAGAGTGGCAAAGTCCCCGCGGAGATTCAAATGGACCCGGTCGTAAGCATGCTAAAACCCAGAAAGCCAAAATCAAACTCGAATTTTATTGAGTATAGAACAAGTGATTGAGTGTCTCCCCGGTTACCCGGGCTATTGACAGACTTTCTAAGCAATTCTTCCCCTCTTCTCAGGATAAGTCTTAGTGCCTAGGCAAGGCAACGATTAACTGAAGGGGACGTCGCTGAAAGCCACCTCAGATCAAGGCACCTTTTAAGCACATCTAATCCATGCCTAACACACTCAGGACAGTCATTGGACTTTTTAAATAACAATCAAGTAATCGAAGGATTAGTGTACCCCGTTTCAAAATCTAAAAAATCAGCATATTTCCAAAATCCAAAAAATTGCACATATTAAAAAAAACAAACAAATTGAATATTTTCAAAATAAAAAAATCAGCATATTTCCAAAATCCAAAAAATTGCATATGTTCAAAAACAAATAAATTGAGTATTTTCAAAATCCAAAAAAATCAGCATATTTCCAAAATCTAAAAAAATTGCATATGTCCAAAAACCAAACAATTGAATACTTTCAAAATCCAAAAAAATCAACATATTTCCAAAATTCAAAAAAATTGCATATTTCAAAAAAAAAACCAAACAAATTGAATATCATCAAAATCAAAAAAAAAAAAAATTGAATATCTTATCAAAACCCAACAAATCTTTATTGTACATTCTCATCGATTTGTACATCTTGTAAACATACCTGTGCACTTCCTTTCTTTTAGCATATGTTACATGTTTAAATTGCTTACCTTCCTTTTGCCTTATTTTGATAAAGGCTCAGCCCCTTGACGAATCCGCAAAGCTCAGCAAGTATTTATGTGCAAGGGGCTGAGTCAGAGCATGTATTTAACCTATTTGTTCAGTATTTTAGTTACCAAGACTCGAAGGGACAAAAGGTATGTATATATATGTGCGGCTAAGACAGGAGCCGAACCTGAGTACATCATGAAGTGCCCTACTAGGCACGACGTCATCAAAAGGTAAGGTAAAAGTATAGCCTCAAGGCGAGGCAGCCTGACTCTCGTCTCCTCCCTCTGCAGGTCCCGCGCGACGGCTGCTCTCGGCCTCGCCATGGTCCACATCGGCAGGCAAGGCAGAAGGCCCCATTGGCGCTCGTGAACCCGTCGAGCGCTGTGCCGCTGCAACCTCCCGAACATTCCTCTCGTACTGTGAGGAAGTCACAAGGATGCTCTCTGAGTAGGCACTGGCACGTCTCTGCTCCCTCGCGCGCTCCCGTCCACTTCGGTACCGCTCCTCGGACGCCTTCAGTAGGCGCTCCGCAACTCCCTGGCTCTCGTCACC
>CM024756.1:65025963-65091034 GCA_014218235.1 Colocasia esculenta
CATCAATGATATGAACATACTCATGAAGAAATTATGAAGAAGGATGAAGAATTTACAGAAAATGTGTATCTGTCGACAGATGCACTCAGACAGAGCAGTTGGGGTTCTGGGAAATCAGGAATTGAGTAAAGCTGTCGACAGAAGGATTTTTGTCTGTCGACAGAAGCACACAGAGTCCAATTTCTTTGTTCTGTGAGGCCATATCTGTCGACAGGCTGTTTGGGGCTGTCGACAGGGGCTTTGAAACTTCACTTTAAGGCTTTGAATTGAGAGTGATTTGAACCATAAGATTGAGGGATAAGTACACATTGAATATGAAGGGTATCCCTTATGAATTTCACTCACCTAGCCTTAAACTTACTCCCCCATAATGTGTGCATGTGAGATAACATTCAAGCAATTCAATCATGATTTAGACATTCATCACAAGCAGTTGCACACAAATTTCATGAGCATTCATGAGCATTTTCAAACTTACTCCCCCATAACATATGCATAGAAAATGTATCAAGCAATTCACACGTTTTTAAGCACACAACTAGCCTTATGTATTACATGACTTTTGGTACTTGGCGGAGTATTTTACTCACGCATAATGATAGTTTCCAAACAAGCATAACTTGTTTTTCCACATGTCATCATTTGATATACCAAGAGGTCATGTGCACAGTTATGTAAGCAAGATGGCATGATTCCAATTGCTAAGAGGCATTGTCATGTGGGGTAGCATTAAGACACATTTTGCATTGCTCAGATAAAGGTAAGAATCCATTTCAATTTCAGAGTTTCATATATGAAGTGATAGGGAGATTTTACCTGAACAGTCTTCAATCATAGTAAAAACAGTTTACCTTTGTTCTCCATCATTTCTTGCCTTGCACAGCCAATGTCATGAATCCATTTCTAATTTTTGGCTGCAAGACATCTCAGCTTGTGATCAAGCTTGTTTTGGGACCCACACTTGCTTGGGTCCTGCAACGACATTAAGTTTAGGATATAACAAAGATTTCAAAATCCAAAGTGATTTGATTTTTGGATTTTTGTTGTTTTGTGCAGTTTTCCTGTTCATAGATACATGAAATTTCTGATCTTTATGAACATGTTTATCCTTGTGTGTATGAACACATGGATTATTATGGAGCTTTGAAGCATGCACAACATCATGATTTTTATGAGAGTGTTGATTTTTCTTCCAGCAGAATTTAGCAAGATGACCAAGTTTATTGCATTTGTAGCAAACAGGTTGAGCATTTACCTGGAGCTTACCATAGTGTGATTGCATTTGCTGGAATCTCTGAGATCCTTTAGAGTACCTTTGATCACCCTTGGGTTGAGAAGAAGGAGGTGGTACCCTTTGGTATCTCTTGGCATGATGTGGAGTTGGAGATTGCCTTGAAGCTTTTTGCTGTTGGAGGAGTTGAAACATTGTACAATCCTGCTTTCTTTTTCACTTCCTTTTTCGGATTTTCAGTTGTAACTACATTCCTTTTAATTGCTGCCTTTTTGTTCAAATTTTATTTTGTTTTGAACATTTTTCTTATTTTTCACAGAAGCAAGACTTGTGTTTTTCAATTCATTTTGAATCTTCTGTTTTTCAGCTTTTAATGCAACAACTTCTTTTTCTGAAGTCTGAAGCTTGTTTAGCATGACATCCAAACCATTTTTCATTTTGTTCTTTTCATTTTCAAATTGAGCAATTTGTTGTTCCAGATCAACAATTTTATTCTTAGAATTGTTCCATTCATCATTTAATGGTCTGTCATGATACATGCATTCAATCTTCTTTTTCAGATGATTATTTTCCTCAATCAATTGGTTGCATTTCTCTTTTATTTGATGATCATGAGCCATGTTGGAGATTTGTTTGATCAATTGATCATTATCAAATTTGAGATTTTCATTATGATCAATCAATTTTTCATTTTGATTTTTCAAATCAGAATTTTCAGATTCCACATGATCATGATCTTCTTTCAACTTAGAAAACTTGATTTCATAGTTTTTGACTTCATTTTCCAATTTTTCATTCTCCATTTTCAATGTTTCATTTTCTTCATAGAATGCTTGAGCATTATCAATTATCATTTCATTCTTTTCCAGATTTTCTTTTAGCTTCTTGTTTTGATGTTTAATAGTTTTAAATTGTTTGCACATGTGCTCATAGCATTCTATCAATTCATTATAAGATATATCATTCTCTGAATCAGAATTGGATATTGAAGCATCAAATGGTCTGAATTGGATTTACCTGATTCTTGAGAATTTCTTGACATCTTTGACATATGTGATCCTCTAGAGTCGTCTGAACGAGAAGAGCCTCTTGAGCTTCCATGAGCCATGTAGCATTTTTCATTGATTTCCCTTCCAGATTGCATGTTTTCATAGAGGAGACCTGCATTTTATGAACCTTGTCATCAAACTCAATAATCATTGGTCTACTTATGATACTTGAGAACTCAGACATATTTCTGAGTATGTAGTAGATAAATAACCACCAACGAAGTGATCAGATCAGTTCAGAATCAATTATAAACCCGATCAGAGCAATTAAGCACACATAAACGATATGCCAAATCACAACCGATGAACAGAAAACCCGCTCTGATACCAATTGTTAGGATCGGATACTCGGTTATGGCAAAGCTAGAAGGGGGGTTGAATAGATTTGCAGCGGAAACTTAAGCAATATGAAAATTACTTCGGATTAAAAGATCTACTCAATTAAAACCCCTTTGATCTGATGCAATGTGTGTGAGCAAACTAACAGTTAGTGTGTAGACGAAATCCCTATGCATGCATCTAGCGCAATACAGTGCAAACCATAAGTCAAACCACAGTGCACAAGGGATTTTTTAGGTGGTTCGGAGATCACACCACGTGACTCCTACGTTCACCCCCCACACAGTGAGGACACACTACTCAAGAACTGAGTACAACACACACACGAGCACACCGGCTCAACCACACACACACACGCTAGATCAAGTCCACAAAAGATCAGATCCTCTAGCCTTGATCTGACCAACACACCACACACACGTTGTCTGATGCAAACACGCAATCAACAACAATCCACACTTCCACAACATCCACGTACTGATCTCAAATCAGTGCACACACACAGATATATGAAAGTAGTGAAAGGAGAAGAGTTTGAGATGAAGAATCAAATCCCGATGTAGATCTCTTCTCGTTGGTCGTCCAGAAAACTCCAAGCTTCGTCTTGACAAGTATCAGTTGATGGAGAAGCTTGAACCACGAACGAACCGGCTTCAACTCCGCTTGGAAGGTTGTTCTTCTTTGTTCTAGGCAGAGAGATGAAGCAGGGCAGCAGGAAGAAAGCCTTGATCTTGACCTTTGCTTAGGGTTTTGGTATGGTGGCTCCTTGCTGCGAAAATAGCCTCATATGATCCATATATAGTGGTGTCCAAGCATAGAGAGTCGTGCTAAAAGGAAACACCAAAATATAGATCATATCCTGGCCATTAGATCTTCCCAAAACTCCGTCTGTCGACAGCCGACTTGCTGCTGTCGACAGATGCTGACAGGTTTGCAAGAACCGAAGACTGGGCTTTCTGGAAATAGATTTCTGAGTGTATCTGTCGACAGGCGAAAATCATCTGTCGACAGATGCATCAGATGCACTATTCATCTGTTGACAGATGCACTGTCATCTGTTGACAGGTGCACTATTTTAGCAACTTGTCTTGTTCTTTTGCACTTGGATTTTGGGCTTTGTCTTGCATGGAATCTCACCTACATTAAAAGACATAATTAGTGAGATATAATGAACATATAAAACATGTGTTTCATTTGCATCCAATTGTCATTCTCATCATGGTTCACACATTCATAACACATCAATTTTGTCTTGTTCATGAAATGTTCATCATCAAAAACAAACATACCATTTGTGAACATTTCACATAACATCAATTAGTATTGCTCATCATCAAAAACATTTAAGCACTTGTTGTAACCCAACATTCTCCAATATGAGAACCCAACAGAGCTATGCTGATAAAAGAAGAAGAGACTTAGAGTTTCAAACTAGAGATCATGTAATGCTAAAAGTATCCCCGACTCGAGGATTTCAAAGGTTTGGGATGAAAGGCAAGCTGAGACCGAGATTCATAGGTCCATTTGAAGTATTGGATAGAGTTGGCGAGGTGGCGTACCGACTAGCACTACCTCCCCAATTCTCTACCGTACATAACGTGTTCCATGTGTCAATGTTGAGAAAGTACGTATACGATCCATCACACGTAATCAGCTATGATGACATTACTCTGAACAAGGACATGACCTATGAGAAAGGCCAGTGAAGATCTTAGACAAGAAGATGCAACAACTTCAGAATCGATCCATACCCATGGTCAAGATTATGTGGAGGAATCACGAAGTTGAAGAGGCAACTTGGGAGCCCGAAGCAACCATGCGACGAAATTATCCGGATCTATTCAGTAAGACATTCTTCCTCTTACGATTATATGAATTTGGGGACCAAATTCTTTTTAAGAGGGGGAGGATGTAGCACCCTTGATTTTTAAAATCAAGAAAAATAAAATTTTATTATTTAATAAATGAGATAATTTGATTTAATTAGAATAAAGGGAGAACACATGGAATAAAAGGGAATTAATGCAATACCCATTAAGCTAAATTATTAATGGGTACTCTAATAATCCAAACCAAATAGATTGGACCCAATTAGTGATAGCTCATCTTGAGAGGAGAAGTAATTAGGTGAAATTCATACCTAATTAATTATAAATAGAAAAGGGTCAAATTAACTATTAAAATAAGTCATATATATCCTAAAAAGAGTCCTACACTTACCCTAAACCTTTACCCACGAAATTGGAACCCTTCCCACTCTATTATGTGGATAAATAAGAGAAAGTGAGAGATAAATGCCAATTTTCGGAGTTGGATGAGAAAGAAAGAGTTTTAGGTGACTTAGAACTCTATAGGCTATCAAAACACCCCCCATTTGACCCTAGCACCCCACAATTTCATGCTAAGACTTTTGGAGCCGAAGAGGAGAGGATCTGGACCAAGGAGCAAGGAAGGAGAAGGCTTGGAGCAAGAAGGGTTTTCGTAATCTCGTCATCAAAACTAGGTTTTCTTACTCCACGAAAAAGGTAGGCAATTTCTCAAGAAAAAATCGTGAAATAATTACCCTAGGTATCCTTCATGTACCTCTTCAAAAGCCCAATGGTTTCGTTGTATGCCGCTCATCCATTTGGGCGAATTTAATTCATGAAATCCTGCTGTTACCATGAATCCGAATCTCATGTTTTCTCTAATCCTCTGCACGTACTTGTTCCCATGCTATGAGAAAATTCTCATTGATACTACATTACAATAGCTTTCAAACGCCCTTGGTTTCGTTCTATTTCGATATCCCATGAGGAGAATTAATTCTTTGAATCTCTGTCAGATACATGCACCCGACCCTTCATGATTTCTTGCGAACCCTGTTTATACTTGATTTCAGATAATGAGAAATTATCATAAATACTACTTCCTGTTAGCTTTTAAACGCCCATGGTTTCGTAATTTTCATCATGTATACATCTCTAATTAATTCGTTGAACCCTGACTGCGCCTGTTTAGGTCACCGAAAAGTAACCTGATCAATGCATGTCTAAACCTTATCTATTTTAAAATTAATCGTGCATGTTGATAGATATACATGTCTACTTTTGTTTAAAACTGGTTTCGTGCTTTTGGATCATCATACTATTTTATATGGAATTTAGAACGTCCCTGTGTCACAGAGGACTCGCCCTGGGAAAAAGGGAAAAACTCGGACCGCCCCTGACATCGCGGCGGCGCGATACGTCGCGATAACAGGCAGGTCGCGGTCGGTTTTCAGGCCGCGTCATGAACGCGACGGGCCTAGCCACCGCGTTCCCAAACCCGAACCAGGCCAGGCTGGCCGGTTCGCCTGTCGCGCCAGGCCGCACCACCGCGGCCAGAACCGCGACGGGATACCCCGTCGCGACACTAAGAGTAACGCGCCCATGCACCCCATCGCCTTCTTGAAATTTCGGCCAGAACAATAATTATGCTTGTATCCCTGCTGATTAGTCTATATACTTCTTAATTAGCCATGATTAACCCATGTTATAGTTAATTCGACTTGGTAAATTATAATTGGCTTTAATGATATACATTTAATTATTTATAATGACATTTGCACGACTTGTCATATCCTTAAGATTTCTTTACACTTGCACACACATAACATTTTAAATTGCCATTTGACCTTGATAAATTATGCAATAATGTATTCGGTAAATTATCGAAATAAATGACTAAATTACCATATTTTGTTAAATACAATTGTTTCCGTTTTACTCGCGCATTTTATCTACCGATACCGTTTTCCCTCGGCCTTCGAGCACTCGAGGCACGACGGACCCGTTTTTACACACTTTTCCTTGACTTGGACCACCTCTCCACCGGGAATACTCTCGACTGGACCAGGGACTCCTTGTCAAGACCTCCGTAAGTCTTCTTGGCTTTGGCGCACGTCCTTAGTCAACGAGCTGGTTGTACCCAAAAAACCCGTTACACTCTTAGGGATCAGTACGATCCAAGCCCTAGTGTTCCTTCTCGTCTTGAGTTCACGCCGGACCACCTGACCTGTGTACACAACACGGCTAAGGGGCGGTTGTGACTTCTACCAGACTGCCGGCACCCGACCTGGTGCTGTGCAACCGTTACTATCAGAATTTCACGTGTTTTACGGAATTGTCCCTATCTCATCTACTATCTATATCCTCTCATCTGTTCACGTTCTCTCTACACTCTCATCTATCTCGTCTAGTACTCTCTATCTCTTCTTGGTACTCTATTGGCCATTCGTGTGATTGTCTTAGATAAAAGAAATGACTAATGCCAGCGCAATAGGGCCCGATCAGGTCCTGGGAGGAGCGCCCCGAAAAGTGCCAGTGCCCATGGGAGTTAAAATGATCATAGGATGTGTTACGGCATGCATCCAGCGCCAGTTTACTATCTAGATTAATCTATGACAATCAAAGTGCTATCTCTACAAGTGCAAGCGTGATCGTTACTAGTGCACCGTTGTGCAATTTACATGTTATATCATTACATGACCATTCTATTATCGTTCTCGTTGTACTATTTCCCTGTGCCAGTTGCAATTGTTCTCTCGTTATCGTGACATGCTCTACATGACTTTACTCTTTAGTTAACCTGTCATTAAGACATTAACTATTTAAAGCATGCTTGTGTTCATGAGATATTAAGTCCTACTGGGCGTTATTCGCTCATCCTGCGTATTTATTTAATGTGTTCAGGTGAGTCAGATGGAGACGACCACACATACGAGGACGGGACTGAGGCAGATGCTCAGGAGTGACCCTTCTGCAACCAGTACTGTCTAGCAGTCAGTTAGTATAGTTAGTAAGTCAGATAGTCAGTATGTAATAGTTTGATTTTGAATAAAGTACTCGGGGCCCTAGTTATGGCTCTGATACGTTGATGTAATGATGACTGGTGAATTATGAATGAAATGTGAGTTTATTTGGTATTATTTCAATTGTGCAATGGTTTGCCATTTATTTCTCGCTCTGTACTATTTAATAACTGTAATCCCGCTCCGATATTCCGCGTCGGGGCGTTATAGAGGGGAAGAATGCTTAACTGCTCCAACTGGAGATGGAGAGCCCTTGGGTGGGAATGGGGCCGGGAAGAGAAATGGAAATGCAGCTACTTAAGGGATTCGACAGGACTGCTATAGGTTTGGTCAGGTCGAGTCTGGATCCTAATCGGATCATCCGATTTGATCTGGACTGGCTCGCACCACTGCGGGTTGCATTGACCTCAGTGGATCGACCGTACCAGGGTTCGCAATGGCCCTGAGATGCACCGGATCGGCCGTGCCACTGTGGTACATAGCGGTACGACCAACCATGTAAAGAACAAAGTTTGTCGATTTTTTAAATCTCACCAAATTGTGATTTCATAGTACAATACGAACTAACTATATCCTATCGTATCACAATAGTTTCGGTGGGTCGACCAGCCCAAATGAAGTTTTTTTTTTCAAATTTAAAGTTTTTGTTGTTTTGAAAATTTGTAGCTTATTTTATATAATATATGCATATCTCGTGATAATAATATTCAATATTAATTAACATAACATCATTAAATATTAATAATATATGAAAGTGCACATAATTTCAACTATTAGATCAAGATCCAAGCTAAAACTTGTTGCAAGTGATTAACTTTTTTTTACATCAACCCTATGGCTAATAATAGAAATAAATAAAATAGATTAACAACGATCATCCTTGTGCTGATAGTGCCTATGTGCAATAATCACTATGGCATGATACAACATGTCAAACCGCACTATTTCGATACGGTTCAACAAACCAAACACGAGGGAGGTGTTGTTAGAGTTTGCCTTGCCTTTGCGTATCGCAGTGGCACAGCTGTACCGTACCGTGCCCGGCGATTTGCGAGTCTCGACACGGTACAGTAAAATCGGCTGACCGATTTCTTCTTATCGGTCGACCGATTTGACTTGTGAGCACGCCCAACACTCAACAGATCAAAGTCTAAAATTGGTCACTTAAGATATTACATATAAATAAGGAAGTACCCCATATTTGAATCTAATAAAAATATAAAAAGAATATATCTCTTACTAATAAAAAATCAACTCTTTCGTCTAAGAAGAAAATCGCGATTTTGGTGATTATATCAAAATAGTGACTTTCCAATCCCTCAAATAGTGGCTCTTTTGGAGAAGTCATATAAATATTTGACTTTTTTCACCAGATTTTGAACTTTTAATGTTCTATTGAGTTTATTTGAATTATAAAATTTTTAGATAGATCAAATTATGAGGGATTAAAAAGTCGTTATTTTGATAGAATCATCAAAATTACGATTTTCTTCTTAGACGAGAGAGTTGACTTTTTATTAGTAAGAGATATGATTTTTTTGATATTTTTATTAGATTCAAATATGGGGTACTTTCTTATTTATATGTAATATCTTATTATATCATTTACTTAAATGATATGAAATATAAATAAGATATGAATGTCATCCCATCTCAATCCCTGAGCCCATACTCATATCTGGCACACATATGTTAGTTTTCAAAGAAAGATGAAAATTGGTACGGTACGAATCAGATTGTACCGTGTCACAAAGAATGCGACACGGTCGATCTGCGCGGTACAACTAGTCTTGGGTGTTGTTGCACCTTTTTAAATTTTTTATATGTACCCTTATTAGAAAATTAATTATATAAATATTTTTCTATATTTATATTGATATATAATATTCTCATGGATAAATAAATCTCTTGATCGCATAAGTTAAAAATATACTTGGAATATTTTTTTACTATCATTTTTAACAAAAAATGTATATATAAGTGAAAAGAATATTTGAAACATAATCTTGATTTCGATTAGGACCAAAGTTTGCCATGCTGTTGTGATTGTACCGTACCGTGTCAGGGACTTAATTATTATCATCGATTTGATCAAACCTGTTTTGTTCTTCATATATTATTTTATTATTTTTTATAACAAGATTATCTAAATCGAAGTATACTAACGTGGTACGCTTAAATCTGTACGTTGTTAGGACAAATTTGGTACGGCCGAGTCACCCGACACAGTGAACTTTGATCAGGGCAAGAGGCAATAGAGTTTTCTAAGGGCATTTTCTATCTATTAAAAAAAGGTATACATGCAACTATAATCTAAGAAGAGTTATTGTATAATTATTCTTTTAACTAGGATATATATGCAAACAATAGCCTTCCCCACCCCCCCCCCCCTAAAACCGGCTCCTGCCGGTTGCCCGTACTTGCCTCGCAGCTCCGCTTGTCTGCCTCCCATTTCAAATTTCCAACTCTGCTCTCCATCCTGCTCCGCCCCACCTTTCCACCCCCTCTCCCATGGCGGGCGACGGCTTCTACGGCGCCACCACCCCCGTCAAGACCCCGAACCCTAACAGGCATCACACCTCCTCCGCCTCACGGAAACCCCATCCCCCCAACTCCATGGACTCCGCCGCCGCCGCTCCCCATCCTGCCTCCACGTTGTCGTCGTCGGCGGTCGAGATCAAGTCTCGGTTCGAGGCCTACAACCGCCTGCAGGCGGCTGCGGTGGCCTTCGGGGAAAGGCTGCCGATCCCGGAGATCGTGGCCCTCGGCGGCCAGTCCGACGGCAAGAGCTCTCTCCTGGAGGCCCTCCTCGGCTTCCGCTTCAACGTCCGCGAGGTCGAGATGGGCACCCGGCGGCCCCTCGTCCTCCAGATGGTCCATGACCCCTCCGCCCTCGAGCCCCGCTGCCGCTTCCAGGTCCCGCACCCTATCTTTCTCTGCTTATCCATCACTATCTATATCTCTTACTCATTGTGATTTGCAGGAGGAGGATTCGGAAGAATATGGCAGTCCCGTAGTTTCATCTTCTGCAATTGCGGATCTTATCAAGTCTCGAACGGAGGCGCATTTGAGGAAGATCCAAGCTGCAGTTTCCAAGAATCCGATAGTAATGAGGGCAGAGTATGCTCACTGCCCGAACCTCACCATTATTGACACGCCTGGGTTTGTCCTCAAGGTTGGCTCTTTGCTCTGAGATGATTGGAGAAGTCCACAATAGATTTCCTTTCGATCTGTTTTCAGTGCAGACTGTGTTTTTATGCAGGCGAAGAAGGGTGAACCAGAGAACACACCTGACGAGATACTGTCCATGGTTAAGTCGTTGGCTGCCCCACCTCATCGCATTCTGCTGTTCCTTCAGCAGAGCAGTGTGGAATGGTGCTCTTCGTTGTGGTTAGATGCCATACGCGAGATTGATCCATCGTTGAGGCGCACAATAATTGTTGTCTCTAAGTTTGACAATCGGCTCAAGGTAAGTACTGCAAGTCTTGACGCTTGTTAACAATTTTGTATGTTCATCAACATGCTGAACGACGTTACGACAGTATAAGATTTCAGCTTTTTACTGAAAGCTACTAATGTCTATCACTTTGTTGAATAAGTTACTCGTCCCACTTATTTTGTTTGTTGTTTGACGAACTACTGATCCCATACTTCAGTCAAAGACCACTAGAATCGAAGGCAGTAACATTAGCAAGAATGATTCAACAACCTGACATTGCCATACAATAAAAGGCCGTGTTTGTGAGAATGCACATGCCCGATAGTGTTAGCTTTTGCTGTTTTTCGTATGTTCTTCATGATTACTATCGATGTCTTGGTTTCTTGGTTGCTTTGTGTTCAGAATTATTTGCTTGATCCCAAAATTTAAGAAGCTTCTTATCTGGTAAATATGTCTCAGAAGCACAAGTTAACAGATAAGTAAAGTCCAGTTTAAATATTTTGCAGGAGTTTGCTGACCGTTGGGAAGTGGATCGGTATTTGAGTGCTAGTGGTTACCTTGGGGAGACTACTCGCCCATTTTTTGTAGCTCTGCCCAAAGACCGGGGAACAATAACAAATGAGGAATTCCGCAGGCAGATTTCTCTAGTTGATTTGGATGTCATGCGTCATCTACGTGACAACATTAAAGGAGGGTTTGATGAAGAGAAGTTTGGACCTTTCGTTGGTTTCAATCATCTTAGAGAATACTTGGAGGCGGAGCTTCAGAAGAGGTATAAAGAAGCAGCTCCTGCAACACTTGCTTTGCTTGAGCAACGTTGTGGCGAGGTCAACACTGAGTTGGCTAGGATAGAATCCAAACTACAGGATATTTCTGACGTTGCATACCTTCGGAGATCTGCTATGTTGCATGTAGCTTCTATTTGCAGTCATGTGGTATGCTTGCCACCATTATTGTTCACATTGCAAGTCTTTTGCTAGTTGATGTAATAACACACTTGTCATTGGTGAAGGGGGCACTGATTGACGGGGCTGCTGATCCAGCTCCTGAGCAATGGGGAAAAACAACTGATGAGGAACAGTCAGAGAGTGGCATTGGGAGTTGGCCCGGTGTGAATGTGGCTGTAAAGCCGCCAAATTCCACTCTAAAGCTCTATGGTGGAGCAGCATTTGAGAGAGTAATGCATGAATTTCGTTGTGCTGCATATTCAATTGAGTGCCCACAGGTCTCAAGGGAAAAGGTAAAATCAGCGTTCTCTGTGTTAGATGCTTAATCTATCCCTCAATCCTTCGCATTCACTTTTAGGCAGTACGATGATTCAAGTTATCCTCATCTATCCCAGGTAGCAAACATACTGCTTGCCCACGCTGGCCGAGGTGGAAGTGGGGGGATAAAGGAGGCTGCTGCAGAGATTGCACGGGCAGCTGCTCGGTCATGGATAGCTCCTCTCTTAGATACAGCGTGTGACCGTCTTGCATTCGTTTTAAGAAACCTCTTTGACCTGGCCATTGAGCGTAATTACAGCAATGATTCCTCGGAATGTGAGTTAAGATGTTGTCTTTCATTGTCAACCTCGTATAATTACATTTTTAAGAGTTTTAATTGTATTCAATTAGCCAAAAGTTTAGTATAGCATTCCTTTCGAACCATGGTATATATAATTAATTTCCTTTTCTGCGATTGCAATAAAAACTGTTGCTGTATGTCAGATATACTCTTCATGCACAATTTGTCAGGATCCTTGAATTCTTGGGACTGCGTATAGACATGGCAAAGTATAAGTTCGAGTTTATGCCTATTGATGAAATGAATTGATGTACGTTACCTGGACAATCAGAGGAGGCTGGTTGATGTTATATACAACGTTTATTTGCCTAGATTTAGGTTTTGTGATTAAATCTAGTAATTGAGTAGGTGACATTGAACTTAAAAAGATGAGCAGCGTCACTTTGTTCACCTCATATTCACTCTAGATTGTCTTTCAACAGCTGGATTGCTTCTTTGTCGTCAATGGTAACACCACATCATCTATATAGATGTCCATGCTTCCTTTTCTTGAAGAGATGTTATGTCTGCATTTTGGAACATCCTCTTGGTGACTGTTTCAGTCCATGAAAAACGTTTTAGCTTGAAAACCTTACGTTGAACTGCAGGAGTTGGAGGAGCAAGCATAAACATTTCTTCTCGAAGATCAGCATGAGAGAGACATTCATGTTGAGCTGATACCGGGCTCCTGGGAACAAAAGTGGTTAAGGGGAGACTTGTCCTTGCAGATTTTAGCTTTGCAATGGGGTAAACGTCCCATTGTAATCAATGCCCGATGTTTGATGCTCCTGATCTTGGTTTATAGCATTCAACTGTACCATTGAGTTATTCTTTATAGTATAAACCTACTTGGATCTCATTATACTGTCCACTTCTGGGGGATCCAAACGCTTACAAATACCATTTGCCCAAGAGCTCGTCTTTTCTTTGATGGCTTGCACCAATTGTGGAGACCTCTTCTCTACTTGTCACTAACTTCTAAGCCTCTGCAACTAGGGAAAAACAGGATATATCATCTGGGATAACCATGGATTGATTAACTCCAACCTTTTGTTTTCCGAGCTGACATCTTATCCGTGACTAGCAATCCAACCTCAGGACAGATTGGTTAAACAGTCGGATAGGGGACTAATCGGAGATAAGCCATGTATAACCAACCCGCCTTCTCAAACACAGTATTTTGCCTGTTTTTAAACACAGGATAACTACCACTATCTTGTTCTCAAACTAAGCAAGATATTTCCTTGTTTCTCTTTGAGAAGAACATTTGACAAGTACAAGGGGGTCTCCACCAAGAAGCAGCCATCTTAGAAGAGGTCGGGTAACAAATAACTAGGATGCAGACCCGGACTCATCTGTACAGTCTTAATGTCTTATTACCAAGCTCCTCGATTTACTCTCATATCCTTTGGTAAGTGATATTGTTTTTGTATTTTCAGAGACTTGTCTCACTGCAACCTGCTTGTCAACCATCTTTCATGGTACTCTCCATAAACGATTGGGCATATTTGTTTGTCTGGATTTTCCATAAATTCATTGAAAAGCAAACGTAGGTTGGCTCTAGGCGAACGTACTTGTACTAGTGTGCAATGACAGGAAAAAGACTATAATTAGATTACATGAAATAAAAAGCACTTGCAGCAGTGTCGTGCCTTTTTTAGGTTGTGCTAGCTTCATTTTATTCATATTTAGTGTATCGTTATTGTAGATGTATTCTTTAGTCTCACATTGAAAGATAGTGAGAATAAGTGTGTGTTTATCAGCAAGAGTCTTACCTCTTCTTCTAAGAGGGCCCTTTTAAAGGACAAAACTCCAAGCATGGGGACAATACCTCTTGGGAGGCACACTTAAATCACGTCTCTTCATTGGCGCCGTCTGTGGGAACGAACGAAAGACCATGCGCCCTACTCGAGCGTCTCATCTTCATGAGACTCGCACATCTTTATCCTCACTGGGGGGCTGTGTAGATGTATTCTTTAGTCCCACATTGAAAGATAGTGAGAATAAGTGTATGCTTATCAGCAAGAGTCTTACCTCTTCTCCCAAGAGGGTTTTTTTAAAGGACAAAACCCCAAGCATGGGTACAATACCTCTTGGGAGGCACACTTAAATCACGTCTCTTCAGTTATCATTGTCATTATACTAGTGCCTTTTTTCCTGGCTTTTTTATCCATAATCCAATGTTTTGGCAGATGAAAGAGTATATGAACCTGTTGTTTGCGTTTACTTTTGTTTGTTCAATACACTAGTTTTCCTGTATGCTTAGTCCCGCATATGTATAATCTCACAGATGGCAAAAAGAAGGGGGATATGGACGGGCATATTGGGTTCCATGCAGCATTACGGCGCTCCTACAATTCCTTCATACAGGAGCTCTCAAAACAGTGCAAGCAACTGGTCCGCCATCACCTTGACTCTGTTACCAGCGCATATTCTCGTCTCTGCTATGAAGCTGAGATGCGTGGGATTTTGGGTTCCGGGACAACATTCTACCAGATTCCAGCATCTCCATTTTTTCTTGAGTTGTCAGATGCTGCAACATCACAGGATGAAGCTACTGTTGCAGACCAAGAGAACATACACCCAATCAATCATCAGCAAACAACCCCAGGGAAAGGAAACGAAGTGAAGGGGGTACTTCGTGAGAGCCAATTAACAGTACCTGAGACCCCATCCCCTGATCAACCAAGTGACCCCACGTGTGGAGTTAAGAAGGAAATAGGGAACTGTCTGGACGTGGGAGGGAGGAAAAGGCATACTAGAATTACTAGTGGAAGAAATGCAGATTTAAGCCGAAATCCAAATGGTGGGCTTCTGTTTGGTTCTGATGTTGGTTCAAGGACAGCCTCGGCCTACTCAGAGATCTGCTTACTGGCTGCACAACACTTCGCACGAATACGTGAAGTCCTCATTGAGAGGAATGTGCCTTCAACCTTGAATTCAGGATTACTAACTCCTTGGTATGCTCAAACACCTTTTAATGCTTTTCGTTTCATTAATATACATGTCAGCTTTATTGAAGTTCGTGGCAATTTTATCTGAACGATTTCTGTTAAGTTGGTCGAATTCAGTAAAGAACCTTTGTGAACTTGGTTTCCAGATTAGGGGTTTCTATGCTCTTGCTCTTTATCTGACTAAACATGTTCTTATGATGTTAATGTACCTTTAATGTTGTCTGGTTTTACAGTCGAGATCAATTGGTTGTGGCACTCGGAATAGACCTTTTTGCCGTGAATGATGAAAAATTTATGGGCATGTTCATGGCACCCGGTGCGAAAGACCATCTACAGAGTGAGCACCAGTCCCTACGCAAGCGCCAGAAGATATTGCAATCTTGTTTGATTGAATTCAAAAATATCGCACATGCTCTTTAAAGAATACACCCGAAGACCAGAACCTTGCAAAGTTTGATTCCCTAGGGATTTTGAGAAGTGTGAAGTGCATAGCTCTATAGTGCTATGCCAGGACTAAGAATCCCAGTAACTCGATCATATTTAGATGAAATGGCTCCCAATGCCCACTGGTTGTATCCGAGGATTGTGTTCATGACTCTGAAAGGAAATATTATCATTTTTCTCATTCCAAATGGAAATAATGTTTCCGTATGGCTTGTTCCTTCAGCTGTTCCTTTGCTATCGATAATCGTGACAATGGGTGAAACAGTTTAAATGACTGGGTTACCGGCCACATTTTTTTTTTTTGACTAGACATACAATAGAATTTGAAAAATCTAAGTTTATGTATACATATGTGAACAGAGAGAGAGAGAGAGAGAGAGAGGATACCAAAATTGTGATGTCACTTAAAACTATCACATGATGTCAAATTTTTAGTTCCATATTGTTAAATCTTCTCTACTATCAATAGACTAGATATGTACAAGCATGTATGATTCCAATACTCAAGTTAGCGAGTAAATCATGATGGGTCCTCTAGTTCGGCCCAGTTTAATAACGCCCCTAGTTATTCTCCCAAGGAATACTTGGTGGGCACCATGAAGTATCTAATCATTTTTAAGAACACTCAAATGATCGGTTAATCAATGGCAAGACTCAATAGACAAACTTTTTAGGAAAAAATGGGAGATGGTTGGGTTTAATGTCATTCTAACTAGGGTTAGTAGAATTGTTGTACCGGATTGAACTGGATTTTGTTTAGTATGATACAATATGTATCGTATCGTACCAATCCGATTTGGCTTAATAAATTTAAAATTTTTATTATAAAAAATAAAAATACTATTTATATCAAACCATGTCAAGATTAAAAAAAAAAAACGATACACGGCGCTCGAACTGGTTCGATTAGTTGTGACAAACCAAACCATGATTCTAACAGAGATTTCTTTTACCACCTAAATCTTGCCATCATATAATATATGAACCAAGTATAAAAGTAATTTTAAGATAAGTGGATACTTTCTTGTTTGTCAATAATATGCATCGAATGCTACACTTCTCTAAAGTATGTTAGTAAAAGAATAAGTTACTTTTCTATCCATTTAGCATAAAAGAAGTACTTGACGAGATAGAGAAAAGCTTGTGTTAACCCAACATTGAGTTCAATAATTCTCCATGCATGGACTATAAACATTAAACGCAATGCATGATAAAGTTGCACTCCGGGAGATGAGCAAAACCCTGTCATGTACGGTCTGTGGGTTGTGCCTGTGACAGAAGCTTCTAACGGACAAGACTTTACACAATAATAATAACAATATAAGGTTTTTACATATTAGTTCTTATAAATTTAATTAATTATAGATTAATCTATCGTTATCACATTATTCTTTTAAAATATCTAAATCTTACATATTAGTTCTTTTTTGAAGGATCTTTCTGTAAAATTTTAAAATCAATATGATAATAGTTAGATTTGAGAGATTAATATATAATTAACTAATTTTGTAAAGATTAATATGTAAAAACCCTAATAATATATGTATGAGAGAGAAACAGAGGTCTTCCCTTAGATTTGAGAGATTAATATATAATTAACTAATTTTGTAAAGATTAATATGCTAATAATATATGTATGAGAGAGAAACAGAGGTCTTCCCGCCAATGATTGCGGCGACGGTAGAACCGTTAAAATCGCAGGGAAAGCGGAAGCCATCCACTGACGGTGATCCTAAGGAACATCTGCTTCGAGTTCCCAGAAGTAGGCAACATTCCTATGTAATTTATCATCGTCTGAGAAATTAATTTAGTATATGATAACATATTTCATTCTAATTATATTAATCTATTGTCATATATTTTATCTTAGTTACCGTCTTGATGATACATCTTGTTTATTTATTCTAATACGTTGACGTTGTCATATATCTTATCTTTATATTTTGTCTATAAATTAATCATATGACTTATTGATTAAATTTGATCCCAAGACAAACTATTAAACCGAGACGGGTCTGAAAGCCTGGAAACAAACTAATTTTTGCTGTAATATTAAGGAAGCTGTCGACTTTAGTCTAAATGATTTAAAATTAATATTTTGAATAATTTATTATTTATGTCTTTATAAATTGAAAATATAACCAACATTAAATGCTGCGTGCAAAAATGTAGGTTTACGGTTTACCGCCACCAGAAATATTTTTCTCAATTCCACCAAGATAAGGGTGGTTTAGGATTTTAAAAAGGATTAATATCTGGAGGATAAAGGAATAGATTGAAAAATATAAAACTTTTTTTATTAAAAATCCAATCATTACTAAAAATAAATTAATTTAGTTTCCCCGACCAAACCAAAAAGCCGCCTCCCTTTCCACTCCTAGATCACCGCCCGGCGCCCGCCCACCTGTTCTGTTTCGTAGTCTCGGCATAACGAATGAAGGGAATGGCAGCTGGGCATCCTGGTTAGGGTTTCGATTGGGGGATCGGGTGCGCGAATCTCGATCCAAATTCTCCACAGAACAGGGCAGGTTTCGTTAGCTCCAAGACCAATCTAGGCTTTCGATTCTGCGCGGTTCTTCCGGTTTGCTGGTGGAATGGTTGGTTGTCTGCTCCATCTCCGTTCTTTCTCCTGAGATTAGGATATATATACTGTTCATGGATGCTGAGTTTTCGTAGATTGGTAAGGATTCCGGAGGTTCCTGGGTGCAGAATCTGTTACAAGCTGTGGATAACGTTTGAGGCGGGAGCAGGATGTACGGGGACGCCGCGGCGGGGGACGCTGCGCGTGGGGGGATGGCGTCTAACAGCGGCGATGGGGTCGTGGGCCTCGATCAGGTTCCTCGTTGGATCGACGCCGAGCAGCGTTCTCCCTCGGCTCACGAGGGCGAGGATCCTTCCTTGCCGTACTCCTACTTCCCGGACCCTCTTGCGCCTCCTTCTGGGGAGGAAACAATGGTTGGCGGAGTGATGTCGAGGTTTCCTGTTGATCACGAGGTTAATTCTAGGATATACTTGTGGCGGGGCAATCCATGGAACCTTGAGGTCGATGCGGTGGTCAATTCCACCAATGAGGTGAACTTTTTGATCCATGTGGCGCTCATTTGATTCTTTGGCCACTAAAAAAACATTTTTCTTTCTTATGTAGAATTTCTAGATTTATTTTTTTGTCGGAAGCATGGGATTATAATAAAAGTATCCAAACTGCAAAAGAGTACGCAAAGTTTTGAACTTGGTCTTGTGTCTCAATGTGGGTAGCGAAACAGTGTAATAGAAGACCAACGATAAAAGTGTTTTATTTGTCAGAGTGTAGATGAAGCACACAGCAGCCCTGGTTTGCATGCAGCTGCTGGACCTGGTCTTGCAGAAGAATGCGCAACCTTGGTATGCTTCAGCCTTTGTTTCTGGAATCTTATCTTGTCTAATTTCACTTTTTTATCTGATGTCAACTGCCTGTTTGTCTTGAAAACTTTCAGGGTGGGTGCCGAACTGGGATGGCAAAAATTACAAATGCATATGATCTCCCTGCAAGGTTGGTGACTGGGCTTCCTGAAAAACTTCTATTAATTGTTGTATTACATGGCGAATGTCTCAGCAAGTTCAATCAATTTTTAGTCTCTTATTAGATGGTATTCTTGGAAGCTGATATATGAACACATGAAAACACAAAGACATGCAGACATCACTTGAAGATGTAAAGATTTTGTATGTAATCTGGTTGGTTGGTCTTTGCAAGGTGGTGGATGTTTTGTCTTTCTGCTTCTTGTATTTTTTCTCTTGAATGTGCCTTGTCTATTTGTTGATCAGTTTTCAACATTCTTTTTCTGGTAAGCTTTTTCTTTTAAGGGCTCTGTCACAGTGGTAGAGCCTGTTCACAAATAATCAGAAAAACCACGCAACCCCAGGGTTGAACCTGGGTGGCACCCCTTCCCCTCTAGCCACACCACTGCGTATTGCAACTTTGGTAAGCTATCTTGCTGATACTTGTCACAGGGATCATCAACACCCTTAGCCACTCCAGCTACCACATACCCATTTTTACCAAAGAAGAAGATCCTAAAAAATAGTTCCATGAACAGAAATGATGTAGAATGATTTGGATCCTCTGCTATTTTTATTTTCCTTGAGAAGGCATGTACATCTATACCCTGTCTAATAGCCTATAGATGGAGGAACCTTGACACTTGCATGAACTTATTGGAAATTCTCATTTTTCAACAGTTTTTTCCCCACTTTCGATGCATGTTCCATCGCAAGTCAGATGCTGCAATAGGTTTTTGACTTTTAGTTTAGGATGAGGGGAGATGCTAATAGAGCTTCATTGTATGGCAGAAGTCAGTCATGGATAGTTGGAGTCTTTCCCTAAATTGGGATGTAGATGTCCTGGGGTGCTCTTGAGCTTGTGATCTCTAGGCATGGAATAGAGTCCATGTTATGACCAAGCAACCCATATGGTCTCATTACTTGAGATTCTGACAGTCTGAAGCAATGCTGCTGAAATTTGAGATGTTTTGCTGATTTCATGTATCTGATTCTGTGGGTGATAGAGATAGTATCATCTTCTGGATCTTTTGTAGATCCATGGGTGAATGCATTGGCTATCAATCAAAACATTGTCTCGCTGAGATACTTTATACATGTCATAACACAATTCTTTGTGAAGGATGGTATTCATGTTTGATTTTTTAACGTTGCCCATATTCGGATCATTTGGTTTATGCATAAATCCTTTTCTATTTTTAATTGTAAATATTGTCATGACAATGTACTCTTTGTCTGTTTGCTTGCACATGCCTCTTCAACTCCCCCCCCCCCCAAAAAAAAAAAAAAAAAAGAATCCTCTGCTGCCATCGTTTCTTGAAATTTTATTTGATTAATTGAGGATTTATATTTGTCATTATCGGATGTGGTTCTCATGTCTTTTTCTTGGACAATTGGATGGGCATTTTTCTCAAAGGGGTATATTCTATTTGATGATTCAGGAGGGTTATTCATACTGTCGGTCCAAAGTATGCTGTGAAGTACCATACAGCAGCAGAGAATGCTCTCAGTCATTGCTACAGATCTTGCTTGGAGCTTCTGACTGACAATGGACTTCAGAGGTTTGTGGGTTTAAATATTAAACGTACTAACAGTTAACATTTTCTTAAACTTCTACTTTCTGCAACATCACTTCCTTGGGAGTTGCCTCAATTTCATACTATTTTGTTCAGCATTGCTACTGGCTGTATATACACAGAGGCCAAAAACTATCCTCGTGAACCGGCTGCACATGTTGCAATAAGTATGTGTTTATGACTTTTATAATTAGTTATATTGATTTCTGCTACTTCTTGTTTTTCTCAGTTCTGTCAAGACATTTTTCGTTCAAAATGACTGTCTTCATCTTTCACTCTGCCTTATAACAATCAGATGTGATACTTCCTGTCATGTTATCTAGACTAATTTCCTTTGCTCCCCTACAATTGGTCAGGGACTGTTAGAAGGTTTCTGGAGAAGCATAAAGACAAAATTACTGCTGTTGTTTTCTGTACCACTACAGCATCTGACACAGAAATCTACAAAAGGTATTAAAAAAGAATGTACTATTATTATTGAGTCTCACATGACATGCATCTCTGCTTTCTTTTATATTTATGCACATTCTGGATAATGGTTGTTTACTTTCTGATGTTATTTCTGACACTGGGTCGTGATGCAGATTGCTTCCACTTTATTTTCCTAGAGATAAGCATGAAGAAGAGATTGCAATGTCAAAGCTTCCAGCAGATGTAGGGGATGAGAATGGTGAGACAATAATAGATGAGCGCAAAATCAGAATCAGACCTCTTCCAGATTTTTCAGCGACCACTCCCAGACTTCCCACAACTCAAGTAGATCTTCCTTCCAGTGATCTTGGGCTGACAATGAGAAGGTTAGTGATATCATGTTCTCATGGTACATTCCTGAAGCTGTTGTTGTCCTTTCATTTGGCTCACTATCTAAAATGGGCAATCCCTACCATTAGACATGCATGTGGTCCAACTGTCCAAGTGCTATGTTGCCAAGAAACTTGACTTTACACCAAGGTGTTACAGGCTTACAGCATAGAATTCTTATCTGGATCAGCAGGACCATAGCCTATCCAGGACAGCCAATATTGAGGCCTCGTGTTCTTGGTGTATCGTGCCATTCCCATCTGAACCCAGTCTGCTAGGATTAGCTATGGACAGCATTGAAAAAAGAAAGACAAGTGGGAGAGAAAAGGAGTACAAAAGGGAACCATGAATAGTAGGGATGTGGGTTAGAGTATATCTATATAATAATAATAATAATAATAATGAGAGAGAGAGAGAGAGAGATCTTTGTGTGGTCATTGGAAGGATGTCAGTGCTTTCTGTAGTTCCCACTTCCCAATGCTCATGGAAGGTCTTCAATGTTGCCCTCTTCAGAGAGATGCCTGTGCCATGAGAGAGTGGACACAATTGAGGCACATGGGAACAGGGAGGCATTAGCTCAATTGGATAACCCCAAGAAATTGGATTGATGGGGTTGACAAAAGTCTTTAGTTGCATACTGGGTATTCGTCAGCCACTTTCTGCCTATTATCAGTTCTGGTTCCCTCCACCGAACTAGAGTTGTGTCACCATTTCAGTTCATGGATGGTTGGACCGGATCGGGGTGCTAGATTGTACCCTGCCAATCCCGATCCGAGTCCGATCGGATCGAGGGATCTGGCCGATTCTCAGGGAATCTGGCCGATCCGGATCAGACAGATTAACAAAATTAAGAAAAATTGTGGAAATCAAGGAAAAATCAGAAAAATCAGAAAAAATAAAAAAACACAAAAAATGAAAAACACATACAAAATACATTTATAAACACAAAGAAATTCAAATCTTATCATGTACATCTATCATAAAGAACAATAAAGATGATGAAGGCACTAATGATTATGTTCATACATTGAATAAAAAAGATATATCTAGAAGTTTATAACATGAAATAAATAAAAATACACATTTCAGAACTCTCATCCTTTGGCTCATGAGACTGAGCATGTGGCCCATAGTCTAATTGCACATATTGGGTATATCCATAGCCAAACAAGGAATGGCGAGATCTTGAAATCCTCTTTGTTTGCCTTGAGGTGTTATTGCTTGTTGGCTTGAATCTTCTTCTGATTGTCTTTGAGTGAAGAAACTACCATACGTAATAGTCTGAATATGCCCAGAGTACTCTGTCCTAGTATTGGTACTGATATCTGAATATGGGAATTTAGGGGGACTAAAAATGGGTGGATAAGAAAGCCCATATCCCCAATCATGTCTTGCTTGCCTTTATTGGCCTTCATATCCCCCATGTTGTTCTTGTGCTTCCCCTTGGCTTCCTTCTTGTTGATAGGGTGGTATTGAATAATCTTCATATCCTGAAAGGATGCCCCAAGCCCATAACCTCATGTGGCTCCAGTACCACCACCACCACCACCATCATCAGGTGATTGAGTGGAGTCATCACTCCGAACTGATGTTCGTTTCTTAACCAACTTTCTTCTACGGTGATAATGCTTTTGCTTTGCCTCATATAATCTTGCCAATTGAGGTGGTAGGGGTGGAGCCTCAGAAAATGGCTCCTCAACATGTGGAACTGTGTCCTAATGTGTCTCCTCAGGAGACTCTTCTGCACGTTCATGTGATTTTCTTCTTTCCATGTGGGACTTTGTTTTTGTCTTGCCTTTGTCTTTCTTTCTTTTTGGGTCCAAATAAGTGGCAGATCTTCTTAATTCTGGCTGAGATGAAGAAAGTCTAGTAGTCTCATGTATTGTGAGTTTGTGACAAATCTTCTTAATTCTGGCCTTTGACCTCTCTTAGGAGGAGACGCAAGTGCAAGTGGTTCTTCTTGAAATTCTAGATCCCTTGTGCATGCCCGAATCAGCCGATCATAGGGATCAAATTCAGCTATATTTGTCTCAGCTCTCGTCTCCACCCAAGCATGTAATGAGTATTCTTCATTTAACAATTCATCCACATCTATTTCAGGAACTACTTCCGTAACTGTTTTTCCAGCCAGTTGCATGAACCTTTTTCTTTCTAGTTTCTGCCTTTCTTCTTTTTGATTCACCCTTAAGCGCATATTATAATGGCAGTAGACCAACTTTTCTAGACTTTCCACACCCAGCCTATTGTGAATTTTCGTGTGAATGAGGCTGAATGTACTCCAATTTCTTTCACGTTGACTAGAAGAAGTGCTATGACTTAACACTCTCACTGCAATATATCCTGAAGGTTTATGCCAGCTTGCTTGTAATTTACTTGAATCCACCATTCAGCTGTTGCAATAAAAAGAGTCAACATTAATCAGTTTATAGTAGTGAATGCCTAAATGACTAATTTATGATTTAGGGTTAATTCTCATGTAAATAACCTAGAGTGAGTCTTGAGGCTGCTTATCTTGTGTCATATTCTGAATAAGTCCCAAGTTTCAACCTAAATCTCTCTACCTACAAAATGAAATTTGAATAACATATGTTAATTGAGTACATTACTGAATACTTGGTTAATTTTGATGAATTTGAAATATTTAACGTTCTATGCTACCTCTGTCAGTGTATCTAATCTCTCATTCATTATCCTTCATAGGTGAGTGATGACATTCATAGTGCCTCTCATCACTTCTCCATCATTATGTACGTTTACTCTATATTGAAATCTGAGGTTGAAAAAATATCCTGCATTTGACACAATATAAGAATTTTCAGCATAGTTATCATAATCAAATTTATTTAAAAATTAATTATGAATTAAATACAATGAATTACCAGCAACATGAAGATCGCAACATGAAGATCATGGTGGAGAGTCATCTCCCATCTCTTGTCAATGATGGCCCACCATTTTCTATATGCTTTGGGATTCATTTCCCTTAAATGTTCCTTTGCTCTGTCTATTTCCTCATACAAATATCCCATATCATTTTTTTCATCACCATCAACCATTCTAAAGACTTGTACTAGAGGCTCTATTACTTTAAGGTGGTAAGAAACTTTCTCCCAAAATCATGCGTTGCTAATCAAATCTTATACTTAGAGAGCAACATCTTTACTTTCAGGCCTACATGTTCCGAAAATTGCTCAGAGTTGATCAACTGTCCCAAGTGATGCCTATATTTAATGAGGCTCTCCAAAGAAATAAAATGTAATACAAATCTAGTGGGCTCCGCACAAAGAAGATCTCGTCCGTTTGTGAATTGCCTAATCATATTCAAAACTCCATTGTGACCATAAACAAATGAAGTGATCATTTGAGCATCCTCAATGATGCCATGAATATGTGGATCTCTGCCTATGTCCTCCATCATCAAATCTAAACAATGAGCTACGCAAGATATTCAATATAAATGTTCTCATTTCTCCATCAACAATTTGCCAGCAACCTTGTAGCTCGTTTCGTTGTCAGTCACAATCTACACTATATTTTCTTCACCCACTTTCTCTACAACTTCATCCATTAGTCTAAATAAGTAATCTGCATTCTTGATGTTGTCAGAGGCATCTACAGTTCTTGATGTTGTCAGAGGCATCTACAGATTTCAAGAAAATGGTACCCTCATAGTAATAAACAAGGAAATTAATCATGGATTTTCTTGTTGTCCCTATCCAACCATCACATATAATGGTGCAATCACATTCTTTCCAAACATTTTTGAAGCCATTAACCCATGCGATCAACTCATCATGCTCCTCATCAAGCCCAACATCATAAATGTATTTGCATGTGGGAGCCTTAAGACCAGACCCAGCTTCTGCAATTACATCCAACATATTATGAAAATATAGACTCTTTGCCGTATGTGCCGGCACACTTGCATGCAACAACCATTTAACAATACCTTTTATTGCTCCCTTTGTTGCCTTTGTAGTAGCTTTGATTCCTTTCAAGGCTTGCTTGATAGAAGGTTGCTTTATAGATCTTGATCTGTACAAATATCTGTCCATAGCAGGGTTCAAAAACTCTGTCGGATCGGGAATGGATCGGCCGATCCGAGTCGGTTTGGGGCCGGCCGAACCGATCCGGGGTAACCCATCCGGGCCTAGCAAGCGGATCGGACCGGATCGGCTAGGCTCGGCCGGATCGCCGATCCTGGTCTGATCCTCCGCGGATCGGGCCGATCCGGTTCAAACGGCTAGTTTGAACTAGCCGTTTCTAGCCGTTGGGGGGCACTCCCCAACGGCTAGAAACGGCTATTTTTGCTCCTTAGAGGCCTTGGGGGTCTATATAAACCTCTTAAAGTCCCCCATTATGCTCCAAACTCAAGTGTTGAGTTCTCATCCCCTCCTACCATCCTTGGGCATTCTCTCTCTCTCACTCGGGCGCTCTTTTACACTATTGCGAGGCGATCTCATCTTTCACTCTCTTGCTCTTCGTCTTCGGGCTGTCTCACACACACTCTCGGCCCGAACTCTTGGCTGCGATTGCTCTCCCTCTCTCTCAGCCCCCCAAAAAATATTTATTTTTTGTTTGTTTATTATTTAACTTATTTTTTGTGTTCTAAGTCCTTTCATTGCAAATTGCAAGACATAAGTCATGGCCGCCGAAGGTGGTGCTGCTCCCCAATCTTCAAGCAACCCTCCTAGCACCGATCTTGCTTGGGCTCATTGTACCGTTGTAGACATGGGCCGAAGGAAGGTCTAATGCAATATAGTCAATATTTGACTCAATATGCGAACACGGATGCATATAGTCAATATTTGACTCAATATGAGGCATATTACCAACATTATATGTCTTGGACAGATTATGTAAACCTTATGTCCAGACAATATAATGTGCGATTCCAATAAATATAATTTTATTCTTTTTCCTCCCACCAATGATGTATCCTGTCCTATTTTTTCATGTATTTCAGTTCATAAATACAATGTTTATGTTTTTCCTATTTTTCCCTATTTTTTCTATTTTTTTTCAATTTTTTGAGGGGGCTGATCCAACCCCCTTTAGCTCGGCCGGGCTCGATCGGGATCGGCCGATCCGATCGGTTTGGGGCCGGCCGATCCGAGACCGATCTCCGGGTTCTTGAACCTTGGTCCATAGAACCCCGTGTAGGATCATGAATATCTGAGAGTCTATCTCTACACCCTAATGCAGTAGCAGCCCTACGAACTGATGTACTTCTAGGGAGAGATCTCCTAGAGTCATCATCATCATCAAAGCCTTATCCCATTATTTGGGGTCGGCTACATGAATTCTTTTTCGCCGAAAATTTCTATCAAGTGCTATAGTCGTGTTTAAACTCAAGAAGTCTAAGTTTTCCTAATAACATCGCACCATCTCATTTAGGCCTTCCCCTAGCTCTTTTACTGGTATCTACTAAGATTTTGTCACACTTTTAACCGGCGTCAAGTTAGGGCAACGGTGCTCGTGTCCAAACCATCTAAGTCTATTTTCTTTCATTTTTCTATCATTGGAGCTATCCCCAAATCCTCATGGAAGCGCTCATTCCTAATCTTATCTTTCTTAATTTTACCACACATCCATCTTAGCATCCTCATCTCCGCCACACGCATTTTGTTGATATATTCCTTTCACACTACCCAACACTCCGTACCATATAATAAAGCAGGTCTCACTGCCGTTCTATAAAACTTTCCTTTAAGTTTCAAAGGTATGCGACGATTGTAGAGGACTCCTGATGCACTTCTCTATTTTTGCCAACCTACCTTAATCCTGTGTGCCACATTGTCATAAATCTCCTCATTCTCTTGAATGTAGACCCTAAGTATCGAAAGCTACTAGAGTCATGTCTAGGCAAATGTGACCCTGATGTTCCCATGCCCCTTCGTCTGTCCTCTTCTTCTGCATAAGTACGCCAACTAGCATGAGTAGCTGCAGTGAACTCAGGATCAGGATCGTCATCATCATCCTCATTCTCATCCTCATCATCGTCAACATTAATTGGTAAACTATATTCTTTTTCGCTTTGTCGCCCAAAATTCTCATCATGAAGCTCTTGTTGTTACCGAGTTGTCAATATTTTTTTTTTGTCTTTTTCCCCTTCATGTACGATTTCATTTCATTCCTCACCTCAAGTGGACATGATGAGCATTTAGCTACATTTCTTGAAATCCTAGCAATATGTTGTTTAAGGCGATATATATCTCCTCCCATCTTCTTTCTATACCAATTACATTTCACTCTCTTTTACCGAGCATCAATGAGGGTACCATAAACCCAACCAATTTCAATACCCTACTGCCCCACCTCTGCTCTTGATGTTGTTGATCAACCATATTTTTGTGTAAAGTAGAAATTCACTTAGATGTGTGTTGGAACGCGAAAATTCTTCTTCTTTTTAAAATAAAAGGGCCCACCGAGAGGCTTTGAATATTTTTATTATTTTTCTCGCTGCGGGCGTGCTAGACTGTTTACAGGAAACAGGCAAAGATTTATTTGTGAGGAGTATTGGGTGTAAACCCTAATGCCCTCAAATTTTATTTCATTTATTTATTTTTTCCGCGCGCTCGTATTTTCAGGGCGATTGGAGTGGTCGTGTACTGGACCGTTCCCCACCGACCGACATTTACATCGAGTAAAGACTCGAATACCTTTGATGCGATATGTTTTTGTAAAAGACCTTATGCCGAAACTTAAAGGAAATAGACGACAAGTAAATTTCCACAAGTATATTTGAATGCAATCATGACATTTACATTTACGCTTTTAATGGGTGTATGTACCTCCATTAGGCCTTTATACAGTATATCATTTGCATTTACGCTCACAACGGGGTGTATGTGCCTCCGTTGGGCGTTTACACAACATGGTACTTGTACTCATGTCCTCAATGGGGTGTTTGTGCCTCTATTGGACATTTACACAAAGTGTCATTTACATTTACGCTCGCAACGGGGTGTATGTGCCTCCGTTGGGCGTTTACAAACATGTCATTTCATTTGTGTCGACGACGAAGTGTTTGTGCCTCCGTCGGACAACATGCCTCTACGTGTGTCTTTTTATAACACCGGAGGACTTATGCGCAAAATACCGGGCGCGGGCCTTATGTAATGACCTGCGGAATGACCGACAAGGCGGCCCTCCCGCGACGCTTCACACGGGCGGAGCACCAACAGAGGACGACCCCCACGCTCAGGAAACTCGAGCACGAGAGCCGGCAGCTTCTCTCAGCTATCGGGAGGCTTTTCTCCTTCAAGAATGCACGCTTCAAATGGGGACGCTACCCCTCTATTTATAGGGGTTCGGGGCGCGTGGTAGTTTCATTACTTCTTCCGAACCCGTTTATCTCAGGTGTTCGGAATTAGTAAACCCCAGGGCTTTTCACGGGGCTTCTCGGTCATTATTTAACCTGCCGGGGATTTCCGGTAGTATCTTGACCTTCCTGGGCGGCTCCCGGTATTTCCGTCATTGATTGACTTTTCCAGATGCCTATGCCGTACCTTGGTATGCTTGGACATCCCTGCCGTTTTCTGGCTTTTTGGGACATTGCTGGCCGTTTTTCTGGCTTTCTCGGACATCCCTGCCGTTTTCTGGCTTTCTCGGACATCCCCGTCATTTGGCTTTCTCGGACATCCCGGCCGTTTTCTGGCTTTATGGGACGTTCCAGTCATTTGGTGACATTTTCCGAGAACTCCCCTCGAGTTCGGCTTCAAGTCACACCCAGGAGAGCGCACGCCACTTCATAGAAGCGACGTGGGTCCCGCTCCACCGGGTTGGACAAGAGGCACGGACCGTCGGGCTGTCTTTGCCATTTCCCGCGCCGTAAGGACGTATCTGCAATTTTCCAGGCAGCAAGGGTACTTCTGCAATTTTATCCTTCATGGGGATACTTCTACAATTTTGTCCTTCATGGGGACATTTCTGTAATTTTCTGCTCTTCCTGGGGGCTTTTATGACATTTCCCAGGCAACAGGAATGTTTATGTAATTTTCTGGTCCACAGGGTATTTCTGCAATTTTCTGGGCCAGCAGGGTATGTGCATGCCTTTCTACGTACACACACCCAAGTTTCAAACTCCCGGAGGGCTTTGTGCAATTTTACACAAATTTGAGCCCACATGGAGGGGGTCCCCCTATTTTGAAGGACAAACGCATCCCCTCCATGGAGGGGGACTTCTCCTCAGCTCAGGAGAGTTCGCCCGGATTTCTCCATAGCGAGAGCCTCTCGCCAGAGCAAAAAAGGGGGGAGAAGAAAACCCCGGAGCTCCTTCTCTCAGGGAAGCGCTGAAAGTTCCTTGCGTGGGTTTTTCAGTCGGACGAATGAAGGCCTCGCCCTTCTATTTATAGGTGCCCGGGGTATATGGCCAGGCGGGGGTGTGCAACCCGGCGGGGGTGCGCGGGCACAGGCACCAAGGCAGCACGAGCGCCGAGACAATGGTCTGGCGGGGTTACGTTCCGGCGGGGGTGCACACGCACGGGCGCCGAGACATCCAGAGGTGGGTCCCAAATGGGCAAAGGCTCGCCAGGCCAGCGGGGGAGGCCCGCCGGGCCAGGTCTGGCCCGGCGGGGGTCTCCCCTACTGAACCGGCGGGGGTGCGCCCCCCCCTGCGCGAGCCGGCGAGGGTGCGCCCCCGCGCGGACCGGCGGGGGTGCGCCCCCGCGCGGACTGGCGGGGGGTGCACCTCGCCTGACCCGGCGGGGGTGCACCCCGCCTGGACTGGTGGGGGTTGTCCCTTACCGGCGCCTGGCCCACCTAAAAAAGGGGGTGGGCCTCCCCCTCCTCCGGCCATTTCTGGCTTGGAGAGCTCTGGGGATTTCCGAAGTTCGTTTGTTGGTTGACGGCCGTGCCACGCACGTGCACACGCACATCCGACGTGCGTTTTCGCTCGTTCCACGTGCGTTTGCCCCCATTTTCTGAGGGCACGTGCATTTGGCCTTCCCGGATCTATCGGAGTTGTGCGCGACCTCGAATGCAAGCCCGAACATCGAGTTTCGCTCATCCCGGGTATTTGTTCTGCCCTAACGAGCTTCGAATGCCGCATCTCGAACGTACAACCCGGATCGCTCCAGACGGAGGCGTGGACTCGAACCCGTTTATCTCGGGCGTTCGAGTGGGAAGACTGGGGTTTATTCCCGGTCCTTTCCGGGCAAATTTGTCGCCCAGGGCTTGTTTAAACCCCGATATTTTTCGGGTTCAACAATGTGTAATTTATGTTTGTGAATTTTGTACAATGAGAGTCAATGAATGCAATTGAGTCTGCAGTCAGACTCTAATCAATGCAATTGAGTGTTTAAGACATCCAATTGCAGCTTAATAATAATAATTAGACAAAATCTCTAATTTTTAACCCTAATTGGGGTTCAATGTGGGACTTTTGGGCAAAGAGGGTCAGATAATGCAATTGAGTCTGCAATCAGACTCTAATCAACGCAATTGAGTGCTTTAGACACTCAATTGCACCTTAATTACAATAATTAGATAAAATCTCTAATTTTCAAATCCTAATTAGGGTTCAATTTGGTGTTTTTGGGCAATGAGGATCATGACCATCTTATCAATGCTACTTATCTATTGATCTATAACATATTAAGTATTATCTATTTTTCCATATTTCTTAATTTGTTTTTAAAAAAATTACCTTAGATGACCGGCGGCGGGGGCAGTAGAAACCACTCTCCCTCACCAAAAAGGTTTCCCAAGAGGTGGACAAACACCCCAACAAGTGCAACATTCTTCTTGGGGCACTCTAGGGTTTAGATCTCAAAATTTCAAAAAGTAAAGAAGAAAGAGGAGAAGAGAAAACGAGAAGAAGATGGAAGAAGTGACGGCCGGCGGCGATCCTCGCCGGAGCTCCGGCGCCGGCGAGGGGTGGGGGGCTGGAGTTGGGAGGCCGGGGGGAGGAGGGAAAGCAATCATCCACACGAGTTGGCCGAATCTGTCTGGATCTGGCTGGATTGGGCCTGATCTTGCCGAATCCGGCCCATTCAGGCTGACTCCATTAAAAAAAAAAACCTTCAGATCGGGTTAGAGTGGGTGGAATCGGCGTGGATTGTGTGGAATCGGATCCAGTCTGATTCTACTCGGTCCACTCCAATTCCGCTTAAAATTGTAGGGGGCCGGGCATTGCCCCCCCCCCCCCCCCCCCAAATCAGATCGACATCGGCCGATTCTGATCCGATTTTGCCATCCACATTTCAGTTCAGTAACAAAGAGTATTAGATTACTGGGATGACATCAGGCTGATTGGCCCAATGTACAGTCCTCAAATAGCAGAGCTTTTGACATAATTGGATCAGATTGGTCAAATCCAACACAGATAGGTCAATTCCTATCTTCTTCTGCTACCGTTTGTTCATTGGTTTACTCTATTTTTTATGTTGTCCTCTTATCCCAATTTGATAGATCGATGGGAATGCCTATTAGTATTGCATTGGTAATGTCATTTTTTAAGTTAAAGCATAAAATAAGAAATTGATTTATTTGCAATAAAATTGATGGTTATTCTATCTTTTCCAACAAAAGAGGAACTGATGGTTCATGCTGGAACCAGCCTAACTGGATTTATTTCATGAGTACCACTCCTGTTTTGCTTGTGCCATGTCTTGAAAGGGACCGAAATTAGCCATAATGACAAGGGTTATGACCTGGATTTCCCCATCTTTCCAAACAATTATTTAGTATTTTTAATAAACTGATCAGAGTGGCAAAATCTGGCTGCTGGTATCCTGAACTGCCTGGTCATAAGGTGAACCAGCAGTAGTCATGAGTGTTCCAGTTCTGAAATGTTACTTTTATTCCCTTCCTTGCAACAAGAATTCTTTATTAAAGATCTTATCACATTGAAAGGAGAAGTTAGGAAAAATTTGAAAATAGGGATCTCTACATCTAATTGTTTCCCATGCCGGCATTCTAACAGAAGGTGTTGATTTGTTGCAGGAATATCTGTCTCTCATAAGGCCTAACAAACTTTTAAAGTTTAGTAATGTTAGAAGCATTTCAACTTTTTAAACGAAAACTGGTAGCCAAAAGGATCAACCATAAACTTTTGGAAAGTTATCCTTATGACACCCTGATGTGAGAATAATATCATCCATATATGATTCATTGTTGTCATGGAACTTGCAAACTTATCTTTTAATGGACATGTCACTTGGATTCTTTGCAAGATTTGAAGTAGTTTATTTGCTTTTGTCACTTGATTATCTTTATGGGAGAAAAATGAATAATTCACAAATCATCATGTGCCTGCACCCCTCAACAAAATGGTGTAGCTGATCGAAAAAATAGGTATACTCTTGAAGTATCTCAAGCACTTCTTTTCCACCAAGATCTCCCTAAAAAATTTTGGGGGGCTGTAGTTCTTCATGTTTCTTATCTTATAAATGGGATGCCGTCTCGTACACTGGACAACCGAATTCCTTCTCTCATTCTTCATCTGTTTGAGCCTTTGTTCTCTTTGCCACCTTATGTATTTGGATGCTTGTGTTTCATCCATTGTCTTATGCCTAGTAGTAGTAAACTTGATCCTTGGGCTGTTGGGGGAATTTTCTTGGGAGTGTCTTTATTTTCATGAGAAAAATATATCTTCTTTTTTGATATAGATTCTCTTGCTATTTGTTTGTTTATTTGGACCAGGCCTATTGATGTAAGCTTGTGTCCTTTGCCTCTCCCCGTCAACATTAATTGATAGGGAATGGCTTAGACTTGAAGCTGGTGGATCATTTCCAGGGAGCTTTTATCAGAGACAGACATATACTAGATAATTTCTTGGTGGCCCATGAATACTTGTTTGCCTTGAAGCAGTGCGGTGAGAAGGCTTACGACAAGGTTAACTGGCAATGTCTGCTGCTTGTCTTGGAGAGGATGGGTTTTGGGCATAGATGGATTGTGTGGATCAGTACGCTTCGGCGATTTTTGTTGTTCTCATTAATGGAAAGTCATCAAATTGATTCTAGAATGGTAGAGGGCTCAGGCAGGGTGACCCTTTCTCACCTCTTCTCTTTGTCTTGGTTGCTAGTGTTTTGAGTAGGGTGTGGATGAGGGCAGAGGTGGTGGGTCTTATTGTAGGTACCCAGGGACTTGGAGGTGGCACTTCTGTCTCACATCTTCAGTATGCTGATGACACCATTGTCTATTTGTTGAGGGGGAGCATATACCCATTATGGTGAGATTTCTGTTGGAATTATTGGAGGAAGTTACAGGACTGAAAGTCAATTACAATAAGAGTATCCTAGTTGGGGTGAATGTAGTGGAGAGAGTTATGTGGAAGGCAACTAGTGTGCTGGGGCTTCCTCTCTCCACATGCCCTTAGAGCTTTTAATTTATAGCCAAGTATTCATAGATTTGAGACCAAATTGGTGGGGTGGAAGGCCAAGACCTTGTCTTATGGGGGCAGACTTGTGCTTTACAGCTCGGTCCTGGGTAGTTTACCAACATATTTTCTTTTTATGTTCAGGATCCTAGTCTAGATAGTTAAGAGGCTTGAGGCAGTTAGATGCAAGTTTTTTTTGGTATGGTAGTGGTGATAGAAGTAGAGGATGTCATGACGTAGCTCGGGGGAGGGTCATAGAGAGTAGAGACTAGGGAGGTGTGGGCTTAAAGAATATCAGGGACTTCAACATGACACCTTATTGCCAAGTGGCTGTGGCGATTGGGGGTTGGAGAGGTTGGGGGTTGGAGAGGTTGGTTTGTAGGCCAATATCATTAGACATAGGTATTATGGGAGATCTAGAGTTTAAGACTTGCGTCCATCCCCGCAAGCAAATGCTTCTCCTCTCTGGTAAGATATTTCTGCTGGTAGGGACATTATTTGTGTTGGTGTCAGGCTTCAGTTGGGTACGGGGATAAGATTCTTCTGGAGGGATAGGTGGTGTGGTGAGTTGTCCTTTAGTGAGCTCTTTCCCAATTTTTTCTGGTGGCGGTGGACTAGTGGTCCCTTTTCTCTCAATCTCCCAGGCCATTGATACTTCTCTTCCTGATAGTGTATGGGCACCCACTTTTAGGAGGGATTTGCGGCAGTCAGAGACGCTTCATCTTCAGGACCTACTCTCCCATATCCACCATTGTCCTTGTAAATGGTAAGGACCAGTAGGTATGGCGATGGGAGAAGGTAGGCTATTTCTCCGTTAGATCGGCTTATAGTATCATTTCAGATGGAGAAGTTCGACATGGCTGCATGATCAGGTGTGGAAGCCTAGGAGTCCTGTCAAGGTGAAAGTTCTGATGTGGAGAATTTATATTGGAAGGCTTCCCATACAAGACAGACTACACTGCCTTTTGTTAGCCATCCAGACCATGTGTGCCCTTTGTATGGAGGAGAATGAGTCTATTGATCACATGTTTATTGGGTGCTCCTATTCTCGCAGAGTTTGGAAGGTGATGGCTACAAGCAAGGTTTGCCGCATCGGGGAATCAGGGCGAATCGGGTTTTTTCTGATTCGCCACGATTCGCCAGAATCGGACCGGTTCGCATGGGAATCGGATGGGAATCGGTCCGATTCAATGGGAATCGGGCGAATCGGGTTTCTCCTGATTCACATCGATTCGCCCGAATCAGACCGATTTGATCCGATGCGCCAAACCATGGCTACAAGAGCTCATTGCATCATCCCCTGTCATTTTGAGGTCAGGCAGATGATGGCAAAGTGGAAAGGGAGAATATTACTCTCCAACCGCAGGCCGAGTTAGATTGCTTGGCCCAGGCACAATAGTCGAGCCCTTCAAGCACGATATGCCTGGGCCTAGAGTTCAAGAACAAGGGGATTGAGGCAGGATCGGCCTGCCAAAAATCGATCGGATAGGTCGATCCCGATCCGGGATCAGCCAATTCGGGCCGATCCTGACAGAGCCAGGGGTGGCCGGATTGACCCCTTATAAAATTGTTTTAAAAGTAGAAATATATGAAAAAATAGAAAAAAACATTAGGATTGCATTTATTAACTGAAATACATCAAAATAAAGTATATGATACAATCATATATTAATGTATAGGGGTGTCAATTGGACCGGGCCGGCCCGGAGGCCCGGAAGCCCGACCCGGTTTTAACCGGGCTTGGGCCGAAAAAATGAGCCCGTTAAATTTTTTAGGCCCGGCCCGGCCTGGCCCGGAAAAAAATAGGGCCGGACTTGGGCTTTGTGAGGCCCGGCCCGGTCGGCCCGCCGGCCCGAAAAATATAAATATAATTTATATTAAATATAAATTTTATATTTAGAAAAAGAATTATATGTATTTTTTCTACAATAAATCTACTCAAAAACATAATCTTTTACAAGTTAAATGTTAATATAGATATAAGTAAAATATATATTATTTTTTATAGATATATTATAGTAGATATATTAAAATTATATATTATATAAATAAAAATAATACTTTTCTTATTTTTTCGGGCTGGGCTGGGCTTTTCCAGGCTTTTTCTGGGCTGGGCCGGGCCACCCATACCGGGCCTACCCCCGGGCCTGGGCCGGCTTTTAAAAAACCGGCCTGGGCCGGGCCTAGCAAGGCCCGGTTCAGGCCCGGCCCATTGACACCCCTATTAATGTACAATACCTTATTTACATGAGCATCATTTAAGTAAATGTTATTACATGTAAATAAGTACCCTTATTTGAATCTAATAAAACTATCAAAAAAATCATCTCTTACCAAGAAAAAGTAAACTCTCCCATCTATGAAGAAAATCGTGATTTTGGTGATTTCATCAAATTGCCGATTTTCTAATCCTTCATAATTTGGTCTAACTAAAATTTCTTAATTCAAAATCAAATAAACCAAATAGAATTAAAAAAATTTAAAGTCCGATGAAAAAAGTCAAACGTACACTTGGAGAAGTCACAATATACATTTGACTTATTTCACTGGATTTTATATTTTTAGTATTGTATGTGGTTCATTTGAATTATGAAATTTTTAGTTATGCTAAATTATGAGAGATTAGAAAGTCGGTATTTTGATGAAATCATCAAAATTGTGCTTTTCTTCTTAGATGGGAGAGTTGACTTTTTATTGATAAGAGATGATTTTTTTGATATTTTTATTGGATTCAAATGGGGGGAAGGGGTACTTCCTTATTTACATATAATATTTTAAGTAAATGAACATTTACTTAAATGATATTAAGATAATAAGGTGTTTCTTGGACAAGGCCTGGTCTCAACCTACAATCGGCCTAGACTCGGCCCTTGGTAGGGTTACCCTGGATCGGAACGGGGGCCCAAAAACAGACTTGGATCGGCGGATCCCAATCCGATCTGGCCGAGTTTTCCGAGCACAAAGTCGGGCTCAAGTGGAAAAGGAAATGGCCTAACAAAGGTGACAGGACAGTCTGGTGGCTAATTCTGCACACTACTCTATGGATGATCTGGGGGGAAAGGAATAGGTGCATTTTTTTTAGAGCCGCTTGTGATGCAAAGGCTCTTTTTTTGGGATTTGTATCAAAGTTAGTGAATGGGCGTCAATTATTTGTAATGTGAATAAGTCTAATTCAACACTTTTTGTTATGTTGGGGGAGAGAGATTAGAAACCCTTTTAATTACATTGATTACATTACCACATAATCCTCATAATCCGTCTAATTGGGAAAATAATTTAGAAATAAAGGAGTTTCTAAAGGAAACTTAATTTTGTTATCCTTGTTGGATGTTTGAGTGATATGCTCCATTCGTTTAACTTTTCTTTTTATTGGCTACATTTGCATGTTTATTATTCTCCTTGTTTATATGTCACAGTTTTAAACTACATAAACTATCCTCTTTGAGGAGTAATCCATGTAGTTTCATGCCCAATCATGGACTGATTAAATAGTTGACCAAAAATTTGAATGTTGTCCCTATTTCTAAATAGTTCAAAATACTACTGCAATTTTCCCAAAAATAAGAATGTTGATGAAATCATATATTCTTGAGCTTAAAAAGATTCCTTTTCTTGGTATGCCTACATGGATCAAGTGTTTTACATCAAGATTTCAGCAAATTTGTACAACTTAAAGAAAAAAATTTGATGAATAAATTAGTTTGCAGGGGTGTACTGCAAATTCATAGTCCCTGCCCTCAATAAACAGGGGACAGCATTTTGGGGATTTTTCCCCTCCCTGTGCTAATCTCTTTAGTTTTAAGCTTGCTTTTTCTCTCTCTTTTCTCCTTGGTGCTTGTTGAACCCAAAAAATTTCCATCGTGAATTATACAATTCCGAAGATACTTGTTTAGATGTTTAGAGCAAGTATATGGGGAGGAAAATATTTATTCGGAGCCCTGGATGAAAATGACCCCTAAATCTTTTATTTTGAATTTTCAGGATAAATAAATAAAAATAAAATATTTATTCTGATTTTTTCGGAATAAATGGCAGAAAAAGAAGAAGAAGAAGAAATATTTCACGATATCTTCGAAATCTGAAAACAGCCTCTCCAAGATAAATCGGAGCAGAAACCGATATATTCCTAGTGTTTGCGGGTTAAAATTCTCCCCGTGAACGATTTTTTACGCCTCAGAATGTCCCGGCAGAAGTCGTCCTATGTGGCGCATGATATGAAGCATGCAAGGGTCCGTCCAATACCCATGTCAACTGAAAAAATGACGTAGCCCGACATGACTCCCCGCACAAACAAATAATGGCGAAATCCCAATCTTGAAGCAAACCACGTGGCAAAAACAATGGCCACGTGGGTTAATTATTGAAAAATGATGAACGCCACCGGTCCCCACTGGTGAGAGCCCCACCGGGGGGGGGGGGTGAGGCCCACCGATGGGGCCCACCGAACCCCACCGGTGGGGACCGGTCCCCACCGGTGGGATTTTTCCCCGGTAGGATTCCCCTTCAACCAAAAAAAATTGAAATACATACCTTGGTGGAGATGTTGTCGGTGGAGATGTCCGGTGGAGATGTTACCCGGTGATGTTGCCCGGTGGGGTGTCCACCCCTCACCCGATCTCCTATATAAGGAGACCTCCTCCAAAAAGAAAAAAAAAATCACCAACTCCCGGAGAGCTTCTGAAATTGCCCAAGCCGCTCCCTGCTGAAGTCAAATGTTTGTTCTGTTTTTACTTCAGACAAGGCTACATATTGGCCCTGGACATTTTGTAAATAAGTCACTGTGTGTGTATAAATTACCACAATGGACTATCCTTATTAAACTCATGTTTATAACCAAAGAAATGAAGGAAAGAAGTTGAGAAAGTATTCTTACTTGATTTGAATGTGGTGGGAATATTATTTCTGTACATTAAAACAGAAATATTACAAATAAACCCTGCACTTTGTTTATTTGTGTAAATGACCAAGAAATATGGAATTGTTTGAACTTAACATTTCTAGATATGAATAATTGTTCTGAAAATTCAGAAATGATGTTTTAAGGAGTAGCATCCAAGAGAAATCATCAAACAGTCCCTATTCATGAGAAAAATTACAAGTTTAATCCCCATATGACAAAGAAATGATAAATCAGTCTCTATTTTAAGGGACATTTTGTAAATCAGTCCTCATTTTAGGAGGAAATATGCAAATCAGTCTCCATTTAAAGGGAGGTTTCACAGATCAGTCCTCGTTTTGGGGGAAACATATTAATCAGCCCTCATTTTAAGGGAGTGCTCTGATAAATGAGTCCTAGTCTCATTTGGAAAGACAGATAATAGGGCTACGAGTTACCCCAATATATCTGAATAGTATTTTCTTTCATGAATTGCTTGCTACAACTAAAGGGTCTAACATGTATCAAAGGTGTTGAGTTCTCCTCGATGTAAAGGAAACGTCAATTTCGATCGACGGGGAATGGTCGAGTGCACGAACTCATAATCATCTGATAATCGTGTGTGGAAGATGGAGATGGACCTCTAAATAATGTACTTCCCAAGTCATATGGGATTACATGTTCATATCTTCCACCATCGATACGCCTGTATCAAAAGAACTTCGACGTATATAGCCCCTTAAAAGTTCTTTTTAAACAGTGCTAATCTAATTTTCTCTTTCTTTTCTTCTTCTTCTCCCCTTTTTGCTTGGCACAAGAGAGCATTACCCTTGCTTGGTGATTCCTTCTTCTAATCTTTGTTCTTTGCAAGGAGGAAGAGGACATCTTTATATAGAGATGGAGTGCGGCAACAAGGTAGCTACAGCGATGAAGTGGGGCAACAAGGGAGCTACCTTATTTACTCTATTTGAGTCTTCTGGGTGAAATTTCCTGGTAGGGATTCATCTTCTTTCGTTCCTCAACTTCTTTCCTCTTTTAAAACTTCATCGGTGTTATGCATATGTGAGGTTCCTTTTCATTTTCTTCATATTTCAAGTTTCATCCAATTTCAGGGACAAACGTGAGTTGTTTTTCCTGTTTCTCTTTTTCTTCTTCTCTCTTTTTTGGGGTAGGAACAACCCTCTAACTGGGCCTTCTTCCCCTTTTTCTTGCCTTGCTCTTCCTTCTTCTTTGCATTGAGCTTTTTTTTTCACCTCTTTCTTCTTCTAGGGGGCTGCACCCCCACCTCTTTATATAGAGGAGGGAACAACAAGCAACAAACCTCACTTACCACATTTTGAGTCTTCTCGATGAAATTCACAGGTGGGGTTTCATGCCCTTCATCTCTCACTTTCTTTCCTCTTTGATTCTTATATTCTTCTTCGAAATTTGGATTTTAAGAATTAGACCTGAAATTTTCCTTGTTTTTCTCATTCTTCTTGTCTTTTCTTAGTGCAGAAAGAGCCCCTTTGCTAAGCTGCCTCTTCCTTCTTCCTTTCCCAAGTTATACCCCTTCTTTTCCTTGAGTTTTGTCCTTTGTTTCTTGGCCCTAAGTGAGAGCTATGCTTCTTTTTTAATAAAAGGAGAGATGGCAGCATGGGGGCAAGAAAGAAGTGACCAAACCTTCCTTGTTTTGAGTCCTCCCGTTGAAATGCATTGATAGAACTTGGCTTTGCCCTTTTACTCCCTTGTTGGGCCATTTACTTTCCTCTTTGAAATCTTACCAATGAAATTTACCTCAGGGAGAGGGGTTTCATACCTCTTCTTTCTTCTTGTATCCAAATCATAGGTTGCCCCAAGTTTCCTTATTTTAAACCTCACTGGTGAAATGCACCAATGAGAGTTAAAAATGGGTAAGTGGGGGGCGACATCCTCTTTTTTTATTTTAAATTTCCTTGATGTCATACATTGGGGGGAGTTTAGAAGGGCAATGCAATTGGGACTAGCTAAAGCTTTCCCCATTTTGAACTCTGTCCGTGTCACACATTGACTAGGATTTAAGACGGTCAAGCATTGAGTGTTGGCCAAAACATTTCTTGTTTTAAACCTTGCCAGTGTTACGTACCGGTGAGGATTTAAAATGGCCATGCAGCAAGTGCTAGTAAAAAACTTTCCTTATTTTGAATCTTGCCAGTGTCGTACATCGGTGAGAATTTAAAATGAATTTGCAGCGATAATAGTGGGCTAAAACTTTCCTTATTTTGGATCCAAAAGCTTTTCTTATTTTGAATCCATTTTTTTTTTCATATTTTGGATCCAAAAACTTTTCTTATTTTAAATCCGAAAACTTCCCAGATCTTGGATAAAAAAACTTTTCTTATTTTGAATTTGAAAACTTTTCTTATTTTCACTTCAGAAACTTTCCGTATTTGAAACACTAATAGTGTCACGCACTAACAAGGATTAGAAATAGATAGATTGGGAGGGTCCCTAGAACTTCCCTAATTTAAACCTTGCTGGTGCCACACGCCGAAATGAATTAAAAATGGGTAGGTTGTGAGGGCTGCTCAGACCTTCCCTATTTTAAACTTTGTCGGTGTTGCACACTGGGGGAATTAAAAAAGGGCAAGTTGTGAGGGTTGCCCATACCTTGTTTTGAACCTTGCAGGTGCCATGCACCGGGAAGGATTAAAAACGAATAGATTGTGAGGGCTATCCAAACTTTCCTTGTTTTGAACTTTGCAGGTGCCATGTACTGGGGAGGATTAAAAATGGGTAGGTTGTGAGAGATGACTGGAATTTCCTTGTTTTGAGTCTTACCGATGCATTGCTCTTGAAGGATTTGAAAGACCAACACTGAAAGAGGGAAGGGGGGGGGGTATACTTTCCATATTTGGAGTCTTACCAATGCGTAGCATTGAGAGAATTTGAAATGGCCAACACTAGAGGTGGTGACTAGACTTTCTATTTTGGGAGTCTTTCCGGTGCATGGCTTTGGGAGGATTTGAAATGGCCAACATTGGAGGTGGCGACTAGACTTTCCATTGGTGCCATGCACTGTAAAGACTCCAAAAATGAAAAGTCTGGTCGCCATCTCTAGTGTTGGCCATTTCAAATTCTTCTAGTGCCATGCATTGACGAGACTCAAAAAATGGAAAGTTTTGGTCAACATCTCTAATGTTGGCCATTTCAAATCCTCTCTATCATGCACCGGTGAGACTCCAAAAATGGAAAGTTTGCCCCCTCCCCTCTCAGTGCTGGTCATTTCAAATCCTTCTTGTACCATGCATTGGTAAGACTCTAAACAAGGAAAGTCTGGACAGCTCTCACAACTTGCCAATTTTTAATCCTCCCTGGTGCATGGCACCGACAAGGTTCAAAACAAGGAAAGTCTGGGCATGCCTTGTAACTTGTCCATTTTTAATTCCCCCGGTGGGTGGCACCGACAAATAAGGAAAGTTTTTAGAGTCAAAACATGGTAAGTTTTCCAATTCAAAATAACAAAAGTTTTTGAATCCAAAATATGAAAAGTTTTCGGATTTAAATTAAGGAAAGCTTTTGGATCCAAAATATGAAAAGGTTCGGATTCAAGATAAGGAAAGTTTTTAGATCCAAAATATGAAAGGTTTTTGGATTAAAAAAAGGAAACTTTATAGATGCAAAATATGGAAAGTTTTCAAATTCAAAATAATGAAAGCTTTTGGATTCCAAATGTGGAAAGTTTTGGCCCGCCATTATCGCTACGTGGTCATTTTTAAGTCTCACCTGTGCGTGACACTAGCGAGATTCAAAATAAGGAAAGTTTTTAACTAGCACTCGTTGTATGACGGCCATTTTAAATCCTCACCAGTGTGTGACACTGGCAAGGCTTAAAATAAGGAAAGTTTTTGGCCAGTACTCGATGCTTGACCATTTCAAGTAGTCGTCATTGTGTGACACTAACAAGGTTCAAAATGGGGAAAGCTTTGGTTAGTCCCAATTGTGTGGCTATTCTAAACTCCTCCCAGTGTGTGACATTGAGGACATTTAAAATAAAGAAAGAACAGGTCTCCCTCCATTTACCCATTTTTAACTCCCACCGGTGCATTTCACCGGTGAGATTTAAAACAAGGAATCTTGGGGCAGCCTATGGTTTGGATGGAGGAAGAAAGAGGAGGTATGAACCTCCCCTCCCCGGGTAAATTTTACCAGTAAGGTTTGAAAGAGGGAAGTACATGGGCCAACAAGGGAGCAAAAAGGGAAAGGCAAGTCCCACTAGTGCATTTCACTGGGAGGACTCAAAACAAAAGTCTGGCTACCTCTTCCTTGCCCCCTTGCTGCCCCCTTTTCCTCTATAAATACGGGGCGTAGCTCTCACTTGGGGCCAAGAAACAAGGGGCAAAACTCAAAGAAAAGAAGGGGAAAAGCTTGAGAAAGGGAGGAGGAAGAGGCGGCCTAGCAAAGGGGCTTTTCTGCACCAAGAAAAGATAAGAAGAAGGAGAAAAGTAAGGAAAAACTCGGGTCTGTTCTTGAAATCCAAATTTTGAAGAAGATAATAAGGATCCTCACTAGTGTATGACACTGATGACGTTCTAAAAGAGGAAAGAAAGTGAGGGATGAAAGGGCATGAAACCACAAGTGAATTTCACCGAGGAGGTTCAAAACAGGGTAAGTAAGGTGACTCTTCCTCTATATAAAGGGGTGCATCCCTCTAGAGTCAAGAAGAAAGGAAAAAGATTAAGGCAAAGGAGAAGAAGAGCAAGGGAAGAAAAAGGAGAAAAAGGCCCAACTAGAGGGATGTTCCTATGCCAAGAAGAAGAAGAAGAAAAAAAGAAAACTCAGGTATGAAAATGGATAAAACTTGAAGTCTAAAAAAATGCAAAGAGTCCTCACCGGTGTAAAAGAAAAGAAAGTGTGGATTATGCCTAGTAGTAAGGGAGAAAAAGGGAAAAAGAAAAGAGAGGGAAGATATCTTAAGCAAGAAAGAAAATGGAAGAGGCTCAGCTAGGAGAACACCCCTGAATTCTGAACCTATGCAAGGAAGGGGGGGAGTTGTAAATTCACAGCAAATCCTCATGAAAATCGATTATTTAGATCAAGACCCTAACCGGTTGCATAATTTTAAGCCTCCCTTGGAGAGTGTTACATGTCAAAAGGGGGATTTTAACCCTATAACCTATAATCACAATAATATCCTGATTTTCAGGTTAATTGCAATGACATCCTAATTTACAAGTTAATTGCATTAATATCCTGAATTTTCAATCACTAGTATACCTTGATTTCTGGATAAATATTCATTTAACCTTTGTTAGATGTGCAATGACAAAGTTTATTCCCTCAGAATAGTCTACACACTATAAATGGGATAAGTGAATAAAAAAATGAACCACCATATGATAGAAGCTAAATAAGCACAACATATTGTTCAAAACTTCAAATATCTAGGCGATGAAAGCAATTGTACATGCGAACAATGAATGCATAAACAAATGAGTTAATGGACAGAAGCAACTATCTAAAATTGATCATGCCTTTAAAAAAAATCCTTTTTTGATTATTTAGATTATGGGGCGCTATATGGTGGTTATTAGGGGTCATCGATTGTGTAATCACTATAATTAACATCAACTTACATTGTCGGGGAGAGGCAAAGGACACGAGCCTATGTAGATAGGCTTGGTCCCAATAAACAAATATATTGTGGGACATTTTACAATTTTTTTCCTAAATATATTTTTCTTCCGAAAACAGATGGTGCGACTGAAACTATTTCTAATGGACCTTGGTCTTTAGATTTGCCTTCCAATAAAGCTCTGTTGTAACAATAAAGCAGCCATCAACATTACAAATAATCCTGTCCAGCATGATCAAACAAAACACATTGAGATTGATCGCCATTTCATTAGGGAAAAACTGATTCTGGGGACATTTGTCTACCATATGTAAAGTTGCAGGATCAGTTACTGATATTTTTACAAAAGGGCAATCCGCTGCTCTGTTTCAACGTTGTTTAAGCAAACTGAGTATGCTAGATATCTATACTCAGCTTGCGGGGGAGTGCAGAGCAGTGTAGAGAGGGGCAGTTTAGTCCCTTATTTTGTGTTTTCTTTAGTTAGTTATTTATTAGGGTAGTCTTTTATATTTATCCCTGTTTTAAAGGGTATATTTGTCCTGTTTGAAATTTTTAGCTTGTAACTACCCTAATTAATAAAAGTGGCAGGGTTAGAGAGGCTGCAAGCCTATTCTTTGGATTGTCCCCTTCTCTTCTTCCTTATGCTCGGCCTGTTCCCCTCTTGAAATTTAGCAGTCGGCATGGATACATCAGGGTTATTTCTATCATCTTGTTATGTGTGGAATTATATGTCAGCTTTTCACTGGTTAAGAGTAGTTTTCTTTTATGATTAATTACGATTTATAGATGCATTTTTTATCTTATAATATTTTATTACAAATAGTATTAGATGTGCAACTCATGCTAATGAAGGTTGCTTGTTGAAAAAATATATTTTCTCACATGGTGAAATGCCTTCATCCTCATTAGGAAGTGGTGACATGAGGCTGGGCATTTTCCACTGTGAAGCTACATGGCATGACACCATGGTTATCCTTCATTTGCATATTCTTTAACTTAATCCAGCACTCTTGTGTCTATGTCATATTTTATAAATTCTTTCTCCGTTTTTCAGGGCAATCATCTTTTTCATCCTATTCTTCCTAATATGGTGCATATCCAAGCCAAAAAAAGGAGCCACCAGCAAGCTGTCCTGTGCTTGCTGCAACTTTCTGTTATGACAATACCACAACCACCCACCAACCCATCTTTTCCTTTTATCATATGGAAACCAACAGCCTACATTTTTCTAGCAACAGGAAATGAATAGAGAGAAACACACACAGCACTGACACATCACAACACAACTACACACATAGAAAGAGAGAACATTTTTCTTCCACCCCTTCTTGCTGTTGGTCACATGAGAAGAAAACAAAGAAGAGAGAAACCTGACACTTGTGTGGCTTTTCCCCATTTTTTTAAAATAAGTGCTGGCTCACTTTTTAAAGAGCCCAGATGCTTGTATCACTTAATTAGGGCAACAGAATCTCTAGTCAAAAACCCCAAAACCACTAGGAGAACCTGTCATAGCAAACCCGACCTCCGTCACTCTGATCTGTTCGACATTGTAAGAACTAGCATACAGAAAAAGGGGAGTTTTTAATGTGCTAGTCCTTAAGCAAAGAGGGAACTTTTTTTATATACTAGTCCTGAACCCTGATACTAAAACAAGATACCCCTTTTCTATATGCTAGTTCTTACTGAAATCATTCTTCAAATGCCAGTCAAGTGTTATTATTTTTGCCGCTTGTCCATTCAATCTCGTTTCACCAGCCCTAGCTTTGTTCTATGTCAAATTGGTAAATGGACTTACGCTCAAGATGGCCCAACTGCCCAAAGAACTTTGATCATAGCTATTGGGGTTCATATTTTCTCAGTCCAATGCTATCACATCTTCCTATGCATGGAGTTGCCTGTCACAAATTTCCAGATACACTCAACTCCTATAATGGCAGTAATTGGTTCCATGGTTTGCCGAAGCGGGGTGAATCAGCCTGATTCGGCCGAATTAGTGTGAATCACGGAAAAATCGATCTGTGATTCACTTGATTCGGTCGGTTCACATGCGAACCGGCCGAATCGAACAACATCGGGCAAATTGGGCCCGATTCGCTCTCGATTCGTCCGATGTAGACCTGATGCGTGTCTGATTCGGCCGACATGTTTTAGTGTCGGCAGAAACCCTGCGAAACTCATACCTTATTTACTTTTCCAAGGGAGTGACTCTCCTACTGACCACAACTAAGTCCCAATCGGTATGAGAGTGATTCCCTTGAAGAAGTCATATGCATGTTTGGCTTTTCTCACCAGATATTTTTAGTGTTCTATTGAGTTTATTTGAATTATGAAATTTTTAGATAGACTAAATTATGAGGGATTAGAAAGATACTATTTGATGGAATCACCAAAATCACGATTTCTTCTTCGATGGGAGAGTTGACTTTTTATTGGTAAGAGATATGATTTTTTTATATTTTTATTAGATTTAAATGGGGGGTACTTTCTTATTTACATGTATGTAAAATAAATTTGAGTTCCATGTAATCCCATGTAAATCTCTGAGCTCATTCTCATATATGGCATACATATGTTACATATATGCATGTATATATCTCTTACATATACATATATATTCATTATATACATATATAATATATTAACTATATATTATATATATACATGCGAATCGGACCGCATCGGTCCGATTCGCTCGACCGGATTGAATCATCAATCATGACAAACCCGATTCAGTCCAAATCGACGATCGGCAAACCATGATTGGTTCTTTAAACCTCTAGATGAACTTTTTTGGGCCAGGGGTATCAATGTTGGAGAAGATCATTATTATGTGATGGATTGGTGCAATGGAACTTGGAGGTCGTGCATTACATGCCTGTTTATTGTGGCATATCTACCTTCCAACTTGGTCTCCCTTCAGAATAAAACTTACAAAATTTCTATTTTAATGGTTATCTCTTAGAAAGGTAGAGATATTCTTTGAAATGGCTCATTCAATGTTTATATTCAGTTGGTTGTTGAAAAGAATATAGAGTGTAGAACCAATGACTGTTTATGTTTACATAAAAATAACAGTAAGGAAGCTGATTACATAAATGATCTTTTTTCCCAACTGTACACACCATAACTCAGAAAGATATGAAAAGTTGAAAACATCCTTCAGCCATAACCGATGTCAGGTCGATGTTCTCTTCTGGATTCTATCATTCAGAAACTTACTGTAATGTATTATTTTGACAGGAATCCAGACCATTTTGATTCATATCTTGATCCAGCGTTCATGTCATTGATTAAAGATCCAGATCAACAAAGAAAAGAACAATGGGAAAAGGCTTCTCAAGCTCAAAGTGGTTTTAATTGTGCCAAACTGCTTGGATTTGGTGATCTTGGTGGCTCTCCATTGACTGCCTCACAGGAATATTCACTTCATGCTAGATATCTTAACAAAGCAAATTCTCTTAATCTTTCGGATATTGCTGAAATGAGAATTGTGTGAGTAAATTTTCTGTGTCTCTTCTTTTACATGCATAATGATGTGATGGTCCCATTACATGCATATCTTGGTTTCAAACTTCAGCTTCCTAGAGACAAGCTTACTCTGGCCTGCCGCTTATGAAATGGCAAAAAAAAGGACCTCACAGCATTTCTTTCTACTTTGCATGCTATGCCCTTTATGTCATATGAGTTGGGACTACAAAAATGTAGAGTAGAATTGAGAGTAGACTGCCAAAAAATAATGATCACTGAAATGACTATGGACTGTCATGCAGCAGTTGAATGTAGTTCCCTGTAACTTGTAATGGAGATGGTTAGCATTGCTAAGTTATAAAGTTTATTTACTCCAATTGATCACATTGCCCACAGCTGTATTCTTTATTTACCTTCACTTTTCTTTTTCTAGCTATCGAGGTGGAGTTGACAGTGAAGGTCGTCCTGTCATGGTCATTGTGGGGGCTCATTTTCTTCTAAGATGCCTTGACCTGGAGCGATTTGTTCTATATGTGGTGAAGGTACCAGGACTTAGGTTGAATAATGTCGTGAAAATGCTATTTTTTTTCTTCTTCAAACAGACTTATTTCATCAATACACAATAACTTTTTACAGAATTTTGATTGATGGTTGACTATGCATTATGTCATTTTGTTTTGCCATCATTATTTCACTTAGATAAACATTCAACTAACTGATCTTGCAGCTGACTCTTTCACTTCAGCATACAAAACATAGATATTAGCTTTTCCCGCACCTTATGTAACTTATCATGTAAAACATACCAATATGTACTCATGCCCAAAGCAATCCTATATTCATAAGTTTGTCATATTGCTAATTTAAGATATACTGAACAATTATCATCCATGTCAATTTCATATTAGTTCACTTTCTACCTAATGGCAGCGTAAAAACAGTTCACAAGCCCCTTATGTCAGTTTTAAACTTTCAGGGTAGATTGGGGACCACACTACAGGCCTATTTCTTTTGCTGAATGGTAGTTTTAGAATTATTACTAAAGCTTATGGCCGGGAGGTTGAAACTGGTCATTGACAAGATTTCATTAAAGGCAGATATATTCTTGATAGCTTTATGGCAGCTCATTAATGCATCTTTCAACAGGAAATTAGAAGAAATGAGTATTTAATTTTCAGATTTATTTGAAAAAGCATATGACAGGTTTAATTGGTGATGTCTGTACACAATCCTGCAACTTATGGATTCCATGATAAATGAATTGGCTGGGTTAGGAATTGTATTGAATCTGCCAGATTGTCAGTCTTGATCAGTGATAATCCTTGTGGCTTTTCTGGAAGTTCGAGGGAATTAGACGGGGACACCCTTTACTACTCATTCTCTTCACGTCTATGGGTCAAGTGATCAGCACAATGTGTAAAAGAGCCAGTGAGCCACAGCTGCGGGATTAATGATGGAGTTAAGTTGGAAGGGAGCAAGAAGCAGGTGAGAAATGTGGATGATACTATCATTTTCTCCACTACTAATGAAGACGAGGTGGTAAACCTGAAGGTCTAACTACAACAGGGCTGAATATCAATTATGCTAAGAACAATTTACTTGGACTGTATGTGCCCGGGAAAAGAAATGTCTTCTTGCTGGAATTATGGGCTCAGAATTGACTTCGTTCCCTATTAAATACTTGGGATTCCTCTGAGTACTGGTAATTACACATGGCATCTTCTGAGGGGCATGTCAGCATAGACTAGATGTCTGGAAGGGTAAGCTGTTGTTAGCTGGGGTGGGGGAGATACGTGTTGTACAAAGTGTTGTCTACTTTAGGTAACTATTCTCTCTCTATTTTCAAGATACCAGGGTCAGTTTGTAAGGCATTGGAATCAGCTAGAGCAGCCTTTTTTTGGAGAGGAAATAACTCCAACAAAAAATGATTCTATATTTTATGATCAGGAGATAGTTTTATACATACTGCTTTCCTCACATTTTCCTCTCAAGTTGTTGTGACAAGTTACTTCACATCAGAGAAGGCAGCCAATGAAGAAAGCTTTGCAAAATCTTTGATCCTTCATTGGACAAGCTAATCACTGGTTAGTGGGATAAAGGTTTATGATGCTTAAGTTGCACTTATTTTAGAAAGCCCTTGAAATAAAGCTCCACAGAAACTGTTGTTATTAAGAACAAATTCCTTCAATTTGGTCGACCATATAGCACCTGCTTACTTTTCATAGATTAGTACAATGACTGAATTTGGACAGAGAAGATGAAATTATTGCCCTTTTTCTTCAGTTTCATTTTGGAGCAATTTGGGTGTTAAATGCTACCTTCTAACATAAACAGTGTGGTAAGTAAAGGTGTTCAAGCACCAGGTTGTAGAGCTTTGTTCTCGAGGATAAGCTGTCGGCCACATACTGAATACATCAAAACATGTTAGCAGAAAGGAAGAAACTAGTGAACTATATTGTTTATTTTCTTCTCTGCTAGGTCCCTGTAAATTGTAATGCATTCGTCCTGCCTAAGTAGCACAAAAAGTTTTCATTTATATCATAAAATAGGGTTAGCTGCAAGCAGCTTTAGCCGACATTTTAGTTATCGGAAGCATGTGTCATCCTTTGCGTTCCTCATAGACAATAAAATATTATAATTACAGTTTTTACTGGGCATCTGTAGCATTTTATTTCTTGTTTCTTTGCCATGACAGTGCCACGTATAGCTGTACTGTTTAGACTGACAGCTTTTCCATTACCTCCTCCCAGGAATTTGAACCGCTGATACAGAAGCCTTACACGATTGTCTATTTTCACTCTGCAGCATCATTACAACTGTAAGCTTGGTAGAATTAACTTGATATTTGGTGGGATAATATTATATAAAGCAATTTTCTTGGGTGTTTACGTATTCTCTTTTGCAACTTGTGCTTTTTGTTTTTTTTCTCATTCATTTTTTATATGCATGGTGATGCTTTTAATACATGTTCAGGAATATTCCTTGCCATGATTTGTGATTTTTGTTACGTTGCTGCAAGTGTGTGTGCATATGATCATGCAGGCAACCTGATTTAGGATGGATGAAACGTCTTCAACAAATACTTGGCCGTAAACACCAGCGTAATTTGCATGTATGGTGTCAATTCTTTTCTGGGCTGTTATACCTTCTCTTTCTGTTAGGACGCAGCCATGTACATCCATTATGTTGTTACATTATTATTTTTCAGTTTTCATGCCTCTATCTTGTGTTGATCCTCACTCTTTGGTCTTCCCCATGTTTTGTGCAGGCAATATATGTTCTTCATCCAACGCTTGGGCTGAAATCAGCGATTTTTGCATTGCAACTACTTGTTGATGGAGAAGTATGGTCGCCCCCTCCTTGACAATGATGATTTTATTAAACGCTTTATGCAACTGATAGCAAGTATAATAAATGACAAGTAAAGAAGAAAGAAAGGAAGAACAGGACCTTCTTCATAGTTTTTGACGTGTTACCGATAGCTTCATTGTTTAAGATGACATCCATTTGCTTTCTTCCTGGTAGAGTTGTGATTTCAAGTTGCGGTATTTGGCAGGTGTGGAGAAAAGTTATATATGTTGAACGACTATTGCAGCTGTTTCGATATGTGCCTCGGGAACAGCTCACCATCCCGGACTTTGTATTTCAGTGAGTGCTTCTCGCCCAAAGTTGTGGGAAATAATTTGATTTAATTAAGAAACTATGACAAAAGGCCAGTGATTGATGAAACTTAATTTGTTTTAGGCATGATCTTGAAGTCAATGGAGGGAAGGGGGTTATTGTGGATCCACGACCCAAATACTTTCCCCAGAGACCCACCGCATGATCGGCTATTCTTATGGTGGATCGACTCATTTGGTTTTGACCGATGTTTACGCACTTGAATCTTCTTGTTTCATGATGTAATTAGCTGTTGCAGCTTACTTTTTGTCCATATTCTTTTTTAATATGAAATAATAAAAGTTATTTTTCATTGTATTTAATGATTCTAGGCTTTTTTGTTTCTTTACACATTTCTTTTAGATTGTTTCTGTTCCTACTTCCAGGCACCTGTATACTTGTCTCTGATCTAATTGGCTGCACATCAATGGTCAGATGGACCTCTGGTAATGGCTTTATTGATCGATGGCAAATTCATAACGTTTCATTTGTAGTGGTGACATTTTAAATAATACTTATTTCAAAATGATTTTTTTTCACAAATTTTGATGTAAAAATAGTTTCTGGGCAAAATAAAAAATAAAAAAAATTTAACATTCGCAGCAAGTTAATGCCCTTAGTTTAATAAGAAACACAGTTGCCGAGCTTCTTGCGTGACTTCCTAAAATCAACTGTAGACGCGGTCACAATTTGTACGTCAAGGTACAAAAGTAGAAGAAGAAAACGATTAAGTAAACAAATGTTCAAACATATTCTTCATGTGAAAAGGGAGTAGGAGACGTCTATTGTCAAATCAGCTACCTCTTTCATGCGCCCGCAACGGAAGGTTCATCAGTGCCAGAACTTTGCAGACCTCAGCTTAAGATGTGTTTGATAACACTTAATAAATAACTAATGTATAAAGTGGTCAGATATTATATTTTCAGATTATTTGACGACTTCGCCTTACCCTCCTCATCTTGCAATTAGTTCAAGACCTGCTTGGATTGCCCCAGAAGATGGCGAGCATAGCTTTCATCGGCATCGCCAGAAGGAACTGTTGCCACTTCCTGATCCTTCAAACTGACCTAGAAATCTTGTTATGTCGATCTCTGCAGGGTTTGATTTCAGAATCGCATTATATTTCAGATGCGTGCGGTGTAATTTCATCTCTGCTGAGATCAGATGATCTTCCTCGCTTTAATTTTTTTTTTAATTTTTTGCTATGTTAATGTTGATTAGGAGGGAAGGGAAGGTTGCCCTAATCCGTACTGGCGACGTCAGCGGCAGCGGCATCAGGGAGGCCACGGGCCCACGGCCCAGCTGTTTCACTTACCACGGAGCCAGGGTTGTCGTCACCAACATCTAGGAAGAGTTGGGTCACGTCGTCTGCAACGATCTGTGGGCCAGCGAGGCTGACTGCCGTCTTCATTCATTGTGACGTCTCTGTGGAGGACGATGTCTGGGGGGCCGTGGCAGGCAGAGCATGGCCGCCTCGACGTCATGTTCTTCAACACCAACATCCTCGTCGACCCTGTCAAGTCTTCCATCATCAACTACAAACTTCGACCTCAAACCTAGACACACACACCGGGCACCCCAGCCCCTCCTCAACCCCTTCAGTGAGCGAAAAACGGAAGTGTCAAATAAAATAATAATTCAAATGTCATTTAAATTAGTTATCAAATAATTCTTAACAAAAATCTAATATATATTAAGCACGTATCAAATTATAGATTGAGATAATAGCAGGGTTTGCCGTGCCGCCGAGAACCGCTGACTTCGTTTTTTTTTTTTTCTCATACTTCTTTTGTATTCGGTGTATTTAGTGATCAAAATGATGTCTAATCGAAATAAATTTTAATCAAAATTAATTAAGAGATGATACAAATTATAGTAATTTTATTATATTTTTTAAATTATTTTTTCAAGTAAAAATTATCCTAAAAATCAGTAAATTTACTTAATCTCAACATTTAAGGAATCTAATGGTGTCTAATTGAGATGAAATTTCAAACATAAGCTAACTAATAGGTGATACAAATTTTAATAATTTAGTTTAATTTTTTAAATTATTTTTTTGTCAAGTAAAAACTGTCCCAAAAATATTAGGTCGACTTAATCTCAACATCTATGCATCAATAACTCATGATATTTATATTTTAGAATCAGTATATTTTCTAGTAATTATGATGACTTCATATTTGACTTATTTTCGAAACCAATGTCGTCCTGTTGAATATGCGCACAGAGAGTTCGTCGTACCGCGACAAACTCTCTGTGCACTTAAGGGGTCTAATTAGTGTCTAATTGAGATAAATTTTAAACATGAACTAATTAAGAGATGATACAAATTATAGTAATTTTATTAATATCTGGGATTAATTAGCATTAATAATGATAGTCTAGTGTCATACTCAGAAGTGCGCGCTCCGACATGGCGACACCGAAAAACTGTAACGAAAATGAAATATGAGAATACCATAATTTTTAGAAAAATGTGATGATATCAGAAATGTAAATATCCGAATTGTTGACGTACGGATTTCGATATAAGCCGACACAATTATTTTCTGGGTGATTTTTCACCCAGTGTAAAATAAATTTTAAAAATTAAAATAAAATCACCATAATTGTAAAACCATTACATTAGCTTATATCTAAAATTTCAACACAAATGGACATTATTTGAATGGGTTTACAAGAGGATCTTCGAGCCAACTGGTTTATGGTTTAATTACGTCAAGCATTTTCTGGGATCTCGGGCCAGCTGGTTTATGAGTTAATTACGTCAAATCATTCTTCTCCATCTGCTACAGGCGGCAGTTGTGGGGGTGGTGGTGGTGGTGGTGGTGTTGGTAGGGTGGTGGTGGTGGTGGTGGTGTGGTAGCATGCGTTTTTCATTAGAGTCTGAGTTCACGCATGCTACCCAAGATGGTCGAGATCACGGTGCTCCACTAAGCTATTCAAAAAGGTATCAAGCAGATGAGAAAGGGCGACACATAGGTCCTGTGGACAGTAGTAGCTATCAAGGGATTGAATCCGATTTTGAGAGATTGAGCACACAGGACGACACAACATCTGAGGCTGCTAGTGAGGGTCACAGTTTCTTTTCAGGACATACACAATTGGATCTATATGGACACATCATGGATATGGTGGCTATTATACCTCTGGATACCAGTATGGTAATGATGGTTCTTATATTCAAATTCCAATCGTTCCACCACCAGGACCTATAATAGTACGCTAAGGAACACGTCAATATTTAGAATATCAGCATATGTACGAAGACCTATATCAAAATTACATGCCTTATGCTGATTATTTGCGCTTCTTGGAGAGCACTTATAATGTGAGGTTGTTCGGAGATGAAAGTTATACCCCTACTACGAGGGTTTTGTGGACATACATACTCAGCATGATGAGGAAGAGTAGTGTGGAAATGGATTTTGTTTAAAAATCCTTTTTAAGTTCTCTTTATCATGTTCTCTCATGTTCTCATGGATGGATGCGTATTGCTAATCCAAGTCCCGTCGGATGCTACTCGAGCAAGGGCGACATGAGATGAATCGGCAATTTGCATAGCGCAGGCGTGCCAGTCACCGAAGTGACAACCAAGTGTTTTGCCTTTGAGAGTCGAAGGACTTTAAGTCTATTGTGCGCACCATTTGACTTCGTCAAACGATTGTGAAGATCGGGTCGGGACCAAGATCCCGCCGTTGCATAAGCGCAACGACGTTAATTACATCTCTTAGAGAGAGAAAACCCTTGATTAATCTCCAGAATAGAAGGTCTTATGGCCTAAGTCGGGACATCCGATAAAAGATGCAGAATGAAACCATAAGAATGTAGTTAAGTTTGAAAGAGGTTTAGACGTGTATGTGCTCTTTGTCTTTTAAAAAAGTCAATTTGCATGCTCGTTCATTTATTTGTCTCTGTTTATTACACAATTTTTTTATTTGGTTAATGCAAAAATTTGACATGTTTTGATTATCATTGTTCTTTTAATGATTTGAAGTCATTTGGTCATTTGAATGCTCAAGCATCATCATGCACAACCCATTTGATTCGGCAGACAAGGCGACTCGGCAGGCAAAACGATACGGCAAGGGCGAATCGGCAAGGCCCAATCGGCAAGGGTACTGTTCAAACGAATCGGCAGGGACCCTGCTGGATCATCACAGTTTTCGGGCCCAAGCGATTCGACAACCTTTTTACGCATAATTCTTGAAATCCGCGAAGATCATTGCATCCAATTGAGAGGATGGGATATTTAACTCATATGGACAGCACTCGTGAACTCAAGCGGGGTCGGATATTGATTAACCGACACTTGATGTTCAAAGCCGTGCGGAAAAGCGATACGACAAGTCTTTTGGGACTCGGTTCTCTCCGTGAAGGTTCTGAGCCTCAAATTTTGGGGATAGAGCCCTTAGGATATAAGGAACCAATTATGAACTTGGACTGGCCCAGATACTGGCAATCCGACCCTTCATGTTCAAAGCCGTGTGGAAAAGCGATACGGCAAGGTTTCCGGGGCTCGGTTCTCGAATCCGTGAAGGGTCTGAGCACCAAATTTGGGGGACAGAGCCTTTAGGATATGAGGAACAATTTATGAACTTGGACCGGGCCCGGATACTGGAAATCCGACTCTTCATGATCAAAGTCGTGCGGAAAATCGATACGACAAGGTTTCCGGGACTCGGTTCTCGAAATCCGTGAAGGTTCTGAGCACCAAATTTGGGGGCAGAGCCTTTAGGATATGAGGAACCAATTTATGAACTTGGACCAGGCCCAGATACTGACAATCCAACCCTTCATGTTCAAAGCCGTGCGGAAAAGCGATACGGTAAGGTTTCCGGGGCTCGGTTCTCGAAATCCGTGAAGGGTCTGAGCACCAAATTTGAGGGACAGAGCCTTTAGGATATGAGGAACCAATTTATGAACTTGGACCGGGCCCAGATACTGGAAATCCGACCCTTCATGTTCAAAGCCGTGCGGAAAAGCGATACGGCAAGGTTTCCGGGGTCAGTTCTCGAAATCCGTGAAGGCTCTGAGCACCAAATTTGGGGGACAGGGCCTTTAGGATATGAGGAACCAATTTATGAACTTGGACCGGGCCCAGATACTGACAATCCGACCCTTCATGTTCAAAGCAGTGCGGAAAAGCGATACGGCAAGGTTTCCGGGGCTCGGTTCTCGAAATCCGTGAAGTGTCTGAGCACCAAATTTGAGGGACAGAGCCTTTAGGATATGAGGAACCAATTTATGAACTTGGACCGGGCCCAGATACTGGCAATCCGACCCTCATGTTCAAAGCCGTGCGCGGAAAAGCGATACGGCAAGGTTTCCGGGGCTCGGTTCTCGAAATCCGTGAAGGGTCTGAGCACCAAATTTGAGCGACAGAGCCTTTAGGATATGAGGAACCAATTTATGAACTTGGACCAGGCCCAGATACTGGCAATCCGACCCTTCATGTTCAAAACCTTGCGGAAAAGTGATATGGCAAGGCTTCCGGGCTCGGTTCTCGAAATCCGTGAAGGGTCTGAGCCTCAAATTTGGGGAACAGAGCTCTTGGGATATAAGGAACCGATTTATGAACTTGGACCCGGCCCAGATATTGGAGATCAGACCCTTCATGTTCAAAGCGTGCGGAAAAGCAATACAGCAAGGTTTCCGGGGCTCGGTTCTCGAAATCCGTGAAGGGTCTAAGCACCAAATTTGGGGGACAAAGCCTTTAGGATAAAGAACCAATTTATGAACTTGGACCGGGCCTAGATATTGGCGATCCGGCCCTTCATGTTCAAAGCCGTGGGAAAAGCGATACGGTAAGGTTTCCGGGGCTCGGTTCTCAAAATCCGTGAAGGGTCTGAGCACCAATTTGGGGGACAGAGCCTTAGGATATGAGGAACCAATTTATGAACTTGGACCGGGCCCAGATATTGGCGATCCGCCTTCATGTTCAAAGCCGTACGAAAAAGTGATACAGCAAGGTTTTCAGGGCTTGGTTCTCGAAATCCGTGAAGGTTCTGAGCACCAAAATTGGGGGACAGAGCCTTAGGATATGAGGAACCAATTTATGAACTTGGACCGGGCCCAGATACTGGCAATCCGACCCTTCATGTTCAAAACCGTATGGAAAAGCGATACAGCAAGGCTTCCGGGACTCGGTTCTCGAAATCCGTTAAGGGTCTGAGCCTCAAATTTGGGGAACAGAGCTCTTGGATATGAGGAACGATTTATGAACTTGGACCGGGCCCAGATATTGGCGATCTGACCCTTCATGTTCAAAGCCGTGCGGAAAAGCGATACAGCAAGGTTTCCGGGGCTCGGTTCTCGAAATCTGTGAAGGGTCTGAGCACCAAATTTGGGGGACAGAGCCTTTAGGATATAAAGAACCAATTTATGAACTTGGACCGGGCCCAGATATTGGCGATCCGGCCCTTCATGTTCAAAGCCGTGCGGAAAAGCGATACGGTAAGGTTTCCGGGACTCGGTTCTCGAAATCCGTGAAGGGTCTGAGCACCAAATTTGGGGGACAGAGCCTTTAGGATATAAAGAACCAATTTATGAACTTGAGCCGGGCCCAGATATTGGCGATCCGACCCTTCATGTTCAAAGCCGTGCGGAAAAGCGATACGACAAGGTTTCTGGGGCTCGGTTCTCAAAATCCGTGAAGGGTCTGAGCCTCAAATTTTGGGGGACAGAGTCCTTGGGACATAAAGAACAAGTCCATGAACTTGGATCGGGCCCAGATGCTTGCCATCCGATCTTTGCTGTTCAACGGCCCATGAAAAAGTGATACGGCAGCCTGTGGGACAGTGAAACACAGCACCAACAAGGGGTGTTTGGACAGTATTTTGACTGTTCTTGGGCCCATCAAGGGTGGCACACGTATGGCCCTACATGACCTCCTTGCATCGGGCTCTCAATCTCCATAGTGAAGGTGCAAAAAACTAAGGTAAAACACACCAAAACAGGAGGACTGTTTGCAGAAAACTTGAAGTATGGCTGTGAGCAGTCCCCTATTGGCTGCTCTTAGTGAGCAAAGAGGATGCCCACTGCTACTCTTAAGGTCTCAAATGATATGAAAGAACAAGACTTTTAAATAAGAGGAAAGACAAACAGTAAACATAAAAAAAAACACATCACAATCCATATTCTTAGAGGGACTTTTGATCTCATGCAAACAAGGCCACAAGGGGATAGAAGGGCCCTTAGAACCACTTCTACACACCATGCCTTAGCCAAAACCAACGCAATGCAAAGAAGGGATGGAAGAGAAGTTCTATTCACTGTTTGGGGGGAGGAGATACATAGATGAGGAAGCAAAAAACAGAGAAAACAGAGAAAATGGGGGCTACCACAGCAGGCCTCCTCACTCCCCTTTAACCTCATGCTCACCCTCTTCTCTCTTTCTCTTGGTCTTTCTTCTTTCTTTGGCGTAGCAGGTGGGGGGCTTGCTGGATGGAGCCCTCCTCCTTCCTCTTTCCTTATTCTCTTCAGCTCTTCCCTCTCTTCTTTCAAGCTCCCAGTCTCCTAGCCCCTTTCCAACCTCTTCCCGTGGCCAGCAAACAGAATAGGAGGAAGAAAAATGAATCCCTGCTGCCCCTTTTCTCTGCTCTCTTCTCAGCTCCCCCTTTTGTTTCTTCAATGCGTAGACAGCCCAGAAGAAGGGGGAAGAAAGGAACCCAGCCAAAGGAGACGATCCTAGCCCCCTTCTCTTCTCACGTAAAACCACCCCCTTTTCTTTTCTCTTCACATAAGCCAGCAGATGGGAAGAAATGAGGGAGAGAGAGAGAGACCAAGCAGGAACCCCCAGCCCCTTTTTTCAGCCAAAGAAGACCCTTGTTTCTCCTTTTTCCTCTGCCCCAACCTCCTGCTCTGCGTGGACAGCAAAAGATGGGAGAAGAGAAGTCTGTCAGCCGCCCTTACCTCTGCTACTACAGCAGCCTTTTGTTTGTGTAGTGGGGGGTGTAGACACGTTTATTTTCCGCTCCCTCTCTCGGAAAATGGGGAGAGATGAAAACAGATGGTCCACACCAAAAGACGCTAAAAACCCAAAAAAAAGAAACAGACCTACACAATAAAAATAAAGTGTGACCGTGATCGCCAGACGCACGAGGGCGCCAAAGGAAAAACGGGACGCACGTGGGCGCCGAATGTAACAGGTGAAGAAAGGATGTGTACCTTTCACCCGTAGATCGCGGGATGTGTGGGCGTGGGTTCTTTTTCCTCCTCCTCCCACCGGCCGGCCGGCGAAGGAGATTCAGCTCGGGTACCTGGAAAAGAAAAACAAAAAGAGACAACGGGATTAGCCCGGTGTGTAGTATCAAATAATAAAGAATGAAATAATGAACATCAAATAGAAAAGGACACACCTTTTGGGTGGTCTTTTAAACCCCTAACTAAAAGGTATGATGTGTGTGCATGCATGCAAATGTGAAAAGTAAAAGGGGCCAACGTAGGGGCCGAATGAAGAAAATGGAAAGGACCACGTGGGGTCCGGAGGAAGGAAAAATTGGGGTGCTTCCCCGAGGAGGCCAGACGGCGTGACGACGCTGTGGAGGGCAAACGAGAGGAGGAAGACGACGATGGCGGCGATGGAGAGCTCGCGAGAGATGGAGACGAGGATGACGAGGAAGCAGACGGCGTCGAAGCGCGAAACGGCAGGGCTCCGCTGCTTGAAATCCCTTCCCTCTCTAAAACCTCTCTCTTTCTCTCTCTAAAAACTCTCTCTCTCTTCTCTCTCTCTAAACCCTCCGGCCAAAACCAAATGAGCCTCCTCTCTTTCGGATGAAGCGCTGACTGAGATTTAAGGTTCTGGGTCAAAATCACGTCCAGGACAACCGCCGCATTTAAGAAGGTCGGTTTAAGCATGGGGAATCACTGAACCGCCTCTTTGAATCGCGTCGGGGCAGGCCGGCGCGACTTAAAATCACGTCCAGTTCAGTGGACGCGTTTAAGACTCGCATGGTTTCGAGGCAACCGACCCGTGAGTGCGCTGTCAGCCGATGGGATGTTGATTTGACTTTTCTGAATCGCGTCCAGTACAGTGGACGCCATTTTAATGTTCTTCCAAGAAATGCGTCGACTGGAACAGATGCGATAAATAAAATTGGTCAGTGACTGGTTTAGCGACGGAATAGCGACAGAATCGCTCATGATCGCGTCCACATACCCCGACGCCTTTCAATGTTCTTCAAGAAACGCGGCGACTGGAATGGACGCGAATTAAGAGGCGGTTCACGATAGAAAATTTTGTCATCGCTAATCCGTCGCTGATAGGCGATAGATTAGCGACAGAAATTTGACCGTCGTTATTCCCTCGCTGAGTGCCCTTTGTGACCAGAGACCCCCCCCCCTCCCCTGAGGGAAGCACCAAGGAAAAATAGGTGAAATTCAGGAATATTGAGAAAAATGCTCTTAGCAAGCAAGAAGCGGAACTTTAGGCGTTACAGTGCAACTCGAAAACTTGCCCGTGGTGGAAAAATTCGCGCGTGTCTACAGAGGGGTGTAGAGGTAGCTTAGGATGACCTCCTAGCATGGGGTATATGGGCCATTAGGTAATGGGCTTTTCTTGGGTCTATTTAAGAGTCCTTTTAGTGGGTTTTTAAGGGGTCTTTTCCCTTGGGGGAGATGGGCTAACCAGTGTAAGCTCCCTTAGATTTTTGGTGCCCACAACTAGGTAAGAACTTGTTAAATGTCCTTAGTGACATGTAAGGAAGATGATGTTAATTTGTAATTTTTCATGTAAAGAAAAATGATGAATATGAGGACGACGATATGAGTATTGTATTTGGCTTGTATCATGATTATATCATAATATTTAGATGAACACTAATTGCTTGTGTCATGATCTGGTATGATTGTATGTATGTTAGATGAATATTAAATGATTGTGGTGGGTTGACTTAAATGAGTAAAAATTTATTTATTATTTTCAACCTCTTTATGTGATGTTCTTATATTTTACTCATTTTCTTTTGAAATTTACTCATTTCAATATTAACTAAGTCACAAATTAAAAAATAAATCAAACATGCTATTTTCCCACCGTACCTCAGCGGTACGGTACGTACTGTGCTACGAAGAATGCGGTACGGTCGATCTAGACGGTACGGCGAACCTTGGATAATAGATGAAAAATTAAATTTCAGACTTTGTAAATAAGTGTTATTGAACACTACTTTATTGCACAAGAATAAGTAATCGCTATTTTGTCCTAAATTAGGGTTGCAGCTTTCATCCATCGGTCATATGGGACGGAATTCATCGTTTCTATATACCATCGGGTTTATGTAATCGAAGTTATTTAATGGATGTAGATCTATGCTCTTTTTTCTTGTCAAGAAATATATAAGGAGGATTTACACTTCTTGATATTATTACTGATCATTTCAAAATTATTGAAAACTTAAAGTTGGTGGTAGGTTTTGGCATGTCCATCTGAGCTAAATTGACCGGATATAGAAGTGGTACTACTCCATCTACTTCGGCTTTTTCAACTCTGGTGTGTGGCCAAATGAAACCTGTCTTAAGACCAGTTTTCTACGACGTCAAAAAGTTCCACAAACGCATCAGCCATCAGCTCCTGCACGCCGCCTCCTCCCTTCCAAGAACACGACAAATCAGATGCACAGTTGACTTATATACAGCATATATGCGTAGCGTAGGGGAGATGGGGTGACTTGCGAGATGCTACATATATATTGTGGACGACAAGTCATGCATACTGCATTACAAATCAGGTGTCCTTGACGTGCATTACATGTATCTGACATAATCTAGGACCAGTTGCATGTGAATTCCGTACGCTCATGATTTCATATGACATATAGATCCAATTTGCCACAGATGTTTAATTCAAGAACACAGCTTGGTGCAAACCGAGGGGCATAGTTTGCAACAACGTGGTTGCAAACTATGCCCCCATTGGGGGTGGGCACAACTTTAGGGGTGTGCCCACCCCCAATGACCTCAGCTCCTCCAATGGGGAGCTGAGTTTGTTGTAAACCGCCGACAAGACGGTTTGCAACAAGAGTTTCACTTAATTCAAATGTCGACGACATTACGAATATATGTGGATCAATCTATTATGAGCAACACTTGGTGTACATCGATGTGCGCACAAATCAGTCAGCGATTGGCTAATTGTCACCCCACTTGATGGTGCCAGCCAATCAAGGGCTAATTTACGCGCACACAGTGTGCACCAAATTTTGCTCATATATTATATATATCTTGTCTCATTTTGCCCCTCCACCCTAAAATGTGCCTGATAGACACACCCTTTGAACTTTACATTCAAGATTTACAAAATCTAAATCTTATTTCTTTTATGTTTCGAATAATTAGCATATATATTTGCATGAGAAATTTTAGTAATCATTTACTTTCATAAAAAATTATATATCTTACATTTTTAACTACATAAATACCCATTTTAAAATAAATATCATTGCTATCCTTTCTATAGTTGCTTCATTAACTCTCAAATTTTTAGACTTTACCCATACAACATATTAATGTGAAAAAAAGTAACGTCATTTTTCCACTAAAAAGGATGTTTATGTAACTATGATTTTATAATACAAATAATAATTTGAACAATATAAGTAACTCAAATTCTATGATCCTGAGTTCAGATTAGAAGCTTCAAAGTTAAGTTAGTTTAAAATTGAAGAAAATAAGTGTTAGAAGTCTTCCGTTTACAATAAATGCTAGAGTTAAATGGTAATTAAAAAACTGCAAAAAAAAAAAGGACCGGTCCAGTGTAGGTCTACGGAGAGACCTAAAAATCATGTTTAGTATAGGAGAATAGAGGGAGGATAGTGGGGTAAAATTAGGGTTGTCAATAGATTGGGCTAAGGCCGAGCTCAACCTTAAGCTTGACACTATTTTTTTCTAAGCCTAAGCTCGGCCCAAGGTCGAGTGGCATCAAGTTATATTGGGTCAGATCTAACTAATCTACTAAATTATAAAATTTGATTTCGACTAAGTTCAATTAGAAATATTTAATAAAAAAATTATTAATATTATTAAAATATAAATATAAGAGTATTGATCAATCAAATAATTAATATCGATCGATTGATTTGAAATTCGATCGACTAAAAATTTTATATCGGTATTTAGAATTTGGTTGATAAAAAATTTAATATTGATTAACTATCTCAATTATTTCAATCAATTAAAAATTTAATACGACAGATCTATGGAAACTGCTCGATCGAATAAAAAATTTGAATCTGATCCAAATTTCAACGAGGGGAATTTTTAGACCCGCCTATCCATCGACCTAGCCCACTGTCGGCAAGACCCACCTCGTAGTTATCCACTGGATCCTTGCATCAAAGACCTCCACACGATCCCCATGTATGCAGACAATTACCGTCACCAGGCCCAATGAGAGAGCTCGGCTTGCATGGTGTCCCGAGGACTTCAACTAGCTAGGTGGCGGCTGCTGCAACACGCCAGCGGCGGAGGGGGGCGCCATTCTCGACGTCTCTGTGGGTTCGTCCACGCCGTTACGTTTCCTCCGGCGAAGGGCCAAACCCTGGTCTCCCCGTGAGTGGCACTGGCCAGCCTCCTAGTGGCGAGCACCCTCCCTGTCCCAAGAAACAAGTGGCAGCCCTTATGAGGGGAGAGAGAGAGAGGACCCTGCACATGTATGTATGAAGAGCAAGTGGGCAAGCCATTCCCCCTGAGACCCTCCCTCCATGCCGTCCTCGGGCAGCCAAACCCTCCGAGTATCCCGTTGGAGCTCCCCCAGTACTATAAATCCGTAGCTGTTGTTTCGTCTTCTTCATGTGTTTTGGTCTGTGTGTGAGAGAGAGACAGAGAAGTACTGAAGGGGGAGAGCAGCAGGATGGGTTGGTTGAAGGGTTTGGCGGCTCTGCAGCTGGTTTTTGTGCTTATGGTAGGCTACCTCCCCTCCCACTCGACGGCCCTCAGTGTGGAGGAAGCCTCCCCGCCAGAGGCCAAGAGCCCGCGCGCTCCACCACCACCCCTATCATTCGCCATTGTTGGATAATCCGGTTGTCCGGGTCTTCAGGTGGTCTGAGTATGTAGGAGTCGTGGTCCAGCTCTTTAGGCCCGCTTTGGTAAGGGGGGTACCCCGGGGTACCCCCGAGGTACCCCTGGGTAAGTAGGCAACCTCGATTTCGCAAGCGCCATAAAGTTACCCCCAGCCGCCCCTCGTTACCCCGGGTTACCCGGGGCAAGTCCACCCCACCGCAGGAGGTGGGGCGCCAGGGTTTAATCGGGGTTAATTGCTTTTTCCGTTTATGCCCCTCTCACAAACACTGTCCACCGTGACCCATCGTCAACCTCCATCGCAGTGCGCAGCGCGAATCCGTGGAATCGACTACTCGCACAGTGCTGTCTTCTCCGGCGTGTCTGGGAAACCGGCAAGCGGTGC
>CM024756.1:65091134-65195181 GCA_014218235.1 Colocasia esculenta
AGGGGAATTACATAGGGTGTCAGTGGGCCGGGCCGCCCGAAGGCCCGGGAAGCCCGGCCCTGTTTAACTGGGCTTGGGCCGAAAATGAGCCCGTTACAATTTTGGCCCGGCCGGAACAAAATAGGGCGGGCTTTGGGCTTTGTGTGGCCCCCCGGTCGGGGCCCGCCGGCCCGAAAAAATAATATAATTATATTAAATATAAAAATTTAATTTAGAAAGAGAGTTCTATGTATTTTTTCTAACAACAATCTACTCAAAAATATAATCTTTTACAATTAATGTTAATTAGATCTACGTAAAATAATATTATTTTTTATAGAGATTATGTAATGTATTAAATTAGCTATTAAATAAATAAAAATAATACTTTTTATTTCGGCCAGGAAGGGCAGTCGGGCTTTTTCTCACACCGGGCAAGGGCCCGGCCATACCGAGCCTACCCCCGGCTTGGGCCGTGCCGGCCCGGCCTGGCTTTTATAAAACCGGGCCTGGGCTGGGCCTAAAGGCCCTTACCAGGCCCGGCCCCTTGACACCCCTAGAATTACAACCCCCTGGATACCACACCAGGTCCTCCTTCACACGAAGGGAAAGACACACCCTGGATCCCACCAGGTCTTCCTTCACAACAGAAGGGAACAACTCAAGAAATAGTGATCAAAGAGATGATGCCCCTAGATCAAGCTTATAGAACACTGCTTGATCTGAAGCAAGGACTGAGAAGAGAAGAGATCTACAATCAAGGACTTTCTCAGACCGAAAGGCTCTCACACAGATGTGAACTTAGCACCGAGAGCAACAGCTAAAACTAATGAGAGTTTGTGCTTGGCTCTAAGAATGGCTTGCAGAAGGTTGAAGGCGTTGTAGCTTATTTCTCTAACCCTCTTAGATTGTCGAACTTCATTCTTCTATATATTCAACGTTTGAAATTCGAACGTTGGAGTGTCCGTTGTCTCTATGCATAAGTGTACGTAGACTGCTTGACCCTTAGAAGCTTCCAGTCAACAGTCTTTTATCTTTTCATGCACGTAAAGAGAGGAGATCTTCTGTAATATTCTTTGGCTTCTATTTTGTCCACGTTGTATGACGAGTGCTGTCAGTGACCTGCACGCATTACGAGCTCAACAATAGACAGCTAAGCTGTCTCTGTCAGTCAACGTTAGATTGATTTTATACACAAAAAGTTTCATTCTGTTCTTCTAAAAAGATATCTACCGAATAAGCAGGAGAATAGAAGATATCGTCTGCATGCATGCAATGATACGTACTATCGTAATAAATGCATTGCTGTCAAAAAGATATACGAGAAGACTTTGACTTTTCAACAACAAAAATCAGCTCGAAAGGCAATCGTTATTTTCCACGAAATCGTTATATGCATGACTTATGAATCGTTATGCAAATGAGTTGATATTCATGTAAATCGTTGTGCGCTCATAAGCACGCTGATGTCACTACAACCATATCGTTGTAGAGACAAATCGTTGTGACTTCATAAGCAAATCGTTATGCACGAGTCGTTATAGTCAAGTTGTTAAAGACAATGTGAACGATCGTTATTTCTGTATCGAATCGTTACAACAGCTATCAAGTCGTTATGTAACTTAATGAATCGTTACAGTGACAGAGTCGATATGAACTTATCGAATCATTACAAAGATCAATTGTTATTCTTACTTAGAAAAATCAATGTGAGACACAAATCGTTATGATCACTAAAAAATCGTTATGAGAGCAAATCGTTATGATTACTAAAGAAATCGTTACGAGAGCAAATCGTTATGATTACTAAAGAAATCGTTAAAGCAATCGTTATGATTACTAAAGAAATCGTTATGAGAAAATCGTTATGATTACTAAAGAATCGTTACGAGAGCAAATCATTATGATTACTAAAGAAATCGTTAGAGGCAAATCGTTATGATCACTTATCGAATCGTTGTGAGGGCAAATCGTTGCGATCACTTATCGAATCGTTGTGAGGGCAAATCGTTGCGATCACTTATCGAATATGAAATCTTTATGAATGTAAGGAAATCGTATATCTTCATAGAAATCGTTATGAACTTAGACAGATATAATGCTTCAAACTTACATTGTTGTAGAGTGATGAATACTTACATCATGGTTGATTTGCTTGTTTACCCTTGGTTTATTTCCTGTGCTTAAAATCTCATAATAAATTGTTAGATTAAACATTTATCATTGTTTTGTTAATCACCAAAATAGATATGTAATTAATTTAAATTACATGGGATAAACTGATCATCAATCTCCCCTTTTTGGTGATGACAAAACTTAACAATTAGCAAAGATGATTTGAAATAAGTCTAAGCATTCTTGCGAAAAGAATATAAGGGAAATATTTCAGAAATGCTATATTTCTCCCCCTTTTTGTCATGTAAGCAAAAGATACAAGAGCTTGAGACAAAGAAAGAGAGAAAAGAGCAAAGAAAGAGAGAAACAAAGAGATTTATGGAGCATTGGAGGGTTCAGAGAGATAGAAGGCAGGAGCAAAAGAGATGCAAAGCGCCTAATGATAGGTAGCGCTTGGCGTTCCTGCTCTTCAAAATAGGCTTGAAATGCTCCAAGCTCAATACAAGGAGGGTCCCATGGTGGGAGTCATCCTCTTGATGTGAAGCTGTCTCTGATCTGATATGAAATCCCAGTATTTGTCGTTGCCAAGAGCTACCTTGTAGGAGATGAAGCAACCAAAACTGGCAAACTGAAGAAACTGAGTGATTTTAAAGGGATAGAAGATCTGATGCTGCCAAATTCCTTCTTTAATTCTAGAAAGACCCTGTACCGTTCTTCCCATTTCAGAAGGAGTCCCGGACAAGGTGAAGAGAATTTGCATCCAGAAATTCAGCGGGAGTCAGAAGAGGTTGATGGAGAGAGCCTGAGAAGTATTCAACTCTTTAAGCTGTTGAGCGGACAAAGTGTAGAGCTTTTCCCAATCAGCAGGTGACAGACGCTCACATTCAGATAGAATAGGGGCAGGACATCTGCCTTGAGGTACCCCTGAAGATACTGCTTGAAGACAAATCTATGAAAAGCGAGGTTACGACCTTCTTGCACAGAGAGCCTAGCCATAACCTGAGCAGCTCGCTCAAACATGAGAGTTCCCACAGATGAATCCATGATCAGGGAGTGAAGTGGAGGAAGGAACACCACATCAGGAATGACCAAAGTGGCAAAGTCAACTCGGAGAGGTTCGGTGTGAGCAACCCTGGAACTTAGATCATGGATGGCTTGCCTGAACTGGCCCAGCTGCACCTCGGGAATGTTATGAAGATAGCAGTAATCGCAGTACATTTTGTATTGCCGGATGAACTTGATTTCCTTCTGAATGAAGGGTCCAAAAAGATTTTTATGATGAATCTGAAACCATTCAGAGAGGGAGAGGAGCTTCTCTGGGTGGATATCTGGCGGCTTGAGTACGACGAAAGTGATTGTACAGATCTCTGTTGCTCCGAGCCCATTGTTCTTCAGTTTCTGGCTTCAGTCATGGAAAAAATTTTGACTGTTGAGCCTTGGAAAGAAAAGCATAAGGGAAATGGTATTGAGATGGGCCGAAAGATTTTGGAAAGGAAGGCCAAAGAGGTGAGCAAACACTACCTTTTGAAGAAATTCCTCATAGATAGGTTGTTGCTTATTGGAAATGGAAAGAGAGAACCAAAGGGAGGATAACAGGTTCAGAAGAGACAGGATGGGTGGAAGTGAGTCTCCTCTTCTTAGGAATAGGACTGGAAGAGCCTGTCCTATGAGTGGGTCCCAACAGCCAGGACTGAACGAAGTATTGCTACTTCGAATTCATCCTTGATGTCCTGGATTTCTGTGTGAGCTAATTGGCACCCTCAGGAATAATAGTAATGAAAGAAGGGGTGTTTGTGGATGGAAGAGGAAGCAGGGTGATGGAAGGGAGATCAGAAGGCCCTGAAGAAGAAGGACCACTAGAAGAGGCTCCTGCTGAAGAAGATGCAGGAGGAACCTCAACAGAAGATAAGGGTGGAGGAATGATGGTGGAGGAAGTAGGAGATGAAGGAGTTTTGGAAGAGAAAGGTGTAGGTGAGGAAATGGTTCGGAGCGGGGTCGTTTGAAGGTGAGAGGAGCTGGAGGAGCAGTGGATGAGGTGGGTGGAGAAGGAGGTGCTGGAGTGGGAAGGGTAGGAAGGACAGAGGGCTCTGGAGCTACACCTGATCTTCTTCTCTTGCAGCCACAGATTCCACTGGAGGTGAAGCAACCTCTACTGGCCTTGCTGGCCCATTCCTCAGCAGCAACTACTTGTTCAGCGTGCTCATCCTCAACAGGAATTGGCCCTGGTGGCCCTGCAGGTTTTTCAGACAAAGGCCCTGATGGCCGCTCTTCCTCTGCTGCTGCTCTGCAATGACAGGCCCTGATGGCCTATTAGACTCTTCACTTGGCCCTGATGCCCTGCACTACCAAAAGGAGGGGCATGAGATGGTAAGTGCTCCCTCAAAAACCTGACAAATCTACAAGCATATTCCTCAGACTGTCATAATCTTTTCGAAGGCTTTCAAGTTCAGATGACAGTGCCCCTAATGAACGGGCAGATGAGCTTTGACTAATAAAAATGGAGGCCATATCTGACCTCACGGAACACAAAATTTTGCCTTGCTCATCCAGGCGCTCAACAACAGGTTTCAAATTGATTTTCAACTTCTTTTTCCCAGATCTCCTGTGTGGCTTACTGGTGAGGAGAGGAACTTCTTTAGCCACATTTTTCTTTTGTCTTCTCTTGCCCTAACCACGGGCTCTTCATGATCAACATTTTCAATTTCTTCTTCTGAGCACTTTCCACAATGCCTTCTCTAAACAGATCATCAATGGGGCATTGGCATTTTGTTCCCCCTGAACTGCTGCTGCCTCTTTCTCATTGATTGCTCCCCCTGAACTGGAACATCTTCCATAGGCACATCTTCAGTCTCTATTCTTTGCTCCCCCTGAATGGGAGCTTCTTCCATAACAATCGAATCAATGTGGCCTGATGCCACGGCTTCTGCAATTTGAACTTCACTAACTACTGGATCCCTTAAAGAGCTTTGGATGGATTCCAGTACATCTCTGAGTACTGAGCCTACTCGGAAGAGGGAAGAGGATCCTCTGAACTATGCCCAACGGGCTCAATATCCTCTGGAGGGATATCCTCAATCCTGCTGCTAGATTCAGCTGCTGGTGGTGCTACTGCTGCTTCCACAGATGGTGCTGCTGCTCTTTTTGCTGGAGCTACTGGATCTGCTGCTGCTGGTGGTTCTGCTGCTGCTACTTCTGCGTCTTGGACCTCTTGGGCTTCACCAATGATGGCTTCACCCTCAGCCACAGAAGTCTTCGTCCAAACTCCATTGACAACCGAAAACCACTTTTTCTCAAATTTCTGGACCGGATAGCTTGGCCCATCTTCTCAGACACATCTCCCACCACACTGATGCCATAGTGTTGAAATATCTTGGTGAGCAGATGAGCATAAGGTAGAGAAACGTTCAGCTTACTCTTTGTATCCCATACTTGCGCGCTTGCAAACTTCATCCTTTCAATCATGATCTCTGCAGTGTTGATTTCTTGGTTCTGGACAGCCCAGAACATCAGGTCGGAATCCGCCTTTGTGCAAGTGGAGAAGGTGGCACTCCTTGGGACTACTATTTGACACACAATGAAATGCAATAAGCGATTGAACGCATTCAACTGGTTGATGTCTAGCTTTCCATCCTTCAATCTGTATTCGGACCAACAATCCCTAGACCTTTCGCCTGGATATCCACAGTATGAACTCCACTGTGTCCGGAGGTAGTCACATCGAAGAGAGATGCTAATAGGGCTTGTGTGACCCTAATCTGAGTTCCCTTGACCATGAAGTCAGGGTCCGTCTTCCTCTGTCTTCAGACAAACATAGAAGGCTTTCACAAGGTCTGGATAACTTACTTCTGATAGGGTGGCTATCTTTGTCCACTTCAATCTGCCCATAGCTGCGACGATACTGTCCATTCCATTCTTCTGCAGTCTGCCACATCTACTGCTTTGTGGCCGCATAGCTTGGTCTTTACTGAAGCAAATCTTTCCTGCTCGGTGGTAAGAAATGCAGCTCCATAGCCCCGACGCTGCCGGAGACACCAGAAGAGGCCATGGTTTTGGATGGGAAGATTTTCTGGATGATCGAAATGGAGAAAGGAGTAGAACCCCTCAAGAAATTTCTCGCGGGAAAAGGTGGAAGCTTGAAATTTCAGAGAGTCGATGCCGGAGTCGATAGGGTATCGCCTCAGGCAGAAGGAAGAAGATGATGAAGAGATGTGAAAGGAAAATTAAAAGAATGAATTTTTTAGAATTTAGAGACGCCATAATGGCAGAAAACGACAAACTGACTAGTTCGATAAGAATAAACTCTTATAAAATATCGAACCGTCATGACAAAATTAAAAGAATTAGCAATAATGGAATTATGCTTAAATTTTTGGAGGAAAAATAATTTAAATTCTGAAAAATAATATTTCAGTTTAAACAGATAAATCTTTCACAATTTACACATGCCTAATTCCCTTCTAAGAGATGTAAACCTCTCTTCAGGTAAGGCCTTTGTGAAGATATCTGCTAACTGATTGTTTGTATCAATAAATGAATATCTATGTTACCATTAGCTACATGATCACGAATGAAATGATATCTAACCTCAATGTGTTTAGTCCTTGAGTGCTGTACTGGATTTTTGGTGAGATTTATGGCACTGGTGTTGTCACATAACAATGGAATTGTCTTGATATGAAGCCTATAATCCTCAAGTTGTTGCTTGATCCATAGGAGTTGTGTACAGCAACTTCCAGCAGCTACGTACTCAGCTTCAGCTGTTGACAGTGCTACTGAGTTTTGTTTCTTGGAGGACCATGATATCAGACATCCTGCAAGAAATTGACAACAACCACTGGTGCTTTTTCTATCTATCTTGCATCCAGCATAGTCAGCATCAGAATATCCTACTAAGTTAATTTCACATGACTTGGATACCAAAGACCTAAATCATGAGTTTTAGCTAAATATCTAAAAATTCTTTTTACTGAAATTAGATGAGATTCTCTAGGATCTGCCTGATACCTGGCACACATGCATACACTAAATAAAATATCAGGTCTACTTGCTGTTAGGTAAAGTAAGGAGCCTATCATACCTCTGTAGATCTTTTGATCTACTTTCTTACCATTCTTGTCACTGTCCATCCTCGTTGATGTGCTCATAGGTGTTGACAGTGGCTTGGCATTATCGAATCCAAAATTCTTTAAGAGTTCCTTGTGGTATATAGCTTGACAGATGTGGGTCCCATCTTTTCCTTGCTTGATTTGCAATCCAAGGAAGTAGTTTAGCTCCCCCATCATGCTCATCTCGAATTCTCCCTGCATAAGCTTTTCAAAGTACTTGCAAAGAGATTCATCAGTTGAACAAAAATTATGTCATCTACATAAATTTGTACAAGTAATATATGTTTGATCTTGGACTTGATAATAGTGTACTATCTACTTGACCTCTACTGAAACCATGGTCTAATAGAAATGAGCTAAGCCTTTCATACCAGGCTCTAGGTGCTTGTTTTAAACCATATAGTGCTTTGTGTAGTTTAAAAACATGATTCGAAATTCAGTGTCATCAAAACCTGGAGGTTGTTCTACATAAACTTCCTCCTTAATGAAACCATTTAGAAATGCAGACTTGACATCCATTTGAAATAATTTCAAGTCTAGTGCAGATGCATATGCAAGTAAAATTCTAATAGCCTCAAGTCTAGCTACAGGTGCATAGGTTTCATCGAAATCTATGCCTTCCTCTTGGAATAGCCTTGAGCTACCAATCTGGCCTTGTTTCTTAAGATTACACCAGCTTCATCCAATTTGTTTCTGAACACCCATTTGGTGCCAATAACTGGATGATCTGATGGTCTAGGAACAAGTGACCACCATGGTTTCTCTTAAACTGATTCAGTTCATCCTGCATGGCTAAAATCCAAGATTCATCAGTGAGAGCTTCATTGACTGTCCTAGGCTCTATTTTGTGAAACAAATGCTAGGTAATCGCAAGGGATTACATTACCTCTTGTTCTTACCCCTACAGTTGGATCACCAATTATATTCTCAGGTGGGTGATCCCTTTTGTATCTCCACTCCTTTGGAAGGTTTTGATGTGGAATTTCTTTTTCTTGCAGATCTTCCAGAGGTGGATCTTCTTTGTCCTCAAATGATGTATTCTTTAGCTTTTCGACAATTCATCTATATTGTCATTATCACTATTTTTCTTCCTTTCTCAAGAAAGGATTAGTCTCATCAAAGATAATGTGCACAGATTGTTCAATTAATAAGGTGCGTTTATAAATACTCTATAGCCTTTGGGTTTAGAAGTGTACCCCATGAAGATGCCTTCATCTGATTTGGCATCTAACTTACCAATATCTCGTTTGCCGTTGTTGTGGATGAAGCAAGGACATCAAATGTCCTGAAGTGACTGATCTTTGGCTTCTTTCCTTTGTACAGCTCATAAGCTGTCTTCTTCAGTATGGCCTGATCATTACTCTATTTATGAGGTAACTTGCTTGTTTCACTGCTTCAGCCCAGAAGTATCTTGGCAGATCATATTCTGACAGCATTGTTCTCGCCATGTCCAATAGAGTTCTATTTTTCCTCTCAGCAACCCCATTTTGCTGTGGTGTCCTCGGTGCTGAGAAGTTGTGCTCAATTCCTTGATCTTCACAGAACTTGACAAATTTTTCATTTTGGAATTCTCCTCCATGATCTGATCGGATTCCAACAATGCTATATCTCTTATCCTTTTGTACTTTCTTGCTGAAACTTACAAAGCTGTCAAATGTATCATCTTTATGTTCCAAGAATGAGACCCATGTGAATCTGGAATAGTCATCAACTATAACGAATCCAAAATTCTTTCCTCCAAGACTCGTGGTCCTCATTGGCCCAAATAAGTCCATATGAAGGAGCTCTAAGGGTTTAGAGGTGGTTACCACAGTTTTTGATTTGAAGGAGCTCTTAGCATGCTTTCCTTTAGCACATGGTCTGCAAATACCATCCATTTTTGTGCTGACCTTTGGTAGACCTTCCACCAGGCTTCTCTTTATCAGCTTCTTCATACCATCCAAACTGCAATGGCCCAATCTTCTGTGCCACAGCTCAGTTGACTGCTCTTTGCTTGCTGCTAAACAGATATCTTGCTCCTTTAATTCTTCAAGATATAGCACGTACAGGTTCTTTTCCCTGTAGGCTTCAAAAATGACTACTCCATCCTTCATGATGCTGCACTTGGATTCTTGAAACTTTATCTGATGACCCTTGTCACAAGCTGGCTTATACTGATGAGATTATGCTTCAGACCTTTCACGCACAGAACTTCTTCAATTACTGTTTTTCCTTTGCTGCTTACTGAACCACTGCCAATAACAGTCCCTTTTCCGTTGTCTCCATAGGTGACTGTTCCTTCTTCAGCTTCGAGGTGAGAAAACAGGTTTTTATTTTCTGACATGTGCCTTGAACATCCACTATCCAAATACCATTTGGATGCTCGAAGGTTTCCCTGAAATAAAAACATTAAGCTTTAGGTACCCAAGTTCTTTTGGGTCCTGGTTGGTTAGTATCATCATTTTCTTTTTGATTATCCACCTTTTATATTTAGTTGGACATGTAGTCTTGTTGTGACCTAGTTTGTTGCAGTGACTGCAGCATGTTGTTTCTAGTTACTTTTTCAAGATATTTAAGGTTAGCTTTGTATGCTATGTCTTGTTCAGGTACAAATTTTGGAGTTGGATATGTCTTAGGGTATACTGTTGTGTCTTCATTATCTGGGGGCGTATAGCCTAGTCCATGTTTCCTTTTTCCTGACCGTCTAGCACCTCTCAGTATTAGAGAATTCTTACCATTAGTGAATTTTTCTAAGGTATTTGATAGTTTATCATTTTCTTCTGTTAAAATTTTGATTTCATTTTTAGTTCGTCTGAACTTTCTTGTTTTTCTAATTTTGTTATTTGTTCATTTTTATCTTTTAGATTTTCGCATAGCAATTCATTTCTTCTTTTGAGTTCATTAACTTGCTTCTCTTGTTCATTTTCATTTCTGATTTTAAGTCTGAATTGGTATTCTCTAGACATGTAACATTTTTCTTACTAGCTTTTAGTAATTTAGATATTTCTCTATATTTACCATATAATTCATTAAAAGCATCTTCTAAGTTATCTGAATCAGAATCATTGCAGAATCAAAGGATGAGTCAGAGGTTACCTTTTCTGTGACGTCTGCCATGAAGGCTAGGTTAGCCTTTTCTTCTTCCTCGCTGGTTGAGCTTGACTCGCTGTCCGAGTCACTGTTGTTGTCCCAAGCTGCTGCCATGGCTTTCTTCTTATGTCTTCTGAACTTTCTTGAACTGTCCTTCTTTCTGAATTCAGTTTCTTGAGTTTTGGACACTCTGCCCTGATGTGTCCTGGCCTTTTGCACTCATAACAAGTTGTTTCATTCTTTTTTATGTCCTTTGCTTCAGGTTTCTTGAAATCCTTTCCCTTTTAAAATATCGTCTGCCAGATGGATACTTCTTTTTCTTGGCCAAAATCCGCTGCAGTTTTCCTAGACAGCATTGCTTCTTCGTCTTCACTATTTTCACTGCTGTCTTCATCTTCTGATGGTTCCTCAGAGCTGCCTTCTGCTGCTTTGAGAGCATTGGTGTGTTTCTTCTTGCTTGATGACTCTCCTAATCTTTCCATGTTTATCTCATGGGCCATGAGGGACCCAATGAGTTTCTCCAATGACATCTTCTTTAGGTCATTGGCCTCTTTATAGCTGTTACCTTAGAAGTCCATACTGCTGGTAAAGATCTTAGAATCTTTCTTACCATTTCTCCAATTTCATATGTCTTACCAAGACCAGCTAACCCATTTGTTATATCTGTAAACCTGCTGAACATTGGGTTATAGATTCTCCCGGCTGCATCTGAAACTTTTCATATTGAGCCACTAGTATATCTATTCTTGTTTCTTTGACTTTATCAGTCCCTTCATAGGTGATTCTCAGCTTCTCCCACATCTCCATTGCAGATTTGCAAGCTGAGACTCTGTTAAACTCTTTCTTGCTAAGAGCACAACACAGGATACTCTTAGCTTTGCAGTTAGGGAGATCTTCTTTCTATCATCGTCTGTCCAATCTGCCTTGAGTTTAGGACAACGAGATTCTCCTTCTTCTATGATTGACCAGATCTGAAAATCGAATCCTTGCAAGAAGTACTCCATTCTGGTCTTCCAGTAAGTGTAGTCTTCACCGTCGAAGAGAGGAGGTCTTGACAGACTGACCTTCAATGTTTCCTTGAGCTGCCATTTGATCTTTTCTCTTCAGATCGTTGGATCTTTTTCTTTGTTGAAGAGACTATTTCTGATACCACTTGTTGCCCAGCTAGCAGCCCAGAGGGGGGGGGGTGAATGGGGCTTTAAAACTTCATCTACTAACCCTGTACACAAAAACATTCACACAAAATACACTTCGATGGATGTTAGTGATAGTGAAGATAAACAACAATCACACAAAGACAATCACACAACACAAGGAATTATCCTAGTTCGGATCTCCTCTCCTTAGGAGTCCTACGTCCAGTCCCTGAGCAAAATCTCAGGATTCACTACCAAGGTACAGTCCCCCTTAAGGACCCTTACACCCAGGCGCAGCTGGTCTTCCTTCAACCCGAAGGAATTACAACCCCCTGGATACCACACCAGGTCCTCCTTCAACACGAAGGGAAAGACACCCCTGGATCCCACCAGGTCTTCCTTCACAACAGAAGGGAACACAAAAAATAGTGATCAAAGAGATGATGCCCCTAGATCAAGCTTATAGAACACTGCTTGATCTGAAGCAAGGACTGAGAAGAAGAAGAGATCTACAATCAAGGACTCTTCTCAGACCGAAAGGCTCTCACACAGATGTAACTTAGCACCGAGAGCAAGAGCTAAAGCTAATGAGAGTTTGTGCTTGGCTCTAAGAATGGCTTGCAGAAGGTTGAAGGCGTTGTAGCTTATTATTCTCTAACCCTCTTAGATTGTCGAACTTCATTCTTCTATATATATCAACGTTTGAAATTTGAACTTTGGAGTGTCCGTTGTCTCTATGCATAAGTGTACATTAGACTGCTTGACCCTTGGAAGCTTCCAATCAACAGTCTTTTATCTTTTCATGCACGTAAAGAGAGGAGATCTTTTGTAATATCCTTTGGCTTCTATTTTGTCCAACGTTGTATGACGATGCTGTCAGTGACCTGCACGCATTACGAGCTCAACAATAGACAGCTAAGCTGTCTCTTGTCAGTCACAGTTAGATTGATTTTATACACAAATAAAGTTCATTCTGTTCTTCTAAAAAGATATTACCGAATAAGCAGGAGAATAGACTATATCATCTGCATGCATGCAGTGATACGTACTATCGTAATAAATGCATTGCTGTCAAAAATATACGAAGACTTTGACTTTTCAACAAATTCAAAAATCAGCTCGAAAGGCAATCGTTATTTTCCACGAAATCGTTATATGCATGACTTATGAAATCGTTATGCAAATGAGTTGATATTCATGTAAATCGTTGTGCGCTCATAAGCACGCTGATGTACTAACAACCAAATCGTTTGTAGAGACAAATCGTTGTGACTCATAAGCAAATCGTTATGCACGAGTCGTTATAGTCAAGTTGTTAAGACAATGTGAACGAATCGTTATTTGCTGTATCGAATCGTTACAGCGATCAAGTCGTTATGTCTTAATGAATCGTTACAGTGACAAGAGTCGATATGTTAACTTATCGAATCGTTACAAGAATCAAATCGTTATTTACTTAGAAAATCGATGTGAGAACAATCGTTATGATCACTAAAGAAATCGTTATTAGAGCAAATCGTTATGATTACTAAAGAAATCGTTACGAGAGCAAATCGTTATGATTACTAAAGAAATCATTATGAGAGCAAATCGTTATGATTACTAAAAAAATCGTTACGAGAGCAAATCGTTATGATTACTAAAGAGATCGTTACGAGAGCAATCGTTATAAAAGAAAGCAAATACTAAAGAAATCGTTACGAGAGCAAATCTTTATGATTACTAAGAAATTGTTACGAGAACAATCGTTATGATCACTTATCGAATCGTTGTGAGGGCAAATCGTTGCGATCACTTATCGAATATGAAATCTTTATGAATGTAAGGAAATCGTTATATCTTCATAGAAATCGTTATGAACTTAGACATATATAATGCTTCAAACTTACATTGTTGTAGAGTGATAAATACTTACATCATGGTTGATTTGCTTGTTTACCCTTGGTTTATTTCCTGTGCTTAAAATCTCATAACAAATTGTTAGATTAACATTTATCATTGTTTTGTTAATCACCAAAATAGATATGTAATTAATTTAAATTACATGGAGAGAAACTGATCATCAAGGTGGTCCATGCCAGAAAGAAAGGGGTAAAAACAAGTGTCCCGTCGTGCCTCGAGTGCTCGAAGGCAGAGGGATGCGATAGCGGTGTACAAAGCACGTGAATAAACGAAGACAAGTGTCATTAATTATTGGGAGATTTAATAAATAATTACACTTAATTACCAAGATAGATTATTAAATATTTTAATAGGGTGTCACGACAATTATAAATGTTTAGTGTGTGCAAGTGTAAAGAAAATCATGAAAGCATGTATAATTGGGCATATGGTTTTTAATTATTAAATTTATAAACTATTACCAAATATTAATATTCAGATTAATACTATTCATAACAGTGCATAATTAAGTTTAAACAATGGTTAAATGGTATATATAGTAGGGGTATGTGTGCAATTTAAGGTTCTGGCGACATTTTGAAATCGCGACGGGGGTACCCGTCGCGTTTCATGTCGCGATGGGCGGTCCAGTCGCGTTTGCTGAACCGGCCGGGCTGGTGCGAGCCGGGAGGAAACCACGACGACTCGGACCGTCGTGTTCATGACGCGGCGGTTCAGCTGGTCGTGACCCTTCTGAGATCGCAACGGGTCGGGCCGTCGCGATTTCAGAAGGGCGGCCCGAACCCAGAAAGGAAAATCAGCCCTTTTTAGGTTGGGTCCATCCTTCTATGCATGCTACAGGTCTCTTTAAAAATCCATATAATCTTCGGAACATCCAAAATCATGAAACTAGTTTTAAACGAAAGTAGACATGTAGATGTATCATTAGCCATGAGTAATTAGATAATAGACAAGTAATGGGCATACTTTAATTAGTTTACTTTTCGGTGACCTAAAACATGCACAATCATGGTTTTCGATTTAATTCGCAAAGGATGCATGATGAAAATTAGGGGAAATAGAATCATTCGAAGTCTAACATCATGCAATATTTATGAGAATATTTGCAAGGCATGGGATCAAGTATACACCTGGATTGAAAGCATACATGTTGGTTCGGGTACATGATGATGACATGGATTAGAGTATTCAATACTCTCTCATAGAGTAATGAAAATTAGGGCATTCATAGGGCTTTGATAGAGGGGATCAAGGTCTACTTAGAGTCGAGTTTAATTAGGTTAAGCTGGAAAGATTGACTACCTTTTCACGCTGTAAAGAAATCCTAGGTTTTGGACGAAGTAGAAGGTGAGATCCTCTTGCTCCAAGCCCTTCTCTCCTTGCTCCTCGTCCTCAGCATTCTCTCTTCGTTCTCCAAGGCTCCAGTAATAAACTATGAGTTGGTAGGGACGAATTGGGGGTGTATTAGCTAGTTTAAGAGTCCAACTTAGTTAAAACTCTTACTTCTTTTCAAACTCCTAATTTCCACATTTATCTCCCTATTTCCTAGCATTTATCCACCTAATAGGATAGAGGAGTGGTTTAATTTCGTGGCCAAGGGGTTAGGATGGGATGATGACTCCTTTTTAGGATAATTATGGGTTATTTAATGATTATCTTAACCCTTTTCCTTTTATTACTAATTTAGGTACGAAATTAGCTTAATTAACTCCCATCCAAATGTGGGCTCTTCACAATTGGGCCCAATCATTCATGTTTGGACCACTTGTACAACCCCTTTCCTATTTTAGCTTAATGGGTTTTAATTTAATTCTCTTTATTTCAATTTAATCTCCCTTCATTCTAATTCAATTCTATTTATCACATTTATTTAATTAAAATTTTATTTTATTTAGAATTTATAAAAATCAGAGTTGCTACATGGCGCCTTCATATGTCAATTCTTGACACTTGGCCCAATTGTCCCGACAGCAAAACGACAAAAACTGTATGATGCGGTCAGAAGGCTGAACGCAACGACATGCCTGTCGCGTTCCCAATCGGAATGCGATAGCCATCCCGTCGCCTTCAAAAGGCGACAACTCGATACGTCGCTACCTTCATCAGAAGGTGGTTGACCAAGGAGGGATGTTACAATCTAACCAATAAAAAAACAATTTCGTTCTTGAAATTAAGGGCGAAACCCGGGGACGAAGGCAAGTAAACAAACCAATCGCTCAAACAAGTAAGAAAAATGCTCCTGCATCGCGTCCTCGCGCTCCCACATGGCCTCACCACCGACACAATTCTCCCAAACAACCTTGACGAACGGGATCTGCCTCCTATGCAACTGCTGCACTCTGCAGTCCACAACACTGACTGGGTACTCTGGCACTGACATATCTGGAGCAACCTTTAACTATGAGTAGTTCAACACGTGCAACGAATCTGACATGTATCTTCTCAGCTGCGAGACGTGGAAAACGTCGTGAACACCTACCAACTCAGACAGAAGAGCTAACCTGTACGTGACCTCACCTACCCACTCCAGAATGGGAAGGGACCAACAAACCTTGGGCTAAGCTTGCCCCTCTTCCCAAACTTGAGAACCCCCTTGGTTGGCGAGATCCGTAGAAACACACTGTCACCAGCCTCGAACTGAAGTGGCCTCTGGCGAACGTCTACATAGCTCTTCTGCCTGCTCTGTCTGTAGTCTATGTCTGATCAGTCTCACTATGTCTACACACTGTTGTACCAGTTCTGGCCCCAGTTACTGCCTCTCACCAACCTCGTGCTAGTGCAAAGGTGTCCGGCATGGTCTGCCATACAGAGCCTCGTAGGGCGCCATCCCAATGCTAGAGTGAAGGCTATTATTATACGCAAACTCTACCATGGGAAGGTGCGACTCCCACGTGCTGCCCCAATCTCGGCAACACGCTCTCAACATGTCCTCGAGGGTCTGTATGGTCCTCTTTGGCTGACCGTCTGTCTGCGGGCGGTAGGCTGAACTCAGTCTCAACTTGGTGCCCAGTGCCCTCTGAAAACTGCGCCAGAAATGAGAAGTGAACATTGGATCTCTATCGAAGACAATAGAGACCGGGGTCCTGTGCAACGACATGACTCTGTCCACAAACAATCTGGAAACCCTATCCACTATCCAAGCTTATCTGACTGGTAAGAAACGAGCTGTCTTCGTCAGTCGATCGACGATCACCCACACACTATCGTGCCCCTGCGAAGTACGAGGTAAACTAGTAGCAAAGTTCATGGTGATGTGCTCCCACTTCTACACAAGAATGGGTAACGACTGCAGCTTACCACTAGGACGCTGATGCTCCGCCTTCACCTGATGACAGGTAAGGCAGCGAGCAACAAACTTAGCAATATCTCTCTTCATCCCGGGCCACCATAAGAGTCCCCTCAAGTCGTGGTACATCTTGGTGGAACCAGAATGAACAGATTACCTCAATCTGTGTGCCTCAGCCAATAGCTCTTGCATGATGGCTGCTGGAACGTACAATCTGCCTCGGAACTTGACCTCGTTGTCCTCGTTCAGCTCTACCTCTGGCATCTGCAAGATATTTGCTAACTCTGTATCTGCACTCTGAGCCTCTACCACCTCTGATATGACTGGACAAACTGTCAAACTAGTCAACACTGCTCTGGCTCTGAGTCTCGATGGAGAAAACACTCCCCGAGCGGCATCCTCCAACAACCTCCAGTGTCTAACCAACAAAGAACTCAAGTGGGCTCCTGCTCAAAGCGTCTGCTACGACATTAGCCTTTCCTTTCCCGTTGATAGGAAAAGTAAAGTCGTAGTCCTTCAGGTACTCGACCCACCTGCGCTGCCTGAGGTTCAGATCTCTCTGTGTGAAGACATACTGTAAACTCCTTTGTCCGTGAACACCTCGAACACCTCACCGTACAAGTAGTGTCTCCACAACCTGAAGGCAAACACGATCGCTGCAAGCTTCAAGTTGTGTGTCAAGTAGTTCTGCTCATGCTTCTTCAACTGTCGAGAAGCATAAGCGACTACTCTCCCGTGCTGCATCAACATGGCACCAAGACCAGTCCCCGAAGCGTCAGTGTAGACAACAAAACCACCGCTACCAGACGATACAACAAGGATTGGAGCTGAAGTCAACCTGCTCTTTAGCTCCTGGAAACTCTGCTCACACTCTGCTATCCATACAAACCTGGTCTCTCGCCTGGTCAACCTTGTCAACGGCTCAGCAACTCTGGCGAAGTCCTGCACAAACCTCCTGTAGTAGCCTGCCAACCCCAGAAAACTGCACGCCTCTGCAACTATAGTGGGCTGGCCCCATGAAACCACTGCCTCGATCTTGGTGGGATCCACCGCTATTCCTGCACCTGAAACCATGTGACCAAGGAAGTGCACCTCCTTTAGCCAAAATTCACATTTGCTGAATTTGGCATAAAATTGGTGACTCCTTAGTGCCTCTAACACTAGCCTCAAGTGAACCTCGTGCTCCTCTGCTGTTCCTGAGTACACCAGGATGTCGTCCATGAACACTACCACAAGCCTGTCCAGGTACTCTCAGAACACACTGTGTATCATCTCCATGAAGGCTGTCGGTGCATTCGTGAGCCCAAAAGGCATCACGACAAACTCAAAGTGGTCGTAACGGGTATGGAAGGCTGATTTGGTAATATCTGACTCTCGGATTCTCAACTGGTAGTAGCCTGATCTCAAGTCAATCTTTAAGAACACTGAAACTGACTGCATCTGGTCAAACAAGTCATCGATCCTGGGCAACAGATACTTGTTCTTCACTTTTACCTGGTTTAGTTGTAGATAATCGATGCACATCCCGAGACTGCCATCCTTCTTCCTCACAAACAACACAGGCGCACCCAAAAGGCGAACGGCTCGGACGATTGAAGACCTTCTCAGTAACTCATCGAGTTGGCACTTTAACTCCTGCAGCTTTGCCGGCGCCATCCGTACGGTGCCTTGGACATAGGCATCGTCCCCGGAAGCAACTCAATGGAGAAATCTACCTCCCGCTCTGACGGTAAACCAAGTAGATCCTCCGGAAACACATCAGCAAAATCACAAACAATAGGTACGTCTGAAACAGATAGCTCGCCAGAATCCGAGAAACTTACAGAAGCAAGGTAAGCTACACAACCATCTCGGATCAGACGCCGAGCTCTACAGAAGGAAACGAAAGGTCGGCGGGTAGACTGGGTACCTCGGAAGCAAAGTACAGGTGCTCTAGGTATCTCGAACCGCACGGTGTTCCGCTGACAGTCCACCAACGTAGAGTGTGCCTCCAACCAATCCAGGCTTTCACTTGTTTCACACACACCACACTAAGTACTAACGATACTATTTAGTGTGATTTATTTTCAGATAAAATTTTAAAGTACAAGAAGTCCTATTCACCCACCCTCTATAGGACATCTAAAGCTCCATCTCAATCCAACATACACATCATCAAATTAATGTTATTCAAAAGTAAGTAAGTTTATATGAAAAAATAAACTCTAAAAATAGAGAATTTATGTAATGGCCGACTTCTGCCAGGTACGATTATATCAACTCACATCGAACGAGAGCAAGTCAGTACAAGGGAGAAAACCCCAACAATAGTCACATGAGCTGAGATATACACAAATAGAAAAAAAATATTACAGCAGAAAATAAATAACTTAAATTGAGCAGTAAATAGAGTAACAATAAACATCTAAATATATATCAATCAGAGGGCCCATCATGACTTTATTAACTCCAAATGAAAAAAACAAGTAGGATTCCTCTCTTCAACGTGTTAGCTATATACACAGTTTACAATCACATATTTATATATATTAAATTAAGGAAAATGACACTTTCATTAGTAAGATACATATTACAACATCTATATGTCGGGATCACTTAACTCCCAAATCGGCTCAACTAACTCAAAATATAATAAATTCAATATTATCTATAAATAGAGATTAAGTACTCAATTAAATAAAAAAATAAATTTGAAATGGCTTAGTTGCAAAAGTTAACATGATTAACTAAAATTAGAAATCTAATATAATCGATTTCATATGAAATCTAACATAGTCACTTAAATCAGTAAAAAATTTGATATGATCATTATTTAAATAGAAGAACAAACATGACCGATAAATTGGAAAGCTAAATAATCAATTAAGACCAGAAAAAACAACTTAATGGTTTAAAATCAGAAAACTAACTTAATTGGTAGATAAATATAATGCGCACAGCGAGCAACAATAATATGTAAAATTGTCATTTCAGATGTCTTCTAACATTTTTCAGGAACTCGGTTAAAAAAAAAACATAAACCAACAGATCTAATAATTTTTAATTTATATTAGTTTGTTGGGCTGAAACGGGCCTCAATGGACTAGCATGATTTTTTTTTTACTTTGATCTATTAAATTTAAGTTGGACTTAGGTTGGACTATTTTAGTGTTGGGTTGAACTGAATTTAGATTGGACCAATCCAAGCCCATCTATTGACATCCCTACTTTATGTGCGTGGATTCTGACAACGTTTGCTGAGTAGTTAAAAAAAAAGAGGAAAAATGGTTTGACGACTTTATTCAATAACACTTATTTAACACTACTCAAACACATTACGTAAATTTTAAAGCATTATGTGATATTTTGAAATTTATGTTATATGAGTGATGCCAAATATATATGTCAAATATATGTATCATCAAATTATTTTCTAAAAAAAGTAACTCTTAACGGCTGAGATGTTCTGCTACTGATGTGTCTGTTCACATATGCGTTGGAAATAAATGTGAAACTTCACTGTTTTCTACATATCTCATATTTGAAAGAGATGTTAGCATGTCTTCAAGATCTGTTCTTATATCTTTCAGTCCCTTTGAAAAGGGATGTTCTTATGTGTATTATTTTAGAATCATTATTTTTATATCTTTACACGGCCCCTATAGCAAGACAAGCATACATGATCCTAAAAATATTGTTAGAAAATTTATAGTTTTCAAGACATGTTATCTCGCAGAGAAATGTTTAATGTAAAAATACATTTATATTTGAGTTGTAAATGGATTCGTAAAATTTTAGATTAGATTCATAAATATTTATATTGAGCTCATAAAATGACATATTATGATATATTATTGTGGATAACGAGAGAACACTCTTATATTTTAAATACTAGAGTGCGGTTATAATAAGAATTTCTCTATCTCGAAAATGGATATAGTACTTTTTCTTTCAAAATGGTCTTTTGGGTTAAAGGATGCAAAGTTAGTCAAAACATGTTATCATCTTCTCATCAATCGACGTTTAAATTATTCTGAATCTTCATAATTACTCTTATGCTTCTACAGAACTGGTATTCGCTTTGATTAATATAATTGTCACCAAAGATGGCAGCTTGAGCATTTCTTTCTTTGAAGCAACTCTAATTTATACACCCTTTGCGTTAGGCCTTACGAGATATAGCTAGCTAGTGATTCCTGCCTTGTGTTCATATAGGTGTTGAAAAGAGAGAGAGATCCTCTGCACCATTTTTAGTACACTACTTCTTGATCCACAAAATTTTAAAAATATTTTAAAATTTACAAAAGATAAAACTTTTTATTATTATAAGAAGAGTAAATTTTACTAAAATCCCATTGAGGATAGGTAAACTCTAACAGAATGACTTATTCTCTAGGGTTGATTAATTATTTCAGTAAAAAATAGGTCAATCTAGTCGACCCTAAGAGAATGACTCATTTCCTTAAGATTTATCCATTTCCAATGAGATTTTATTTAAAATTACTCTTCTTATAATAATAAAAAAGCTTCTTATTTTCTAATATTTTAAAAATATTTTAAAAAAATTGTGGAGTAAAAAGTAGAGCACCAAATACTATGAAGAAAAACAGCAATACCGATAAAATTTCATCCAGCACTCCCGGACCTCTCTCTCTCTCTCTCTCCACCGGCTTCCGCAATGGCCACCGACGCCTCCCCCACCGCGAGCGCCACCGCCTTAGACGCCCAACTGTGATCGTGCGGCCTTTGGCCGCCGCACCTCCTTTCGATAAGCTCCCCCCATCAGTCGTCGCTCCCCCCCCCCCCCCTTCCTTCCTTCAATCCGTCGTCAGCCACCCCCCGCCACCCTCCGGCACCCATCCCCCCTCCACTGTGCATCCTTCCTGGCCCTGCCCCTACCCCTTCGGTACTCCATCCCCCTCCTCTTGCGCCCCCCTCTCATTCTTGAGTCTGGATCCTCTCGCCACCGAGGATATGTCCTTTAAGAAAAGGTTTTAAGATTCTAATTTTTGGAGGCTAAAACAGTCACTTCTCCTTTACCCTCCTCGTCCTCCATATCTCCTCGGCACAGGAACAGGGTTGGCAGGCAAACAATATGCTGGCTCTAGGGTTGATGTGATCTTCGATCGTAACAAGTGAATGCTGATGCCTCATGGGACTCTGCACTTCCTTCACAGATTGAGACATGATAAAGGCTCTGGGATTCCCCTGCAAGGTTTTCTTCATACCCCATGGTGTTTTCCTGTCTTCTTGTTCAAGAAGGGTCGGGAGGGAGGGGGTGATCTCTTTGTATTGTTTGCTTGTTATCATTCAACAACGAGTACTTTAGGCTACAAGGAATTGCTGCTGTGGGAAATTCATTGCCGAAGAAGGTTGGAATGGAGGGAAGATTATGGCATCTGCGGGTTGTGCTGGGTTTAGAAGGACAATGGTTATCCGAGGAAGAAGAGTAGTGTTAACGATGAGAGGAGAAAGTTGGTGAGAAATGCTATGGCGCTGTTTAACTCGATCCCCCATTTGGATTGGCTGAGAAGTGAAGTATTTCCGGGTTAAGCCACAATGATTTGAGCTCGAGTAGGGATTATTTCATTCTGCATTGAACGACCTTTCCCTCATGATTTCTCCTCAGTTTTGCATACCAAGATCCCTCAGCTGTAAAGAATTCTAAGCATCCATTCAGTTGTTTCACATGTTTTATTTTAAGTCAGGCAATGGAATTGATAAATTTAGAAATGAGCGAATTATCCTTTAGAAAGCATACCTACATATATTGCAAAAATAGTCCAATGGAATTGATAAAGTTAGAAATGAGCAAATTATCCTTTAGAATGCATGCCCACGTATATTACAGAAATAGTATGAGTCAGAATCTGCCTAGGCAGCTAGGGGCACCCAGCCGACTAATCGGCCTGCCCCGTCTAGTTGCCTATCATATATTTTAGTTTGGCCTTCTTCTGAAACATATGTCTTCAACTACAGGTATCTGCATATGCTTTTTGCAAAAGTGAAGCATATCATCCTAGAAAGAAGGGGATAACGATGGAGCTGACCCTAACACGCCCTGATGATTGGCACACACATCTTCGTGATGGTGACCTTCTTGAAGCAGTAGTTCCACACAGGTAAAAATTTTCCTTTCTTTATATGGTTCCCAATAGAACCAAGAAGGAAGGAGGTAAGGGAAGGCTCAAATAGGCTCAGATATCTCACTATCAATCCTTCTAAATAGGAAAGGATTGCGAAACCAGCTGTGTGTTGTAATACTTTGTAAACACATCCCCCTGCGCATCTGATGATAAAAAAAACTGTGTATAACTTTGCCTTGCTGAAAATAATTTCATATCCCCCACACTAAGATGCTGTAGTTGCTCCCTGACCTGACAGAAATTTGTTCTGCATGCAGTGCCAGTCTTTTTGGAAGAGCCATTGTTATGCCAAACCTGAAACCTCCTGTAACCACTACTGCTGCAGCTGTTGCTTACCGGGAATCTATACTAAAAGTATTGCCATTCAACAGTAATTTTAACCCTCTAATGACCCTATACTTGACAGACAATACAAGCCCGGAGGAGATCAAGCTTGCCAGTGAGTCCAACATGCATTTATTTGTTTTTTTTCAGCATGAGATATTCAATTTTCAGATAATCTGCTTGTGTTCTAATGATTTTGTATTTCCCATTGGTTTTCATTTTTTATCAAAAGATCTTTTGTTTCTTACTTGGAGCTACTTATCAGATTAACAGCTAATTGAATGGTTATCCTTTTGAACTATTTTCTTTCCAGTTTCATGTCTGTTGGTGGAACTCATGTATTATCTTTCCAGTTACAAGCTAGTGAAATCTTATATTAATCCACCATTTTACTAGTGATTTGAGAAAAAATCATGGTAATTTTATTATAAAATTACATTAAGTCAATTTCAGCTACTTATTTTATTGTCTTTTTCTAATATTTCTGCAAATCTGTGCTAGTTATTGTAAGTGAGTAAGTGTAATTTTGTGTATCTCGGAGGGAAGGAGGAAGGAAAACCATAATAGAACAAGAGTGACTAGAAGAGAGAAAATAGTGTCTAGAGAGAGAGGAAAAATTAAAAAGAGAATAAATGATAGAGAGAAATTACCTATCCATCCAAAGATTAGGAAGTAAGGAAAGTGGTTATGTTTTTCATGTTGTGTCATCCAAGGTTAGCAGCAAAAGACAGCAAAAGAAAAATCTAAAGTTAGTGGTCAACTGGAACTGTTTCTTTGTTTCACTAACAGGTCATATGCGTCTCCATATCAAACTTGTCCCGTTTCACTTCTCATCTCAGTTGGATTATTTCAAAACCCAAGTGTTTAAGACATGTAGTGTTTTACCAGCCAAGTTGCCGTGTCCGATTCTGGGCAGATCTTTTTTGTCAAAAGTGACCCCCTATAGCTATTTTGCATCATGTTGTGGAATGTTGATGTCAAGCAAATGGTCAGCCATAAAATTTGAACATGTTCTCAGCTCTTCACTGCATCTATTTGGCCCAAATTGATTGCATAAGGCTTCTGATTATGATTATCATTTCTTGTGCTTGCAGTGGAATTTGGATGTAAAATAGTTAAATTCATATTGTGATATTGCATGAAAGCGCTAAATCATGGTTCAAATATATGCTATGTTGTTTTCTTTTCTTTTCCCCTTTCTCAATATTTCCTTTTCATTTATCCAGGATACTGAGATTAGCTGATATGGGTCAATTTTGGGTGAACCTATGCCAAGACTGATACCATGCTCTTTAATCATGTGGGCTTTGAGAGGTGGTGACACTAAGTGCGAAGCTAAATAATGAAGATAACCAGAATTTTTTTTTATATCAAAACATTCTTAGAACTTTTGCAAGGATGCTGGGTGATTTTCTCATGGTAGCAAACATTGTTTGCTCTGATCAGACAGAGGAAGGAGAGGCATTGCGCTGTGTTCTGAGTAATGACCATATGATTGAGGAAGAGAAGTTTCAATGTAAAAGCTATCTAGCGAAATTCCTATAAAGGGATTTACTTAAAGTGTTTCTTTTAAAATGGGGCTTCACTGAAAGAGAGCAATAATGTGAGATTGATTGTCTCATTGTTCTATGATGTGCATGGGAGGAAGTAGTCAATTATAAAGATATGTTCCCATGTGGTTGGAAAAACTAAAATCGAGGTTGTGGTCCATGTTATTTGTGTATGATGTAGATTTCACATACCTGGTGATGAAGCCTCATTTTCTTCACGAAATGTGAGAGTAATCTGCATTCCATTAAGGTTTCTTATAAGATGCAGAGGGCTCCTTTTGAACTTGGTATTTCTAAATTCTATTATTTAAATATCAACCAGGAAACTATATGAGAAGTTATGCAATTCTGTTTCTGTTATGGATTCAGGAGCAAATGTGAATAGCGTTTGCCAAATTTATTTTCTCTGGAAAGTGGGGTTTTCAACAATCCATTAATAGTCAAAGAAGGAGAGGTACAAGCATGATTTTGGTCTGCTATCTGGAAAACAGGAAACCCCAGACACATGCAAATGGGAATTCTCCACAAGAGGAAGACACCCCCCAGCTACATTCAATATTTCCTTCATCCACAGTGACAAAGAAAATAATGGGATGAAAAGGATTAATTTTTTGTCAGTCATTGCCTTAGATATAGTGTTCAACCTATAAATATGTACAACTTTGAGTCTTGATTAAATAAATTAAAAGGTTATATTAGTTTGACCAAATAACTAGGCTATGCGAAAGAAAATTTCATGAAGAGATATAGATAAAATTTCAACTATCCGGATATTAAACCCTGATCATGAGTGGCATAATTTTTTTTATGTAAGTGATGATCTGATGATGTGTTGAAAGTAGTTGTTACAAGATGCTATTCAACATGGGCTGAGTTTTTATTTTAACTAGTTTTGCTGAAGATGGGTGCCTTTTCTAAGGATCTCCTATTGATGGTTTTCCATAAAATTATCCTTCCTCCACCCCCACAAAAAAAGGGAAGGAAAAGAACTTGAATAGTGGGTATATATGGGCGACTGTTGCAGGCCATTTTACACGTAGATGAGTGCTTTCTTCTGTATTTAACAACGAACTTGCAACTTTACTGGTGATGCTGTTATGATTTGTCAGGAAGGAGTGGAGTAGTGTATGCTGTGAAGTTATACCCCGCAGGAGCTACAACAAATTCCCAAGATGGTGTGACAGATATATTTGGCAAATGTTTACCTGTTCTTGAGGAGATGATAGAGCAGAATATGCCATTGCTGGTAATTAGTATATACCCAGAAATCTTTATGTCAAGAAATGTTGTTGTGGTTTGCTTTCATGTTCGAGCTTTATCCTTTTTCAGAAAATAAAATTCCCTTTGGTTTCTTGTTTGTTGGAATATGACTTTCCATGAAGCAGTGTCTATGTAAACCCTAAAATGTCAAGCTGGTGCATCAGGCTGTTATGTTTCCAGGTTGGGATAAAGGGAATGAAAGTTATTCCAGCCACCTGAATTACTCTTAGTGTTCTTAGGCAGTAATCTGGCACTGGGCTTTCAGAAGGATGTTCCAACATCAGAATTTGATAGTTGACTATAATGCCACGAAAAGTGCATGCTCCCCAATAAGAAATGGAAGCTTCATGCAAGAGAATATAATAAAATTAGTTGTCAGGAATTTCATTCATGGTCATAGATAGTTATTCACTGTGCTCAATGATTTCATATGTTGTCATCTAGAGTTTCTAATTTTCTATGCAAGACATCAAACTATTTCTTCATTTCCATACGTCTGAGTTTTGTTTTCTCTGTTAGAGTTTTAGTATTTTCCTTTCATGATTTTCTGTGAGGTGGGAATATTTTGAAGATGTCTTCCTTTGGCAGGTACATGGGGAGGTTACAGATCCTAATGTTGATGTCTTTGATCGTGAAAAAGTATTCATTGACACAATTTTAAGACCATTGATCCAGAGGCTTCCACAGCTAAAGCTTGTTATGGAGCACATCACTACAATAGATGCTGTGAAATTTATTGAGTCTTGCAGTGAAAGTATGTGTTGGATATTCTTCACTCTTTTTGTGCACATCTTGTTTCCTCACAGGGTTCTCATTATGTTCATAATCTCTTTCACCAGGCAATGTTGCTGCTACTGTGACACCCCAGCATCTTCTTCTGAATCGGAATTCACTGTTTCAGGGGGGATTGCAGCCTCATAATTACTGCCTTCCTGTGTTGAAACGAGAAAGTCACAGTATGTTCATTGATCCTCCTTTATTTTAAGATCATGACTGTGTTGGAAAAGACATGCTATTGGATTAGTTCTTATAATGGTATGGTTTTTTGCGCCAGACACGTTACTCTTCGGATGTTTAGTATTTGGAATAGCGAGTTGCTGATGTGTACTGTGATTTATTACGTAGGGCTATGGCAAGGGAGAAACATATTTTATTAGTTGTGGAATACCATAAACTGTTGTTTCAGGTGCTCAGTTAAATACTTGTAGAAATGTTTTATATTGTTTCAAGCACTTTGTCCAACTGAGGGTCCATGCCCAGCTTAAACACATAATGGTAATATCCAGATGTTATCTTGCCATCTAATTGCAGTCCATCATCACCAATTAGTAGCAGTGAGATGTTCTGTTGTACTTTAGTTCCTGCAAACACTTGTTTTCCCAAAATAAACCACAGCAGTGGACAGAATTTAATTTTCTTGCTGATGTCTTCTTCTTTGTAAAGGTGGACTTAAAACCTTGGGCATATGGGAGTTCTCTGACCAATGATTCCTATCCATAGTAACCAAATAAGTACATCCTTTTGCATGTGCTTGTTTCTCAGTTAACTTATTTGGCTGGTATTAACTAGGGTTCTGCTCTCTTTCCCCTTGGTCCGATTTGTCTGTGTTGTTAGTTATTACTAGCTTGTTAAATTTCTCAGCACAATGGTGGAAATTTGATAAAAAACGTCCTGCTTTTTGAAAACTTTTTCATATGACCTTGAGAAATATTTATTCATATATCATGGAGGATAAAGTAATTGTCACGGTTGAAGCATGATATTTCACACCAGTGATCTCTGTTCTTTACAGCTGCTGATGGTTCTAGTTAAAGAAATCCGTATACTTGGGTTTGCAGTTTTTTGTTTCCCAAAGTTGATGCTAGAGCCTAGGATGACTGTTGTTGCTACAGTTGTTTGCTTTCTCTTATCTTTCTGTTGGTTTGGGTCTTGGAACTTTACAGAGATGAGCAATTGGCATTGATGTCCATGGATGTTGTAAGGAGACATCTGGGAGCATTCCAGGGATGAGGAGGAAAAAGAGGGTGTGGTGCAAGTGGGGCACGGATTTTTGTCATTTGCCTCATATTGTCTGAAGCTAAACATAAGCTAGTTTTTTAAGGAACATGAAGATTTGTCCATATTAATTGTTTTGTTCTATTGACAATAAGTTAATAATATACAGTTAAGGTTCATACCAGAATTCTCAACCATGACATAGCAGTAGTGTTAAATTGCAAATTAGTAGGAAAATTATCATCACACTATACTGATGTTTGCATGTAGTTTCATTTCTTACATTCTTTACATGCACAGAATCTGAGTTTGTTCATCCTCTGTTTTCTAGTTCCAGAGAAGAATTAGCAATTTTTCTCGATGACTTCAGTTAAAGTAAAGAAAACAATTACTGTGACTTCTCTTGTTTGGTTCATTAGTTTGCAGATTACTTTTGCTTGGATTGCCTTGTTCCATATGGACTTAATTGAGGAGTTGTTGTTACCCTTGTGTAGGACAAGCTATTGTCTCAGCTGTAACAAGCGGAAGCAAACAGTTTTTCCTTGGGACTGATAGTGCACCTCATGAGAGACAAAGAAAAGAATGTTCATGTGGATGTGCAGGAATATATAATGCACCTGTTGCATTATCACTTTATGCAAAAGTGTTTGAGAAGGTAATCTGTCCATTCATTCATACCTCTTGAGCATCAATTAATGTGCTGTAAAAAAAAGAAAACTATATATCAAACTGCCTGGTTAGATTAAGTGGAGCGTGCAAATTGATGTATCCTATGATCAGCATGTAAACTTAGTGGTTACCAGTGGTAGGTGGATAGAAAATAGGTTGACAGTCTCTAGCACTGTTGCCTATCCACTAGGTACCGATTCTGGTGACAATAGGGCGATGCAATTCAAACTTTTGACAAATCTATATGAAATCAGAAATCTTGTGTGCAGCATCAGTATGGGAAGACTGTGGTATCAACAAGAATGGAGGATTGATAGATAGCCATCTTGCCTTTGAACTGAATTGCATGCTGTCTTGATAAAAACCTGTATCAGATAGACTTCTCATGTCAATGAGCCTAATGAGTTTCTGGGATTCCTTCGAATCACATAGTTGCCGATGTTTCTCTTACTTCAATTTCCTCACTAACACATTCCTTCATATTTTTCACTTGTTTTTGTACTCTTTTATCCTCGCGAGTACATCATTTTTGTTTTGACCTGGTTCCTCGCAAGTCAAAATAGTCGTGCTTTCTTAGGTTAGCTAATGAACGAGTCTTGATAATAGTTATGAAGTTCAACAGTGGTTCCCCTAGTGTACAAAGTACAGATATCACCAGGACAACCGTGTTACATCAAAGAATCAGAGGCATAAACTCATCAGTCCCCCCCCCCCCCCCCCCCCCCCCCCCCCCCCCGAAAAAAAAAAACTGTACTTGAAATTTGCATGGCACAGGCAGCTGATGTTTCCATGCAAGTAACGTGACCTTACAATCCACCTGTTGTTTTCATTTCTTTTGTAAAATTTTAGGCTGGTGCACTCGACAAACTGGAGGCGTTTACAAGCTTCAACGGGCCTGATTTTTATGGGCTTCCACGGAACACAACTACAATTACGCTGAGGAGGAGCCCATGGAAAGTGCCTGAATCATATTCCTACGCATCCGGAGAGATCATTCCGATGTTTGCCGGCCAGACTCTTGAGTGGCTCCCGGTGGCATCTCCATGATGATGACACCATTTTCGCAACTAACTTGTTATTTTTTGCTCTCTGTTCTCTGAAACAAAAACTCGTGAACTGTGAACAGCCTCACAGAGGGTGGTTATTTTCTTCCTCAAAAATGTCAGAATGGGCATTTCCTGCTATCGAATCGCATCAGACAGTGGTAGAACATAGTGCCCGGCACGTCCATTGTGTGCCCAAACTTGCCCCCGACTTTGATGAGAAAGCAAAGGGATGCAACAAGAAAAAGAAACTCCCCATGGAACAACAACCTAAATGCTGCCTCATTTGATGTTCTGGCAGCTAGCCTTATGTTGTTCTTGCCAACAGTCGAGTTGGGGGAATGGGGAGGATTAGTGATCTTAAAATGCGCGACTGCAAAGTGATCTGATGTCAGTCTTGGAGGACTTTAAAGGAGTGATTTGAAAGTAACTCACATATGTTGCAACTCTGATTTTATTTAGTTCTCATCTTAAACTCCACTGGCATGAATACAAGAGAAAGTGTGTATTTGAAAATATATCTCAATGGCAAGGTCTTTTCAAGTCCAGTTTTGGGTCTCCCTTTTGAAACTTTACCTCAAATGGATCTTAAAACCACCCGAGATGTTGTTTTATCCAGATCACGTGAGTTTTTGAACTCAGTCAACACACTTGATCAAACACCTTGGTTATTAACCAATGGGGCAAGAAGGACCGGAGCACCTTGACGTGAATGGGGTGGGCATACACTATCAGAAGTAGAGATGTTATTCCTTGAGCTGTTTGGTTTTAGGATAGTCGATCTGTCTCGATATCAAACATGATCTGAGGGTCCCCAATCAGATGGTTGACTCAATTCGAGTGACGATTCATCTAATCAGTCCTGCCCTCTTTTCCCATTTTTGTTTTCCCATATGCACGGGGAGGTTCTTAGCTCCAGATCTATTTCCATGTGGAATGAGACACTGGGATTAGTATATGGTCCCTCTTTTCGTACCATTCCCCTTTTTGAGCGAATGGACCGGGTTTTATTATAGGATTGGCATTTCCTGATCTATACTACGATTAATCTTTCATTGTTCCTCTGTTCCATTATATAGTATGAAAATTACTTTTAGGTAGGTTGATCGCATGCAATAGGGCCACGTCAAACGCCCTCCCCTCATGCCATCGACTACTGCCGATGTTATTTATGTTATATTATATTTACATAAATATGATATAATTTAATTTAATTAAATTCGATGAATCCATCTGAATTTTCATTACTCGTAAGAATTTCGTGTACCTGTTGCCTCTGCCATCTGTTGTGGCCATTATTACCATCTTCACTATCATCTATAGGCCTTAGAAGATTTTAGATATTGGAGTGGTGGCCTCATTGTGTTGTGATTCAAATTTTAAGAGCATGTTTGATATTTGAATAGTTCGGAGATAGAGTGAGGATATCTTCAAAATTTTAAGTATATTCTCATTATTTTGAGAATATTTCATTATATACCAAATATGCTCTAAAGGATAGGAAAGATGGTGACCAAAAGATATACAGAGAGGAATCTAATAATGAAGACTTAAGTGAGAGTGACACTAATGGAGATATTAATAATATGAATAGAAAGATCATAAGGGACCACAATATGTCCAATGTAGGAACCCAGTTCCCTATAATAGGGTGTGACTTGTGTGTTGTAATATTGGAAATATACTATGTATTCTAATAACAAAAAATGTATCATCATCTTGATTACTAAGAAAAGGTAATTGGTTACAACATTGTAGGGTCTAAATAAAAGTACCCTTGTTATAATGCATATTGGTTACCGCAGATCAAGCTAGAGTGACAATTGTATTAAGAAAAAGGGGGGTTTTGTCGTTTTTAATTTCCTATAACTAACATTTAATCCACATAACTTGATTATTTTTGTATTGGAATAAAATGACTTTAACTTTCATAGATTGGTCTCACAAAGTAGATCATTCTGTTGCTAACGAAAAGGATATATGCGTAAAGAAAATTTCATTTCACAAATTCAAGATTAAGATTTTTGTCGTGTTGTTGTGTATCGCAGTGGCACAGCCGTATATTAGGGGCAATGCGAGTCTCTAACACGATCGATTCGATTTAACTTATTTTGTTCTTTTTATTAGTATTATATTATTTTTCATATCTATATCATCCAGATTGAAGTATACCGGTGCGGTAAATTTGGATCTGGCTCGTGCCAATAAAAGGTCGGCACAGTCAATCCCTGTAGTATGACCAATCTTGAATTAAATAGTCAAGTCATGGAGAAATGAATTAATTTATAAAAAATATAAATGACCAAAAGTTAAAAATCTAAAGAAAATTGTGCACTGGTGGATGCAAATATATATATTTTTATTTTTAGGTAAATCTATTGGTTTTCATAGAAGAGATATAAAGTAGATTCCCTGCTGAGTTACACCAAACAGTTATAGACAATACACGTCCTTTATTAAAAGAGGGGCAGTTAAAAAAGAGCAGATAAAAAAAGAGACTAAGATCTTGTGGCCGGTGGAGAAAGGAATAGTTTCATACATCATACTCTTACGACAGGGATTGATATGAAGAAGAGAAAAGGACATGACTATTGCTTTAAATTTTAAAATTAATTTTTTTTCTATCATTAAATAAAATATGCGTTATCAATTATTATTCTACTCCTAAGGAGTTTTGGTATGCGACAAATAATTAGAGATCAAGAATTATCCATCATTTTTCTTTGAATAAGAAATACAAATATCGTTCCTATTTAATTTTTCATGTACGTCGCCGCTAACCTCAAATCTCAATACAAATCGAGAAAGCCGTAAGATCTTGAAGATTTCCAAATAATCGTTATATTGAAAACAAAGCATGATAAGTGACGAATAATGTGTAACTTAATTTTCAAGGGTATTTTACAAACTTCCAATAATTTCTCAATTATTATTCTTAAATAGGGGAAATATTTTCCAGACCTACCAAAATTGCTCTGGCTCCGGATATGGAATAAATTTGCGATGGAGACAGCAACTTGCACAATGTATTCGAGTATTAATTGTGCTCACGTATTTTTTTTTTTTAGATTAAATCTCTCTTCTCACGTAACAACATAAAATTCGAACTTATGACCTTTCATAGGAAAGGGAGACATTGATACCACTATGTAATTAAGGTTATTTGGTAGAAAGGTTGAGGTTAACTTAACCTATTATATATGGATGGATAAAGTAGTCTAAAATTAAGCGACTTTTCAGTCTGATAGCCAATATTAACTCAGTGGAACAAAACGTAAACTACTCTTTAATACTTTTGACGTCCTAAGATGGGCTAACCTTTAATTTGTTTCCATTACACCTCCTGGATTAACACCGAGTTGACCCACATCTAACTTAGGACAAATTATGAACTTGTTATCTCCTCTACCAAATTAGGACAAATTAGTCGAGCTAATCACTCCGAGTTAAAACAATGGGTTAAGGTAGGATTTTACCTCTAGTGATCAGTGTGAATCACATACAAAACGTACTCACTTCCAACCCCACCTTTCACCAATCAACAAAGGGGTAGGGCCCGCCTTCTTTGTCCGATGGGGTGATGGTTTTTTAGTTGGATAGCGCAGTGGCTCTGCCATTGGGCGCGCATTGTCCTGCCTCGGGTTTTAGACCCAGGGACCCCTCTCACCCGTCGAAATCTCCGCCGAAGCCTTCCACAATTTTTTTGAAAAAACTCCTTTTAATATGCCGAAGCACTCCAAAATAAGGTTGGATCCCTATTCCTAGGGTGTGCAGCGAGATAGCCTACCACTGGGCTACCCCTAGGCTCCGATGCGGTGTTGGTGCAGAGCAGATATGTTTGGAGTAATGGAGGTAAGAATAGGCCAATCATATATACAAAGTAACAAAACACTGATCCAAGAGAACAACTTTTTATTCCACTGAATCAGTAACGCTTGCGGATTGATTTGACGTGCGGATTCTGTATTTGTCAAACAAATGTGATAGACGTGAGATTTAAATTCGAGCTAATTTCGACGGGATTGATGGGATGACTTTTTTTACTCTAATCAATGTCAATCGTGATGCAAATATTTCTCTTAAATCATATGAGGAGAGAAGGGGAGAGGGCATGGGAACGGGGGAAAGTAGGCGGGCCACCAAATAAGGACTGGTGCCAAAGGAGGTGGTGTCCACCCCTTCTTTGATTGATGTCGACAGAGACAGAGGTGGGTGCCAATTATTTCACGGTAAAGGGAAGGGGGAGTGATCTCTTGTGTGGCTGTGGACAGAGATGGGTCACCAACACAGACCTCATCATCCCCAGCAATGGAACGATAACTCTCTTTCTCGGCTTTTCTCGGTCCGGCTGATGGGTTTGTAGGCCGACACGGACCGGACACCATATGAAACGAGGCTCTCTCGCTCGCTCAACTGTGAATCGCGACCGTTCGATGGATGTGGACATCGCAGGACCACCACGCGGGGCTTTCTCTGACATGTTAACGTCTCTGTGGGTGGTTTCCAATTATTTGCCCAGTTGAGGGGAATGTCTGCTTCGGAGATTGGACTAATAAGTCAGTGGTGGTCGGATTAGATGATGATCGGCTACGTACTCGATTTTTATACAAGATCAACAACATTCGGAGTTGGGTGTTGCACCAAATCTCTGTTTGTAATAATAGCTCTTTTTTTCTTGGTCGCCCAAGTTATTTTTGTTGTCATTCTCTAAGATATATTAATCATGGTTGGCCGTACCACGGTACGGCTAAACCGCACCGTGTCTGGGTTTTTGCAAGCCCAAGCACGGTTGGGTCACCTCAATAGGGTGACCCGGTGTGCCGCGACGGCACGTCACTACACGCCGCAGCTCGGTCCAGTTCGTTCTATTAATTCTATTTGTTTTTCATACCTCTCTCATATCCGGTATATTTAAGTGTTCTAAATAGTGTTTAATTGAGATAAAATTTTAAACATAAACTAATTAAGAGATGATATAAATTATAATATTTTTTTAATTATTTTTTTGTCAAGTAAAAATTGTCCCAAAAATCATTATAATATCCACTTAATCAATACATCTATGCATAAGTAATGTTGAGCAACTACTCCTAAGAAAATTATTTAATATTTTAAATTATTATAAAATTGTGATTTTGTTATGACAAATTTTTTTTAAAAGACTCTTTACAAATTAAATACATATACCACAGAAAATATTTTGGACAACTTCATCTCGAAAATTCTTCAAAGTCCACAGACTACTCTATATATCACACTAACTTCGAATATAGTCTTCGACTTTCTGAAGTCGAATTATAGTCTGCAAGTTTTTCTCGAAAACTTTTCCAAGTCCACAAACTACTCTATATGTATCATACTAAATCCGACTGTTGACTCTGACTCTATAAAGTCGAAGTGTTCTGAGTCTTGTGTTCTGAACTCCAACTCTCTGAAGTCGAATGCGACTCTCCGACTCCCAAAAGTCGAAGTATTTGTTTTGTTTCTGTCTAAGTCTATGGAAGTCGAATGAATCTCTCCGACTTCTTAAAATCGAAGTATGACTTTCTAATACTCATCTATCCGACTTCTTGTAGTCGAATCTTACTATCTTACTGCAACTTCTGAGAATCGAATTTCTATGTCTGTCTTCATAATTCTGACTCCGACTTCTAAAGTCGAAGTACACCTTCTTCTGAATCCGACTTCTCTAACAGTTTGTATACTTGTACTTTTCTATACAGATAGTATATTGTTTTCTTTATCTTCGTGATTCATCTATGTAAATGTAACCCTTGTCAGAACTCATTACTCTTATATGTCTCTTAAATATTAATAGTCCATCAGATTATCATTAATTAATATTCTGATAAGATGAGACATATTATATTCAAAATAATCTTCTAAATTTGTTTATGTTTATATCTGAAACTTTTAAACAAATTGGTCTCTTGCTTCATGACAGAAGGCCAGATTTTCGTCTCCCTTCAGAAGATATCCTACATTTATTGATTTCAGACGCATGAGTATCTGACAGAGGTTCACTACTACTGTCAGAACCACACCTTACTTTTTGGTGCAACTGTCTATTCATTTTTATTGGTCTGAAAGCTTGTCTGTCCAAGGTTCCATACTTTATATATTTTTTCTGACTCACCTACCTCAGAAAGTATGGAGGTATCCTCTCTTTGTGTCTTGTCTTCACTGCAGAATATTTATTAGGCACGTTTTCAACATGGAGCTTTCACAAAACATTTATTTAGAAGTTGACCTCTCAGCTGTGAAACTACAAGCCTTGTCTGAAGCCGTTGGAAAGCTAAAAAGGAAGGAGGACTTATGGATAACAACCTCAACCAACATCCAAAGGATAAAAAGTCTCTCCTCAAATGGCTAGATCTCTAACGGACACTTTCAAATGGCTACATTTTTCTAAAGCTTATATAGAAGCCGAAGTTTGAAAAAAACAACACAACACTTAGAGGGTGAAACCAGCTATCAACTTTCTCAACTCTCTTCTGCCTTCTGCTAGCAAGATCATCTACAAGCCTTCTCCTGAGCTGCAAGATCGAGAGCTTCCTCATTCAAAAAATCCTCCAAGCTCTCCTCTTCATAGAAGTCTTGTTGTTGGGTGGCATTTGTAATTGCGAATTCTTTTTGTCCACCCTTCCTCGTTCAGAAAGGATTACAGTTGTAATTCTAATTGGTTTTTCTCCTTTCTGAATTTGGGTATGTTTGCCTATTGTTAAGGCAAACACACAAGTGTTTTTACAATCTCAATTGTGCAACCTGGCAAGAGGTTTGTTCCTACTATACCCCTCTTGTGTAGGGAAGACCTTGTTGAAGGTAGTCTTTGTACCCCTGGTAAGGGAAGACTTGCTGTAAGACCCGGCCTCCTTGGGCCCTGTGGCCCCGTCCTCAGGGTCACGACATGCTCCTGGTCGCGACGTGGTCGCGACAGGGAGGCCGTCGTGACAAGGTTCGAGTCGCGACAACCAGGGCTGTCGCGTTTTGGTCGCGACGATATGGCCGTCGCGTTGTGGTCGCGCCGTCCGATGGTGTCGCGACGGCCCTTCTGAAAGAAGTGACTGGTGTCCTTTCTGTCAGAACATCTCTGTCGAGTGTCAGGCGCACATGCGTGAACGCGACGTGGTCGTCCGTCGCGATCGCTTTCCCGGTCTTCGAGGTTTTGACCTGCTTTTTTGGGTCGTGACGGAGGCGAACGTCGCGATAAGGTCGCGACGCCTAGGGGCGTCGCGACGAGAGTCTTATCGCGACATGTCATTCCGTCGCGTTCTGGGGGCCGCCGGGTTAAAACCCAAGGCCGTGCCCCATTTCCCCCTCTCGCCCTCTCAGCTATCTTTTCCCCCTCTCCTTCCCCTCTCGAGTTTCTCGTGCGGTTTCTTGGCAGATCGTGGTGCTTGAGGCGTCTGTGCTGAGGTGGTGTCGTCCCGCTCATGCAGGGGACGTGTTCGTGCCGTTTGGAGCGAGGAGGAGGCGTCCTTTCCTACGAGAAGGCCCTAATGGGTTCGTTCTTCGTGTGGAGGTAGGGACTCTTGATCCTCTCGCCCTAAGCATGCTCCCTTCCCCCTCTACATCGTGTTTCCTCTGTGGTTTGGGGCTTGGGAGTGTGAGAACTCCATGCTCGAGTTTGAGTGAGGTTTTCCTTGAGTGTAGATTCGTATAAATCTATGTCTGTGGGGCTTTAAGGGTGGTTTGGATGCTTTAATGGCTTTATTGCATGTTAAGCATGCTCCCCTCCCCTGTGGAATGCTTGTTTGGTGTTTTTGGGGCGGTCTCCGGAAGAAGCACTCCAGAACCCCCCTCTGCTGAAGACGCGACCCTTCTGGAGGTCGTGATCTTATCACGACGGACTTGCCAGTCGCGATAGGATCGCAACACTCCTGGGCGTCGCGACTTGGTCGCGACGGCTACGTCCGCCACGACAGGGTAGGGCGTCGCGACCAGGTCACGGTGGCCCGATGCGTCGCGACCTCAGCCGTGAGATAGATTTCTGATTCTTGCCGTTTTCGCTTCTTTTTACTGTACCCATGGCACCTGTGCTAGTTCCCTAGTGCAGTCTACACTAGTCTTTCGCTCGATGCTCGACACTTGAGGGCTTGTCCCGTGTGAGAGGTTGTTACCGTTGCCTGGGACCCCCATCCTCGGGAGCTTGTTGAGGGAGTACTCCGGGCTACGAGTGATCTCGAGTTGGCAGCCACCAGGCAGCCTCTGGAGCTTAGGGGAAAACGGTGGTTAGGACAGTGGCGTGTGAGTCACTTGCAGAGCTCTCGTGGGTGGTCTGGGACGCCGAGGACAGTTAGGAGTTCTACCCGGCACAGGCCAGCCAGTCCTTCTTCTCACTGCCTCGCTCCTTACTGCCCCGGAACCGTTGGAGAGGTCAGGCGTGGGACCATAGTCCGGCCAGACTACGACGGTTACTATTGTGTTACTTGTGTCCTACCTCGCTCTGACGAGACGTGAGGGTCACGACCCGGGTCGAGGACAAGACGTCGGTGGACGCACCTGACCGTGACTAGTGGTAGTGCTTTCCGTAGCTAGTGTTCCTTGTCCAGGCAGAGTTCCCTCCGTTTGTGTTTACTAGCCGTGTGGTGGTCACGACGAGCAGTCGTACGGAGTTTCCGACCATGTGTACTTTCCGTACCGTGCTAGTTGTAGTTTCACTTCCGCACTTCCATTTGTAGGTAGAAGATATAAACTGCTGTCATTCGTTTGATATTTATATTCTCCTGTCTGTTTAGAGCCAGTAGGAGATTGGTAGTCCCTACTGAGCTTCTGTTGTGAAGCTCATCCCTCCTTTTCCCAGGTGAGACTTCTCAGCAGTGGTAGGGCACGCGCTGGGTGGAGGAGACGGGGCGGTAGTCGGAGTCCCCATAGCTAGTAGTGGTTCCCCTTTTTCAATGTACATCACCCTCGGGGTATGCCCCTAAGGGACTTGTTCTTCCCCTACCTTTTACTTGTACTAGCGTGCGTGCGTTGGGACTGTACTTAGAGTGGTACGTGGTGGTCTCACTCTCTTTTCTGTTTCCGCACGTACACTTCTAGATTAACAGTTGACGTTTACTTCTGTTATATATCCTGTTAGACGTAGATTATAGCCCTTTCGGGTCCCTAGATCCGTGGGCGGCGACCATGAAAATTGGGTCCTCAGCGTGGGCCGAGGGTCAGGTTCTCGGGTTGTTACAGTTGGTATCAGAGTGAGAGTCTGACAGGACTTGTAATGGATTTGAACTGCAACAGGAAGTCCCAACGGTAGTACAAGTACACTGCTAGCTGCCCGAGTGGTATTGTTAACCCTTGTTGGTTGTGTGTCGTGTAGGACATGGCTCCGCGTAGGCACAGTCAGGCTAGACAGTTGATCGAGTAGCAGGATGAGTTCGAGATGCCCGCACAGGGGCAGGTCAAGGAGGAGGTGTTGGCAGATGAGTCAGTGGCACAGCCTCAGGGTGCAGCGGTAGGTGGGCAGCAGCAGCAGGAGTACCAGCCTCAGCCGCAGCAGTACGCAGACTGGTTTCCCTTAGCAGAGCAGTTCTTTAGGAACTTGTACCAGGGAGCATACCAGCCTGGGTAGGTAGTAGCAGGTGTTCAGTTTCCGGTACCTCCTTCAGTGGTGCCGGAGCAGCAGGTAGAGCCAGAGGTGGAGCAGCCAGAGCGTCAGCAGCGGTCGGGCACTGGGAGTACCCAGGCCGGGCAGCGGAGGACGGCGGTTACGGAGGACAGGACCGCTCTCCTTGAGAGGTTCCTGCGCCTTCGGCCACTGATGTTCCACAGTGAGTATGATCCAGACAAGGTAGAGAGCTGGACCCATGAGTTAGAGCGCATCTTCGAGACCATGGAGTGCGCTGAGGAGGACCAGGTTCGACTGGCAGTGTACCAGCTCAAGGGAGCAGCCCATGAGTGGTGGAGAGTTTAGAGGCAGACTCACTTCCAGGGGCAGAGGTTGGATCACATCACTTGGCAGCAGTTTTCGGAGGTCTTCCACGGCGAGTACTTCCCCAACTACGCTCGACGTGAGAGACGGGACCAGTTCCACGCGTTGGTTCAGGACGACCTCACAGTTTCGCAGTACCACCAGAGGTTTGTCCGGTTGTTGAGGCATGTGCCTCATGTCGCAGGTAGTGATCAGGCGTGTGCAGAGAGGTTCATAGCAGGACTGAGACCAGACCTGAGGTGGGGTGTGACGGCACACATGTGTACCACCTTGGGAGAGGCCGTGGTGAAGGCCACCACCTTGGACAGAGAGACCTGGCAGCCTCAGCAGCAGTAGCAGGGAGGAGCCTCTTCCAGGTCCTCGCCTTACCAGCGTCCAGCGGGTAGTCGTGGTAGTGCGACTTCCTCTTCCTCCGGCTCGAGCAGTTCCGACAGCGCTGAGATTCGCTCACAGTTTAGGAAGTTGTCTACTCACGAGGGCGGTCGGAGCCTATAGCAGAAGCGCTAATCTAGGTTTGCAGAGTAGTCAGATGTCCAGGGAGCCGAGCAGGGCGGTCAGGAGGCAGTTTGCTTCACCTGTGGCTTACCGGGCCACTTCAGGAGGGATTGCCCCATGGGGCAGGCCCCGCAGCAGCAGCAGCCAGTGAAGTATGCTCAGCAGTCGCCTCAGTACCAGTACCCCCCTCAGCAGCAGGCACCGCATCAGCAGCAGCAGGGGCAGTACCAGCAGCACGCTCAGCAGTTTCCGCAGTTGCAGTAGTACCAGCCGTACCAACAGCAGCCCTCAGCAGCCGCCGCAGCAGCAGCAGCCCCAGCAGCACCACAGCATGGGCGTGGTCGTGTGATGGCACTCACCCAGGAGCAGGCAGAGGCGTCAAACCTGTTTATAGTACTCTACCTATCCTTGGCAGAGCTGCTCGTGTTTTGGTCAACCCCGGTGCTTCTTGTGTTTTGCTTCCGAGGAATTCTATGAGTCCCTTGCTGTCACGCTCCTGAGAGGCAGTGTGACGTGATGGTCGATCTCCCGTCTGGTGACTATAAGCATTCCTTGGTTACTTGGAGGGTGTGGCAGTCGAGGTTGAGGGGCACCAGTTGCTGGCCAGGTTGTACGCACTGCAGCTTTGCGACTATGACGTCATCCTGGGCATGGACTGGTTGGAGGCTCACTCAGCCGTGGTTGATTGCCAGCGGAAGACCGTTCGGTTTAGGATACCTGGAGAGCCCGTCCTCTGCTTTCGAGGTATCCGTCCTACCCGTCGGCCATTTATTTCCTTGTGAGAGCTCGCCGTTTGATCTGCGATGGCTGTGTGGCGTACCTTGCTTTGGTTTGTTCTTTGGAGCCTAGCGGATCTTCAGTTTTTGACATGCCGATTGTTTCTGAGTTCCCCAACGTCTCCCGGAGGATCTACTTGGGTTGTCGCCTGAGCGGGAGGTAGAGTTCTCCATTGAGCTTTTGCCCGGTACGATGCCTTTATCCAAGGCACCCTACCAGATGGCCCCGTCGGAGCTGCGTGAGTTGAAGCGCCAGTTGTAGGAGCTTCTTGAGCTGGGCTTCATTCGCCTGAGTCATTTGCCGTGGGGCGCGCCTGTTTTGTTTGTGAGAAAGAAGGATGGCAGTCTTCATTTGTGCATCGATTATCGGCAGTTGAACCAGGTTCTGTGAAGAATAGGTATCCGTTGCCGAGGATCGATGATTTGTTTGATCAGTTGTAGTCAGCCAAAGTTTTCTCGAAGATTGACTTGAGATCCGGGTACTATCAGATGCGGATCAGAGAGTCAGATGTCGGTTTGACGACTTTCCGTTCCAGGTACGGTCACTTTGAGTTCGTCGTGATGCCTTTTGGGTTGACGAACGCACCCGCAACATTCATGGATCTGATGCATAGGTGTTCATTGAGTACCTAGATCGTTTTGTTGTTGTTTTTGTTGATGATATGTTGGTCTACTCGGCTTCTGAGGAGGAGCACGAGGAGCACCTGAGAATCGTGCTAGAGACCCTGCGGAGTCATTACCTTTATGCCAAGTTCGACAAGTGCAAATTTTGGCTGAGGGAGGTGCACTTTCTCGGGCACGTGATCTCGGGTTCTGGTGTGGCAGTGGACCCTACCAAGGTGTGTTAGGATCGGATAGGTGGATGGATCAGATCTAGAAGGGGGGTTGAATAGATCTAACACCAATTAATGCGGAAGCTTAAGCAATTCAAAATTACTTAGAATCAGAGATCAATTCACCCAAACAATTTACTGATCTGAAGTGTGATAAGTGTGTGTGAGCAAATCAATTAGTAGTGTGAGTGAAATCCCTATGCATACATCTAGCACAATACAAAGTCAAACCACAATTCAAACCACTGCACAGAGGATTTTTAGGTGGTTCGGAAATCACCTCCAGTGACTCCTACGTCCACCCCTCACACAGTGAGGCCACACTACTCAAAACCTTGAGTACAACACACTCTGGAGCACGACACTCCAAACACCCTTGAGTACGACGACTCAAGAAACAACCGGAGCACGACAACTCCAAACCCTTTGAGTACAATGACTCAAAGAAAACCCAGATATAGGTACGACGACCTACTCCACAAACCACTTATGAGTATGACGACTCACAGCACTTGAGCACAATGGCTCCAGAGCACTAAGGCTCCAAACCTGAGCACTACGGGTCCAAACCTTTGGACCATGAAAGATCCAAGTTCTGCTAGAACAAGCTCAGTTAGAGAATAGATCCTCTAGTCCAATCTATCTCAATACAATGATAAAAATAGAACAAACAGAATTAAGTGATCTGTGTAGAACACATACACAGATCACACAATGAAAACCTGGATGAACACTCCAAGAAAATAAATGAAATAGATGTGACTTGGATGTTCCTTGATGAGAAGACTTGCAGAAGCTTCGATTGAAGATGCTTGAAGGAATTCATTGGAGATCTTCTTCAATCCACGATGCTCTGCTTTGATGGCATCTGAAATGCCAGAAGTTCTTCTTCTATTGCTCCTCTTCAGTTGGATCTGCTCCCTATCTCAGCACAGCAGCTTCTCTTCAGAGATTCTCCTTGATTCCCACGTCCTTCCTCTTGAAAGGATGGTCTGCAACTTCTGGAGATGGAGCAAGATCTGGAAACCCCCTTTAGCCGCCAAACAGGTTCTTCAGGAAGTGTGTGGGCTCTCTTGCCTTTGGGGTACAATGAGCATGGGTATTTATAGCCCCATATGTCCATAAAGTGCCTTGGGGTACGTGGGCATAAAAACCTAGGTCAAATCCTTTGAACCCCAAGCGCCACGTGTCCAGATGATTTCACGAAATTGAGTTTTAGCCGGAGTGTGTCGACACTACTACAGAGTGTGTCGACACACTGTCCCAAACTGGTAGAATGGTTCTCTGGGAAGGGTCACTAGTGTCGACACTACTTCAGGCTGTGTCGACACACTATCTAGAACTGCCAAATAGGTCTTTTGGGAACTGGATCTAGTGTCGACACCACTTCAGGCTGTGTCGACACACTATTCAGACCTGTCAACTGGATCTCTGGGAGCTGGGACTAGTTTCGACACTACTTGATCCTGTGTCGACACCACTTGAGCATTTCTTCATCATTTTGCCTTAGGTTTGAACATTGTGTCGACACCAGTAGGGGTGTGTCGCACTACCATGACAAAATCTGTATACACCTGCAAAATTAACACATAAATCATTAGTACAAGATATTATCATTAAAATATGAGATATTAAACATCAAAACATGTTGTTTAAATATTATTGTGATATGTATAGAATGTACAACATGTTCAACATATCATCATCAAAATCACAATGTGTCATCATCAAAATCAAAGTATGAGTGATGTTCATAGTTATCATTAAATACAACTTTAGGAAATTCCAAAACACACTCAACCCAACAATCTCCCCCTTTTTGATGATGACAAAACATATGCACAATCTCCCAATAACCTGACTTCCTTAGCTGCAACAACTCCCCTTGACCATATGCACCCTTTGATCTTTCCTCCTTTGAACTTTCTCCCCCTAGACCTAGAGACCTTTCTCCCCCTAGATACCTTTCTCCCCCTTTTTGACAGCATCAAGAAGATAGATAAGAGAGAGAAACAAAAATTGTAGAAGATCAAGAAATGAAATGTAGGAAATGAATGTTCAGAAATGATCAAAATAAGTGAGGCAAAGTGATATTGACATACGAGAGAAATTATTGTGTTTTTGTTATTGTGCAACAAAGTTTAATCACAAAGACACACTCAACACAAAGTATAGCAAAGTATAATGATCTGAATGTGGTTAAAATAATGATGCAAATGTGAAATAAAGTGACCTATATGAGTGACCAAAAATTTTACAAGGATGTTAGGAGCTTTAAGTTTAACACAATGTGAAATAATAGGTCTAAACTCAGTAAACATGAACTTTATGAAGGTCTTAAGCTTTTTCATCCTGTCAATTTGATTTTTTTTCATTTTGAACTGGGAAAGAATACAAAATAAATTAGTTAATCTCACTTTTCAGTGCAAGAGATCATATGGATAGATGCAAGATCTCCTGATTACTTAGTGGTTTAACTTTCATTATCTTATACAGAGTTGAAAACTTTGATTTTCACTTTTTGACGCGAAACAAATCACTTTTTAGGTGAAATGGCCCGGTTACTCAGTGGTTCAAAAATTTGCATTGCTCTATTTGCATCTTTCCAAATTATTGATCATTTTCTTTTGATATTTTACAGGAATTTGATTGTGTTGGCCCTTTTGGTATGGCAGCAAGGTAACCTAGAGGGGGGGGGGTGAATAGTTTTTCCGAAATCTGAAATCAAAACGTGAACACTTAAAAGTTTGGTTAGTGTTAGAATGATGAAGAGTGGCAGTGCAGAAGCAAAAGAACAATCACATAAAGGACACAAGAGATTTATCCTGGTTCGGACCTTCCCACATAGAAGTCCTACGTCCAGTCCCCAGCAACCTCTTGGGATTTCACTAACCAAGGGTACAGTCCCCCTCAAGGACACTACAACACCCAGCACCCCAGCTGGTCTTCTTCTCTTTCCCGGCAAGAAGGCAGCCCACTTCTTTTCTAGGCTCAGAAGCAAACCTACTGGTACAAACCCCAGTGCGTTTTGCTAGACACAAACCCCTAGCTGGGTTACACACTGTATACAGTCCTACAGCTGGACAGAAATCTTTCTTAGAAAAGAAAGATCAGATTGAGAGCTATTACAAGATGAACACTCAGGACTTAGCTCACAGTCACAGACTCTCCCCCAAGATTACAATAAGCACAAGGAGAAAATGAAGAGAGAAGGAAGGAGGCTTGAAAGCTCGAATGCTTCAAATGCTTGAACACTTCTTCTTGGGCTCAGGCTCTCTCTCTTTTCCTTTGAGTGTATTTGGAGTTCAGGTTCCTCACTGGTTGTACACTCCTTCAAAGATTTTCAGAAAAGCTCACTACTGTTCTTCAGCAATGCTTCATCTTTTATATGAGCAATTTAAAGAAATCCGTTGAAGAGATCCGTTGGAGCTCTTCTAGTCGTTGCTGATCTTTCTCTTCATTTGTCTTAATCAGACTCTAGTGGTCTTCGAGATCTGTCAGCATAGAAGAGAGTGTTTAGCATAAGAGAGTGTTTATAAGATATCAGTGCATGCTACTGTGTTTCTGCTAACATTCTGAAAATAGTAGTTCATATCTATTTGACAAGACTCTGAAATATGCATGCAGCTTTTTGTCAGAAGATATTTGACTTTTCATTTAAGCGCCAAGCATATTTGAAATATAAAGGCAATCTGTGTTTGAACAGAATCCATGAAGAAATCGTTATGAGCATGACTTATGAAATCGTTATGTGAAGAGTCGTTGCTCATTTGTAAACAAATCGTTGAACAAATCGATGTGATCATTTATGAATCGTTATGCAGCAAATCGTATGATCTCCTGAAGAAATCGTTGTGATCAATAAAGAAATCGATGTGATCACTTATGAAATCGTTATGAGACCAATTTCTTATCAAATCGTTGCGAAGACAAATCGATGTGAGGGCAAATCATTGCACTCACTTATCAAATCGTTATGAGACCGATTTCTTATCAAATTGTTGCGGTCACTTAAGAAATCGTTATGAGACCGATTTCTTATCAAATCGTTACAGTCACTTAAGAAATTGTTATGAGACCGATTTCTTATCAAATCGTTGCGGTCACTTAAGAAATCGTTATGAGACCGATTTCTTATCAAATCGTTGCGGTCACTTAAGAAATCGTTATGGCTTCTAAAGAAATCGTTATAGCGCTTATAAAATTAATTAAAACCAAATCGATGTAGCGCTTATTAATTTGACACTTAAACTGAAATCGATGTATATTGATTAAACATCGACTTTATCATTTTAGTGCGCCATAATGCATCAATGAGAGACTTAGCATTTTGTTATGAGATTGATGCTACACAGATGAAACAAAATATTCAATAACATTTAATCAACAAGGATATACTTGAAATCATCATAAGTTTTGTTATCACCAAAATACAAGGACAACTATAAAGTGGTTCAACAATCTCCCCCTTTTTGGTGATGACAAAATTTATGCGAATTTTCTGATAAAAATATATAAAGCATAGAGGTTTACGAAAATTCACAGATAATGCATACCATGCATACTCTCCCCCTTTTTGTCACAAACCAAAAAAGAAGGTTCTTACCATGGTATTCTCTCCCCTTTGTGAAAGAAATTCTTACCATTGAGGGGTTCAACAATGATTGACATAAATGAATAACTCCCCCTTAGTCTGTGCTCCCCCTGAATGAGAGACTCCACCTGAATGAAACTTGCAAATAATTGTTAGTAATAAGGACTAATTCAATTTTTGTGACTACTCTTTCTTTAGATGTGATTTGAATGAAAAGTTTACAGTCACTCCTGCCTTGAGCATCCTTGGTTTTTGATGCTCCAAGGCTATCCTGCAAGAAAATTACTCAAAGGTAGGTACCCAAATCCTTTTGGGTCCTTGATGGTTAGATGCATGAAAATATCCTTTAGGGATCCAAACTAAGTGCCTTGTTGTGCAGGTGTTTACAGTGTGTCCTAGTTTATTACAATGAGAACAACAATGAATATAGATTGTTTTGTTGTTCTTATTTTCTTTGTGCTGAGTTTTTAGAACGTGATTTCTGCAAACTTTTTCTTTTACAGGGGCCTTTTTCTGGGGCATCTTGGTTTCTTTTACAAATTTTGGTAGTGGATATTTGTCTGGAATCATGGCTTGTTTTCCTTTTTCTGAAGGTATGTATCCAAGCCCTTGTTTGTTATTTCCAGATTTTGATCCTTTTAAGCATAGGGCTAAAGATGTTTTCCCTTCAATTATTTTCTAACTGATTCTTTTAAATACATATTTCTTCAGTTAGAGTTTTAATTTTTCTTCTAACTCTAACTTCTCATTATTCTTGCTTTTCAAATCTTCATTTAAAAGATAATTTTTATCTTTACATTCTTTTAATTGTTCTTCTAGTTGCTCCAATTCGGATTTAAGATCAGAATTGGTGTTTTCCAAGCAAGTAGAGTTGTTTTTCAGATTTTTTAGTTCTTTTACAACCCCCTTATGTTTTTCATACAGTTCATTAAAGACTTCTTCTAAGGCTTCTGATTCTGACCCTGAATCTGTGCAAGAATTAAAAAATGAGTCAGAATGTACCTCATCTAGTCCCACCATGAGGGCTAGATTTACCTGCTCCTTTTCGGAATCTGAGCTTGATGATTCTGAGCTTGTGACCTCATCATTTTCCCAAGCAGCTGCCATGCCTCTTCTTTTAAATTTCTTGTGCTGCTTCTTGGGCTTCTCGGTTTGACTAGTCTTCTTGGGTCTTGGACAATTTGGTCTCAGATGCCCAGGTTTTCTGCATTCATAGCATACTGGTTCTTTCTCCTTTTTCTCCTTTCTTGGATCCTTCTTGATCTGTTTTCTTCTTCTTTAAAATCTTTCTTGTACAATACTTCATCAGCATCATTATCTTCAGAATCTACATTTTGGGAACTAGAAGAGGAAGAGGTGGAAGGAGCAGCTACAACCTTAAGAGCATCAGTACATTTCTTCTTAGATGAGCTTTCAGACAATCGCTCCATATTTATTTCATGTGCCATGAGAGAACCTATTAAATTATCATTGACAAATTGGTTAAATCATGGGCCTCTTCAATAGCATTACTTTAGGTGTCCATGAAATAGTTAAGGACCTAAGTATTTTTCTAACGGTTTCTTCATTAGAAAGAATTTTTCCAAGAGAATTTAAACCTACTACTATGCTTGAAAATCTATTGTACATAGTAGTGATATTTTCGTTTTGAAGCATTTTAAATTGTTCGTATTGTGAAACAAGAATATCTATCCTAGTTTGTTCACTTTATCTGTTCCTTCATAAGTTATCTGTACCTTATCCCATATTTCTTTGGCAGATTTACAAGTAGATACTCTACTAAATTCCTTTTTAGATAAAGCACAACATAAAAAGTTCTTAGCTTTAAAATTTAGGGATAATTTATGCTATCTGCTGCTGTAATAGCAGTAGTGCCTTCAGCAGGAACATAACAAAATCACCTACCTCAATTACCTGCCACAAATCAAAGTCTATGCCTCGAATGAAGCATTCCATTCTCATTTTCCAGTATTGGTAATCTCTCCATCGAAGAATGGAGGTCTGGTGACTGATTGACCTTCAGCATATCCTTGAGCTGCCATGGATCTTTGCTCTAAGATCGTTGGATCTTCTTGAAAGTTCAGAGACCCGCTCTGATACCACTTGTTGGTCCTTTCGGTATGGCAGCAAGGTAACCTAGAGGGGGGGGGGGGTGAATAGGTTTTTCTGAAATCTGAAATCAAAACGTGAACACTTAAAAGTTTGGTTAGTGTTAGAATGATGAAGAGTGGCAGTGTGGAAGCAAAAGAACAATCACACAAAGGACACAAGAGATTTATCCTGGTTCGGCCCTTCCCACATAGAAGTCCTACGTCCAGTCCCCAAGCAACCTCTTGGGATTTCACTAACCAAGGGTACAGTCCCCCTCAAGGACACTACAACACCCAGCACCCCAGCTGGTCTTCTTCTCTTTCCCGGGCAAGAAGGCAGCCCACTTCTTTTCTAGGCTCAGAAGCAAACCTACTGGTACAAACCCCAGTGCGGTTCTGCTAGACACAAACCCCTAGCTGGGTTACACACTGTATACAGTCCTACAGTTGGACAGAAATCTTTCTTAGAAAAGAAAGATCAGATTGAGAGCTATTACAAGATGAACACTCAGGACTTAGCTCACAGTCACAGACTCTCCCCCAAGATTACAATGAGCACAGGGAGAAAATGAAGAGAGAAGGAAGGAGGCTTGAAAGCTCGAATGCTTCAAATACTTGAACACTTCTTCTTGGGCTCAGGCTCTTTCTCTCTTATCCTTTGAGTGTATTTGGAGTTCAAGTTCCTCACTGGTTGTACACTCCTTCAAAGATTTTCAGAAAAGCTCACTAGTGTTCTTCAGCAATGCTTCATCTTTTATATGGGCAATTTAAATAATCCGTTGAAGAGATCCGTTGAAGCTCTTCTAGTCGTTGCTGATCATTCTCTTCATTTGTCTTAATCAGACTCTGGAGGTCTTCGAGATCTGTCAGCATAGAAGAGAGTGTTAGCATAAGAGAGTGTTTATAAGATATCAGTGCATGCTACTGTGTTTCTGCTAACATTATGAAAATAGTAGTTCATATCTATTTGACAAGACTCTGAAATATGCATGCAACTTTTTGTCAGAAGATATTTGACTTTTCATTTAAGCGCCAAGCATATTTGAAATATAAGGCAATCTGTGTTTGAACAGAATCCATGAAGAAATCGTTATGAGCATGACTTATGAAATTGTTATGTGAAGAGTCGTTGCTCATTTGTAAACAAATCGTTGAACAAATCGATGTGATCATTTATGAAATCGTTATGCAAGCAAATCGTTATGATCTCCTGAAGAAATCGTGTGATCAATAAAGAATCGATGTGATCACTTATGAAATCGTTATGAGACCAATTTCTTATCAAATCGTTGCGAAGGCAAATCGATGTGAGGGCAAATCATTGCACTCACTTATCAAATCGTTACGAGACCGATTTCTTATCAAATCGTTGCGGTCACTTAAGAAATCGTTATGAGACAGATTTCTTATCAAATCGTTGCGGTCACTTAAGAAATCGTTATGAGACCGATTTCTTATCAAATCGTTGCGGTCACTTAAGAAATCGTTATGAGACCGATTTCTTACCAAATCGTTGCGGTCACTTAAGAAATCATTATGAGACCGATTTCTTATCAAATCGTGGCGGTCACTTAAGAAATCGTTATGAGACCGATTTCTTATCAAATCATTGCGGTCACTTAAGAAATCGTTATGGATTCTAAAGAAATCGTTATAGCGCTTATAAAATCAATTAAAACCAAATCGATGTAGTGCTTATTAATTTGGCACTTAAACTGAAATCGTTGTATATTGATTAAACATCGAATTTATCATTTTAGTGCGCCATATTGCATCAATGAGAGACTTAGCATTTTGTTATGAGATTGATGCGACACAGATAAAACAAAATATTCAATAACATTTAATCAACAAGGATATACTTGAAATCATCATAAGTTTTGTTATCACCAAAATACAAGGACAACTATAAAGTGGTTCAACAGATTGCTATGACAAGAAAGACATGACTACGAATTTAGAGAGATTATTCATAACATGTGGTAAAAATGAAGCTTAAACATGCCATGTTAAATAGTAAAGCCACTCATGTGCCTACAAGTGTTTTACAAATCATTTTAAAAACATTCAGTATTAAGATTGCTTAACCTTGAAATGATAATAAATCTTTGAAATTAACTAATGCACAATGAGTTTAGTTTCAATGTTTTAATTCTCTCATAAGAAAATAGCACAAGGATTCAAAGATTCTGATGACTTTGGGGCTCAGTATAGACAACAAATGTCAAGTGAAATGAGTGAAGAATATACAATGACTCCCCCTCAACAATTGCATAAAAGAAATCTTGGTACTTGGCGGAGACATATACTCACGCATAGTGAAAGTGTCCAGACAAGCCTAACTTGCCTTTCTTCAAATCACTATTTGATATACCAAGAATTTCAATGCAACTGAGAAGTAGGAATTTATTTGCAAGAAGTTTTGTCAATAAACTGAATGGGAGTTGTTGATAAATCAGATATGAAAGAATATTTCTTTAGCATTTCACTCAAAGAATCTTTTGACTCACTTCCCCATAAGATATGCATGATATGAAATGATCATTTAAGCAGTTTAGATATGTTCATTCCAAACAGTTTGCACAGAAAGAATATGAACATTTTGCACTTTTTCAAATGCACTCCCCCTTAATATGTGCATGGAATGAAAAAACTAGCAAGCAATTCACACATGATTATGCATACAATTAGCTTTATGCATAACATGACTTTTGGTACTTGGCGGAGTACGTTACTCACGCATAATGATAGCTTCCAAACAAGCATAACTTATTTTTCCACATGTCATCATTTGATATACCAAAAAGTCAAAGCTGTTGATATGCACACAGAATCATGGGCACAATTAAGCAAGCATGATAACACAAACATGATTCCAAAAGTTAAAACACAAAGTTATTGTTGGGAGTAGCATCAGAACACATTTTTCATTGTTCAGATAAAAAATCAACCATCATTTCAATTCAGGCAATTCAATTTGAAATGATAAAGAAGTTTTACCTGAATGGACTTCAATGCTTTTCAAAGATTTTACCTGTGTTCTCCAATCATTTCTTGCCTTGCACAGCCAATATCTTGAATCCATTTACAATGTATGACTGCAAGACTCCTCAGCTTACTGATCAAGCTGGTTTTGAGACCCACACTTGCTTGGGTCCTGCAATGAAATCAATGTTAGTGTGCAATAAAGATTTTTGAATCCAAAATGATTTTATTTTTGATATAGATGCATTTCTTTCATTGACAGAACTATGAGCAGAATTAGTTCCAAATTTTCTTTTTGCCTTGCTCAATGCATCTATGTTTTCATGAAGTTTTCTAATTTTTAGATTTTTAATATAAGCAGAAACAAAATATTTTGTGCAACATTTCTATGCCTATACACATGGAATTTCTGAACATGCACAACAAAATCATTTCTGTACCAACAGTCCCTAGAAATATGACCAATTTTATAACAATGAAAGCATTGGACTGATTTGGCATGTTTATTGAAATGTTGATCTCTATTCCAGCAAAATTTGGCTAATGACCAGGTTTATTACAATTAAAGCAAATGAGATCATTTCTTACCTGGTACTCACCTTGGCATGTATGCATTTGCTGGAATCTCCTTTTCATATGAGGAGAACTTACCATGAGGAGAAGGAGGTACCTTTTGGTGGCTCTTGGCATGATGTGAATTTGGAACTTGCCTTGGAGCTTTTTGAACTGATGGAGGAAGTAGATGAATCTTCTTGACAGTAGCATTTTTCTTTTCTCTGTCTGTTTCTGAACAAGAACTTTCACTAGTTTTTCATTAGAATTAGCAGAGTTCTTGTTTGCAGCAACTTTAACAAATGTTAATTTTATTTTATTTTATTTTTCTTATCTTTCACAGAAGCAAGACTTATGTATTTAGTATTCTTCAATTCATGTTGAAGCTTCTGTTTTTCAGCTTTAATGCAACAACTTCTTTTTCTGAAATTTGAAGTTTATTTTGCATGACATCTAAACCATTTTTCATCTTGTTCTTTTCATTTTCAATTGAGCAATTTGTTTTTCCAAATCAACAATTTTATTACTTAAATTGCTACAGTCATTGTCCAATGGTTTGTCATGTAACAAACATTCAATCTTCCTTTTTAGATGACTATTTTCTTCAACAAGTTGTTTGCATCTTTCATTTATTTGATGATCATGAGCCATGTTAGAAATCTGTTTGTTTAATTGATCATTGTCAAATTTGAAGTTTTCATTGAGATCAATCAATTTTTCATTTTCATCTTTCAAATCAAGATTTTCAAATTCCAACTGATCATGATCTTCTTTTAACTTGGACAACTTGTTTTCACAAATTTTGATTTTATCTTTTAGGCTTTCTTTTTCAGAATTCAGTTTTTGAACTTCACCTTTCAAATTCTCATTTTCTTGTGAAAGATCTTTATCATTATTTTGGAGCAATTCAAGTGTATTTTTCAAATTTTCACTTTCTTTTGGGCATGTTTTAAAGTCTTTTTCAAATCATTATTTTTAGTGTTCAGCTTTACATTAAGATTTTGTATCTTCTCACAGAATTCAATCAATTCAACATAAGACATGCCTTCATCTGCATCAGAATCAGAATTAGAATACATAGATGAGTCTAGAGTGGATGTACCTGACCTTGTAGACCCATCTGATTTCTTGTGTTTTGAAGAGGATGAAGAATGCTCTGAGCTCTTAGAATGTGCAGTGAGAGCCACAACCTTCTGAATTGTTGATTTTTTGGATTCATTGAGGCTCTTCTTTGCCATAAAGTACTTGTGAATTTCTTTTGCTCCTTTTCTTTGTGGTTCTTTTGAAAAACTTGATGAAGGTGAGACTGGTGATTTCTCTGAAATTATAATAGGAATTCATGCAGATAAAGAGATTTTCCATTATATCAAAACTCAAAAGACTATTAGATCTAATCACAGAGGAATTAGATCTAACAATTAGAGTGGTTAACCTGCAGAGACAGTGAAAGATCAAGCAAACGTTTCAAGCAATTACATAGAGATCAAACAGAAGCAACCAAATCAGATCAGTAACAGACATTAACCTTCTCTGATACCAATTGTTAGGATTGGATAGGTGGATGGATCAGATCTAGAAGGAGGGTTGAATAGATCTAACACCAATTAATGCGGAAGCTTAAGCAATTCAAAATTACTTCGAATCAGAGATCAATTCACCCAAACAATTTACTAATCTGAAGTGTGATTAGTGTGTGTGAGCAAATCAATTAGTGTGAGCGAAATCCCTATGCATGCATCTAGCGCAATACAAAGTCAAACCACAATTCAAACCACTACACAGAGGATTTTTAGGTGGTTCGAAAATCACCTCGTGACTCCTACGTCCACCCCTCACACAGTGAGGCCACACTACTCAAAACCTTGAGTATAACACACTCTGGAGCACGACAACTCCAAACACCCTTGAGCACGACGACTCAAGAAACAACCGGAGCACGACGACTCCAAACCCTTTGAGTACAATGACTTAAAGAAACCCAGGAGATATGTACGACGACCTACTCCACAAACCACTTATGAGTATGATGACTCACAAGCACTTGAGCACAACGGCTCCAGACACTAAGGCTCCAAACCTGAGCACTACGGCTCCAAACCTTTGGACCACGAAAGATCCAAGTTCTGCTAGAACAAGCTCAGTTAGAGAATAGATCCTCTAGCCCGATCTATCTCAATACAATGATAAAAATAGAACAAACAGAATTAAGTGATCTGTGTAGAACACATACACAGATCACACAATGAAAACCTGGATGAACACTCTAAGAAAATAAATGAAATAGATGTGACTTGGATGTTCCTTGATGAAGAAGACTTGCAGAAGCTTGGATTGAAGACGCTTGAAGGAATTCGTTGGAGATCTTCTTCAATCCATGATGCTCTGCTTTGATGGCATCTGAAATGCCAGAAGTTCTTCTTCTACTGCTCCTCTTCAGTTGGATCTGCTCCCTATCTCAGCACAGCAAGCTTCTCTCAGAGATTCTCCTTGATTCCCACGTCCTTCCTCTTGAAAGATGGTCTGCAACTTCTGGAGATGAGCAAGATCTGGAAACCCCCTTTTAGCCGCCAAACAGGTTCTTCAGGAAGTGTGTGGGCTCTCTTGCCTTTGGGGTACAAGGAGCATGGGTATTTATAGCCCCATATGTCCATAAAGTGCCTTGGGGTACGTGGGCATAAAAACCTAGGTCAAATCCTTTGAACCCCAAGCGGCCACGTGTCCAGATGATTTCACGAAATTGAGTTTAGCCGGAGTGTGTCGACACTACTACAGAGTGTGTCGACACACTGTCCCAAACTGGCAGAATTGGTTCTCTGGGAAGGGTCACTAGTGTCGACACTACTTCGGCTGTGTCGACCACTGTCCAGAACTGCCAAACAGGTCTTCTGGGAACTGGATCTAGTGTCGACACCACTTCAGGCTGTGTCGACACACTGTTCAGACTTGTCAACTGGGATCTCTGGGAGCTAGGACTAGTGTCGACACTACTTGATCCTGTGTCGACACCACTTGACCATTTCTTCATCATTTTGCCTTGGGTTTGAAACATTGTGTCGACACCAGTAGGGGTGTGTCGACACTACCATGACAAATCTGTATACACCTGCAAATTAACACATAAATCATTAGTACAAGATATTATCATTAAAATATGAGATATTAAACATCAAAAATATGTTGTTTAAACATTATTGTGATATGTATAGAATGTACAACATGTTCAACATATCATCATCAAAATCACAATGTGTCATCATCAAAATCAAGTATGAGTGATGTTCATTGGTTATCATTAAAATACAACTTTAGGAAATTCTAAAACACACTCAACCCAACAAGGTAGAGGCCGTGTTGTCGTGGGAGCAGCCCACATCGGTGTCAGAGGTCCGCAATTTTTTTGGTTTGGCCGTTACTACTGGAGGTTCATTCAGGATTTTGCCAAGTTAGCAGCGCCGTTGACCAGGTTGACTAGGCAGGACGTCAGGTTTGTTTGGTCAGAAGACTGTGAGCTGAGCTTCCGAGAGCTGAAGACGAGGTTGACATCAGCGCCATTGTTAGTCTTGCCGTTGGGCAGCGGTGGTTTTGTGGTCTATACCGATGCGTCGAGGTCAGGTTTGGGTGTCGTGCTGATGCAGCATGGTGGGGTCGTTGCCTATGCTTCTCGGCAGCTCAAGAAGCATGAGGAGAACTACCCCACCCACGACTTGGAGCTGGCAGCAGTGGTGTTCACTCTCAAGTTGTGGAGGCACTACCTATATGGCGAGGCTTTTCAGATCTTCACCGATCACCAGAGCTTGCAGTATATTTTCACCCAGAGGGATTTGAACTTGAGGCAGCGCCGATGGATGGAGTATTTGAAGGACTATGACCTAACCCTCTCCTATCACCTAGGAAGGGCTAACGTCGTAGTCGATGCTTTGAGTAGGCACGTGCGCTTGAGTTCGCTGATGGTCAGAGAGTGGAGGTTGTTCGAGGAGCTGTCCCAGGGAGTGTTCGTTCTGTCAAGGACCAGAGACCATGTGCAGTGGTGAGCAGTTTGTCAGTTTGGCCGTCAGTGTTCAGGCAGGTGTTGCAGGCACAGCAGGCAGACCCTCAGTTGGTAGACATTTTACAGATGCCAGATGTTGAGCTCGACGAGGACAGCGAGGTCAGATTCAGAGGCCGCTTGTACATTCCTGAGGAGGCGCACCAGGCAGTTTTGTCAGAGGCTCATAGATCGAGGTATGCTATTCTCCTGGCTCCACAAAGATGTACCATTGCTTGAGGAGGTCCTTCTGGTGGCCAGGGATGAAGAGGGGCATGGCAGAGTTTGTTGCTCGGTGCCTTACCTGTCAACAGGTGAAGGCCGAGCATCAGGCCCTAGTGGTGAGCTGCAGCCGTTGCCCATTCCCGAGTGGAAGTGGGACGACATCACCATGGACTTTGTGGTTGGTTTGCCCCGCACACCCGCAGAGGCACGATGGTATCTGGGTGATTGTGGATCGTTTGACCAAGGCAGCACACTTTCTTTCCGATCAGAATGTTGTGGTCAGTGGACAGGTTAGCCAGGCTATACGTGGACAGAGTTGTTTCGTTGCACGGGATCCTAGTTTTAGTCATCTCCGATAGAGATCCGAGGTTCACGTTAGGGTTTTGGCACAGTCTTCAGAGACCACTGGTATAGAGTTGAGGTTCAGCACAACGTACCACCCTCAGACAGATGGACAATCAGAGCGGACCATTTAGACACTGGAGGACATGCTGAGAGCGTGCTGTTTAGACTGGAGTGGCGCTTGGGAGTCGCACCTTACGATGGTAGAGTTCGCGTATAACAATAGTTATCACTCGAGCATCGGAACAGCACCATACGAGGCCTTATATGGTCGCCCGTGCAGGACTCCACTTCACTGGTTCGAGGTTGGTGAGAGGTAGCTTTTGGGGCCAGAGTTAGTGCAGTAGTGTGCAGACACGGTCAGTCTGATCAGGCAAGGCTTCGGGCAGCACAAAGCAGACAAAGAGTTACGCAGACATCCGCAGGAGACCGTTACAGTTCAGTGTTGGTGACCTTATTTTCTTACGGGTCTCGCCGACCAAGGCGTCATGAGGTTTGGTAGAAAGGGAAAGCTCAGTCCGAGGTACGTCGGGCCTTTCTCTATCACCGAGAGGGTCGGCGAGGTGGCTTACAGGTTGAGTCTTCCGGCAGAACTAGAAGGTGTGCACAGTGTGTTTCACGTTTCACAGCTCAGGAGGTACATCGCAGATCCTTCGCACGTGTTGGACTACTCACAGCTAGAGGTAGCTCCAGACTTGTCAGTGCCAGAGTACCCGGTCAGAGTTTTCGACTGCAGAGTTCAGCAGTTGCGTCGGAAGCAGATTCCGCTGGTGAAGGTTGTAATGCCCAAAAAAATTTTAATTGTTAGAGAAATGTGAATAATGTGGTTATTATTACCGTTAGATTTAAATAATTAGAATTTAGGATTAATAAGTGCTAATAAATGTTACCCCAGTGTCGTACGCAGACGTGCGTGCTTCTACAGGACGACACCAGAAAACTATAACGAAATAAAACTGAGAACACCATAATTTCTAGAAAAATGTGGAGATCTCAGAAATATAAATATCTGAATTTTTCAGCGTACGAACTTCGAGGATAAGTCGACGCGACTATTTTTCGGGTGAATTTTCACCCAGTGAAAAATAAAATCTAAAAATTAAATAAAAATCACTATAATTTGTAAAACTATTACATTAGTCTATGGTTGAAATTTAACACAAACGGACCCCGTTTGAATACATAAAAATGTGAATCATTGGGCCAGCCGAATTTAAGGCTAATTACGGTGGCCATTTTTATGGGAATTTCTGGACACTTACGTGTGAGGCCTTGGGAAGGCCAGCACACTTGAGGGAATAGGTAACACGTTAGTTACCATGTGTAACTTGCAGGGCATGCATGGGCTAGGTGGCTGTGGGTGGTTAAGTGGTTTTTACTTCCAACACCTGTGAACCGGCGTGGCATTGTGCATGGAGTGAGCTTGGAGTTATAAAACTCACTCCATAACCAGCTTGTAAACTTTCCCACGCAAACCTCTATTTCTTTCTCTTGTTCTTGCACTCTTTGTTCTGCTCTTGTTTCCCTGCTCCTTGCCGTTGGAACTGCTTGTGAGGAAGCTGTTGCTGCTGTGCACTCAAGGCTCTACCATGGGGGGGGTGTAGCTGTGAAGCCTGTAAGGCAAATTTTGGAGGTTGTTGTAGCTACACAGCAAGCTTCAGCTACTTCTTCTCTTACTTGTGGTTAATTATCCATCTTCTTCAAGCTAGGTAGAATTCTTTTCCTTTCTCTTTCAATCTTGCTCAATTGACTTGTTAGAGCTCAATTGACTTGTTAGGAAACATCCTATGTAGGTGGTTCCCTCCTCAAACTGTTGCTTAACTCTATAAACACTCTTAGAAGTGTATGTTTATCCTGTATAATTTCTTGTTGAATACCTAATTGTTGTTATAAGAGTGTTCCTCCAGTATCACGTTGTGTTTTAAACTACCAGCTGTAGGATTCAATCTTCTTTCCTTCTTCTCTGACTCTTGTACTTGAACTAGCCATCAAACTTATGGTTTTAATGTTCAAGCTCTTGTTTTAGTTCCATAATGCCTTTAGTACCATTTTTCAAGATCATGTAGGATTCTCTTCCTATTCTTCTTCTCTTCTTTCTACATTTCAACCGAATTCAGTAATTTGAAGTGATTCTTCACCATGTGTATGCTATTTTCCACATTCAGAAATAGTTCCATGATAAGAATTAAACCTTTCATCATGTTTAAATTAGTGTTTGGCCATGGGAGGCAATACATTCCTTCTCTTCCATCATAACTTGTTTAAATCTGAACTCATGTGGATATCACTGTGTAGTGTAGACTAAACTATGATAGTTCTTTCTCTTTCTTAGAGTTGATTTATTGAGAGACCATGAAGTCTCAAGTGAGTGTACTTCGATAAATGATTGATGGAAAAGAAGAGAGAGTTTTAAGGGAATTGCTCTTCCAGTAATTTCCCCTTGAGTTTGTCTCCTTGTTGATCATTCATGTGAACCATGTTCCATGTTCTCTCTTTCACTTCCTTCTTCCATTCTTAGTTCTAGAGTCTTATTTTGAAGTCACAAACTATGACGGTCCTCGCCGTTCAGACCCGCTAACCTAATAGCGAGCCTAACTCGAGTCCGCCTCTCGCGAACGGGCCGGAGCCTCGCAAGGGATATCAAACCACGAGTCCGTAGAAATATAAAGGAATCAACTCAAATATTCATAAGATCTGCCAATCTCATAAATATTTACATGAAATATACATAGATGTAGTACAGCTGTAACCAAACTATAACAGAACCTGGGGCATACCCCGATGTGAACAACAGAAAAGTAAAAATTACACTGCTGGTGGTGCTGACCCTCCACTGGACGATGGGCGCGAAATCTCCTGATCTCCCTCACCTGGTAGGAGGTAAGGGTGAGCCTCTCAAGTCACTGGCTCAGTAGGGAAATTCCCTATAAACTGAGCAAACCAACACAGGTAGCAAAGCAGGAAATGCTACACTAAAAATTTATATATTATCTAGCAGAATATGAAACTATAAGTGCCACTTACCATTTGCCGCTTAACAGGATTCAACGTAAATAAATAACAGCAAAACCAAACAGGTGTACGAGCTACTGTAGAGAAACGCCACACTCGAGCCACGTCAACTGGTTCGCGACACCAGTTACTGATCCGGACAAACAACACAGGACTACCTCTTAGTCTCGCAGCCACGGACGAAAGGTCCAGCTGCCGCTCCACTAAACAAGTACAAAGAACTGTGGAGTCCAACTAAACCACCACAACCTGCAGGTCACACACCTCGCAGGCCCATGCCTGGCACCTTTAGAGACTCTGACCCGAGCTCCCTAAAGTGAGGGACTGGAAAACAGGACTAGCTGGGGCCCAGTACATCTACTGATGTCCGTCTCCCCCAACTACGAGCGCGCTACAAGCGACAACACAACAAACTCTCTCTCTAGTCGCTGTCCCACTGCCGCCTTTCCCTCAGCCGGACGTACTACTCAGCACAGGAGTGAGGGTGTCCGGAAGACGACAAGACCTCATCGGTACCCAGTACCGGGACAAGCCCCGAGCACTCATGTGCCTGGCTCACACAAAACCTGGGGCTCCCACTGAAGAGGTATCCACGGAAGGCGTCAAACTACACGCCACGTACACAGAAACCACGTGCACAACGCACAAGCCACGTGAATCCTCCACGTAAACCACGTGAATACCATATAACCACACACCACATGCTCCCTGAGCGTAGAGAGAGTGCCATGCACCTCTTACTATCATCATATAACACACCATACTAAACGATAATTATACACTTACATATATTCTCGGATTGTCGCGACAGGGTGCAACGTCGCCTACAGGACGCGACGGCACGATAGTTCACCTTCTGAACGCGACGTATCGCGGTGTCGCGACTTGGTCACGACGCCAAGGGTCGTCGCCTTAGTAGGTGCGAACCCTAACCCGGGGTCCATCATTCAGATCAGCCAAACTCTTTAAAACCTACCGTTTTCATTCCGTTTTTATGCTTTAATGTGTTCCTACACATGCTATCTAAGGTTTAGAAAGTAGGAAACACATTATCCACATCACACGAATGATTCACGGATCAAAACATGGGAAATCTCCCTACCTTCGTGAAGAACGTGAATAACGATGCCCGCACGACGTTTCCTCCGCTCCACGTAGCATTCTCGTGGTGGAAACTCGTCAACCGAGCTCTAACAAGCCGAATCGCCCGAAAATCCCATAGCAAAACCCCCTAGCCGAGCAGAGCTTCTATGAGCTCTGTTCTGCCAGGGTTTCTTAAAAACGCAGTTCAGTTAAGAACGCGACGCCCTTCTAAGTCGCGACCTGAACGCGACGTACTCGGCCGTCACCTTCAGCCTGCTGACGCCAGCATGCATGCCCAGCGCGCGACATGCGGCGCACATGCAAACGTCAACTAAAACCAGCGGTGCCATGAACACGACACCATGAGCTGCCGCGTTCTAACGCGACGCTCCTCACTGTCACGTTCACAGTCTGTGAACCAGTGAGCACTTTGGGCCTAAACTTCCGGCCCACAAAGCCTCACAACCTGCGGAAAATGCCTGTCACACACAACATGGCCATACACTGGCCTCCACAACCACACAGGACGATCCGAACGGTTGGAACGTTACACAAACATCTTTAGTACAGTGAGTTTATTCCCTGTTTAAGGGTGTGTACCTTCAAGTTTCAGATTTGAATCCTTAAGTACTTCTGGAATTGAGTGTCCATATTGTAGGATTTTCTCTCTTTCTCTTTCCTTCTTTATTAGAATCCCCAAGTATGAGTGTATACTATATCCACCTTGATTGTGTTCTGAAAAGATCAATAGGTTTGCTCTTCTTTCCATTATGTCTATACTTTACCTAATGCTCATGTCTCAGCCAAAATATACTTGTGAAGAAATTCTTGTTAGATGCAAGAAAAATCTCTTAGAAGGGTTGTATATACTTAATCTTCATTTCATAAATTTTTCATACCATCCATTTTGTAGAAATCTTCTTCTTTCTCTTCTTCCTGTGTTCTGACTGTTTGCTGGAAACCAGTACTAGTGTCGACACCACCCCTGGACTGTGTCGACACCATAGCTTCCTGTGTTCTGACTATTTGCTGGAAACCAGCACTAGTGTCAACACCACCCCTGGACTGTGTCGACACCACAGCTTCCTTTGTTCTGACTGTTTGCTGGAAAACAACACTAGTGTCGACACACCCTTGGACTGTGTCGACACCACTGACTCATTTCTATTCAATGCCTTCTGAAATAATGGAAGTGTGTTGACACCACAGTGACTTGTGTTAACACAACATGTACCATTGTGAGGGATTATTCTTTTGTCATCCAAATCTAGCTATGGATTGTTCTTAAACACCCCAAGTTTGATTGTTTCCTACATGGCTACAACCTTTTGGAATTATTGGTATTAATCCCTAAACCTTTGTTCTATGAGAGATCTTGAGTACTTGTGTACCCTCACTTGAATCATTTACAAGAATGAATTATGATGACAATTTTGTGGGTCTTTGGACTCAATGAGAACAGGCACTGTCAGATTTCAGATTTCAGCACTTACCTTGCTCAAGTCCTTACTAAACCACCCCCATTGATCTAGCTAAATGCTTACTCATTCCTAGATGTTTCTACCACCTAAATACCTACCAAAATCAATCAAGTTTCTTTTCTCTTTACCATGAATCATCTCTTAAAGTTCCAAGCATAATTGACCTTGTGAGATCATCAACTTCTGTAATCAATGAAGGAATAGAGTTCCTAAGTTCTTGTGTGTGAATCATGAGTAAATCTTTGTGTGTCCTTGTTCCATTGCAAGGATGAATGTGTTTTGATGACAAGTTATGAGTCTTTGGACTCATTTGAGAAATATGCCTGGCAAATAAGGGCTGGTTCAGTCCTGGGGGGAGCGCCCGAATTCGTCAGTGGCCGCGCGGGGGCGATGAGGACTCGTGGATGTTGGCATACATCATTACATTTTTGATTAGTCATCACATCATGCTTGTGTGTGTGAAAATATGTCTGATTCTGAATTCAAGTATTATCCTGATTATTGATCTTGCTTCTAAACTATTCCTGTTCCATACGTGTTATCGAATTGGCTCATTTGTTCATTGTCTTGAACTCCCAGTGCTAGCAATCTATACCTGTTCTTACCTTGAGTATTTACATTTGAATCCTATTCATTTAAAGGAATTGAATTCTACTGGGCTAGTTAGCTCACCAATTCCACTTTTTCAGGTAATCTACAATTTTACAAGGCGGGACTTCGGGACTTGTGTGTGGAGAGACCAACCATGGCGGCATTTTATTTTTACAATGTAAATCAAGAACCATGTAAAACCTATTGAATGGTGAATAATAATTTTTTTTAGTAAAGCCTCTGAGCAAATTTACTGTTCAATTAGTTCAATTTTACTCTTGATTTCTCGTTCGTTCACGTTCCGACATTTATAGATATATTAAATGTCGTGACGTGACAGAAGGTCGTTTGGCAGAACCACGTAGGTGGCGAGGCCACCTGGGAGCGCGAGGATGAGATGCGCGAGCAGTTTCCCTATTTGTTTGATTGATTGGTATGCTATCTTCCATTTTTCTGCTTTCTGGGTTGAGACCGAGTTGCTTCATTTCGAGGACGAAATGTCTTAAGGTGGGTGGGATGTAAGACCCGGCCCCCTTGGGCCCTGTGGCCCCGTCCTCAGGGTCGCAACATGCTCCCTGGTCGCAACGTGGTTGCGACAAGGTTCGGGTCACGATGACCAGGGCTGTCGCGTTTTGGTCGCGACGGTATGGCCGTCGCATTGTGGTCGCGCCGTCCGATGGCGTCGTGACGGCCCTTCTGACAGACGTGACCAGTGTCCTTTCTGTCAGAATGGCTCTGTCGGGTGTCAGGCGCATGCGCGTGAACGCGACGTGGTCGTCTGTCGCGATCGCTTTCCCGTCTTCGAGGTTTTGACCTGCTTTTTGGGGTCGCGACGGAGGCGACCGTCGCGATAAGGTCGCGACGCCTAAGCGTCGCAACGAGAGTCTTATCATGACATGTCGTTCCGTCGCGTTCTGGGGGCTGCCGGGTTAAAATGCAAGGCCGCGCCCCATTTCCCCCTCTCGCCCTCTCGGCTCTCTTTTCCCCCTCTCCTTCCCCTCTAGAGTTTCTCATGTGGTTTCTTGGCGGATCGTGGTGCTTGAGGCGTCTGTGCTGAGGTGGTGTCGTCCCGCTCGTGCAGGGGACGTGTTCGTGCCGTTTGGAGCGAGGAGGAGGCGTCCTTTCCTACAAGAGGCCCTAACGGGTTCGTTCTTCGTGTGGAGGTAGGGACTCTTGATCCTCTCGCCCTAAGCATGCTCCCTTCCCCCCCTCTCATCGTGTTTCCTCTGTGGTTTGGGGCTTGGGAGTGTGAGAACTCCATGCTCGAGTTTGAGTGAGGTTTTCCTTGAGTGTAGATTCGTATAAATCCATGTCTGTGGGACTTTAAGGGTGGTTTGGATGCTTTAATGGCTTTCTTGCATGTTAAGCATGCTCCCCTCCCCCTGTGGAATGCTTGTTTGGTGTTTTTGGGGCGGTCTCTGGAAGAAGCGCTTCGAAACCCCCCTCTGCTGAAGATGCGACCCTTCTGGAGGTCGCGATCTTATCGCGACAGACTTGCAGGTCGTGATAGGATCGCGACGCTCCTGGGCATCGCGACCTTGTCGTGACGGCTACGTCTTCCGCAACAGCGTCGCGATAGGGAGGGCGTCGCGACCAGGTCGCGACGGCCCGATGCGTCGCGACCTCAGTCGTGAGACAGATTTCTAATTCTTGCCGTTTTCGCTTCTTTTTACTGTACCCGTGGCACCTGTGCTAGTTCCCTAGTGTGGTCTACACTAGTCTTTCGCCCGGTGCTCGGCACTTGAGGGCTTGTCCCGTGTGAGAGGTTGTTACCATTGCCTTGGACCCCCATCCTCGGGAGCCTGTTGAGAGAGTACTCCAGGCTACGAGTGTGCTCGAGTTGGCAGCCACCAGGCGGACTCTGGAGCTTAGGGGAAAACGGTGGTTAGGACAGTGGCATGTGAGTCACTTGCAGAGCTCTCGTGGGTGGTCTGGGACGCCGAGGACAGTTAGGAGTTCTACCCGGTGCAGGCCATCCAGTCCTTCTTCTCACTGCATCACTCCTTACGGCCCCGGAACCGTTTGGAGAGGTCAAGCGTGGGACCGTAGTCCGGCCAGAATATGGCGATTACTGTTGTGTTACTTGTGTCCTACCTCGCTCTGAAGAGACGTGAGGGTCAGGACCCGGGTCGAGGACAAGATGTCGGTGGACGCACCTGACCGTGACTAGTGGTAGTGCTTTCCGTAGCTAGTGTTCCTTGTCCAGGCAGAGTTCCCTCCGTTTGTGTTTACTAGCCGTGTGGTGGTCACGACGAGCAATCGTACGGAGTTTCCGACTGTGTGTACTTTTTGTACCATGCTAGTTGTAGTTTTGCTTCCGCACTTCCGTTTGTAGGTAGAAGATATAAATTGCTGTCATTCATTTGATATTTATATTCTCCTTCCTGTTTAGAGCCAGTAGGAGATTGGTAGTCCCTACTGAGCTTCTGTTGTGAAGCTCATCCCTCCTTTTCCCAGGTGAGACTTCTCAGCAGCGGCAGGGCACACGCCGGGCGGAGGAGACGGGGCGGTAGTCGGAGTCCCCGTAGCTAGCAGTGTTCCCCTTTTTTAGTGTACGTCACCCTCGGGGTTTGCCCCTAAGGGACTTGTTCTTCCCCTGTCTTTTACTTGTACTAGCGTGCGTGCGTTGGGGCTATACTTAGAGTGGTACGTGGTGGTCTCACTCTCTTTTCTGTTTCCGCACGTACACTTCTAGATTAGTAGTTGACGTTTACTTCCGTTACATATCCTGTTAGACGTAGATTATAGCCCTTCGGGTCCCTGGATCCGTGGGCAGCGACCGCGAAAATCGGTTCCTCGGCGTGGGCCGAGGGTCGGGTTCTCGGGTCGTTACACTTGCTTGGGAGCAAGTGCGCATGTAATTCCTCTCAAGGGTGAGAGAATGCCAAGTTCTCTTGGCAGTTAGTGAAATCTCAAGTGGTTAGCTTGAGGACTGGACATAGGACTTCTATGTGGGAAGGGTTGAACTAGGATAAAATTATTTATGCATATTGTGATTGTTTCCGCCAACTTACACTTGAATCACACACTACGCTAAATTCTAATAGCTTCATTTAGTGTTGTTTAATTTCAGATAAAATTTTAAAAGCGCAAGAAATCCTATTCACCCCCTCTAGGACATCATCAGTGACATTTCAATCCAACAAGTAACTCCTGATATTTATATTTTTACAATTAATATTTTTTTAATAATTATGATGACTTCAGATTTGACTTTATTTTCAGAACCAAATGTCGTCCCGTTGAAGTGCACAGAGGGTCGCCGTACTGCGTCAACTCTATGTGCACTTAAGAGATCTAAATGATGTCTAATTGAAATGAAATTTCAAACATAAGATAATTAAGAGATGATACAAATTATAGTAATTATAGTTTAATTTTTTAAATTAGTTTTTTGTCAAGTAAAAATTTTCTAAAAAATTATTAGGTCGACTTAATCTCAACATCTATGTATCAGTAACTCCTGATATTTATATTTTTAGAATCAGTACATTTTTCTAGTAATTATGATGACTTTAGATTTGACTTTATTTTTAGAACCAAATGTCATCTCGTTGAAGTGCACAGAGGTTCGCCATACCGTGGGAAACTCTGTGTGCACTTAAGAGGTCTAAATGATGTCTAATTGAGATGAAATTTCAAACATAAGCTAAGTAAGAGATGATACAAATTATAGTAATTATAGTTTAAAATTTTAAATTATTTCTGTCAAGTAAAAATTGTCCCAAAATCATTAGGTCGACTTAATCTCAACATCTATGCATCAATAATTCCTAATATTATATATTTTTAGAATCAATATATTTTTCTAGTAATTATGATGACTTCAAATTTGACTTTATTTTTGAAATCGAATGTCGTCCCGTTGAATTGCACACAATCAAGATAGTATTAGAATTTTATTAATAATAGAAAATATTCTAAAATTAAAGATAATTATGTTTTATATAAGTGATCATGTCTTACGCATAATTTACTCTCTCTTTAAATTTCTTAGTGTCATATTAATATTTTATTATAAATTTTAAGACGTTACAGTTGTGTTTCTGTTTTCGAATATTGTTGTTGATCTAATGGATACATTGGTTATATCATGAACAACTTTCATGAAGAGCCCAAAGACTGGATCACCCTCGTTCAGGCTGTAGAGAGGTCACACTCATTGCTAGTTTGGATCGCGATATGAGAGAGAAGGTCAAGAATAATTCACTATATCTTTAACCACATACCTTCATTTGATATGATTCTAGTTGGAACTCATAGAGGAAGTCATATGGAACAACTTTCATGAAGAAGCCTCAAAACGATATGCCCTTGTTTGAGATGTGTAAGACATGATAATCTTGTATATGTAGATCATGATATGAGATAGAATGTAAAGAATAATCTGCTATAACTTTGGGCACAGACCACCAATTGAGGTGATTCCACTTTGATGACGAAGCTGAATAAGAGTAGAACAACTTTGATGAGAACCTCGTGAGCATATCAGCCCATTTTCATGTAGTAGAAGGCGTAGTATCTCTGATAGTTCTGGAGGATATGAAGAGAAAGGGGAGAGAGAAATGGTGCAATGTTGAGAATGACTTCTTCTCTGGCTTTGAGATGATAGGACTTGGTGAGCAGAGCCTCCATGGGTCTCTTCACGTGGTGGTAGTCTTTTCCTATCCTATAGAGTCCTAAGATGTGTTTAAGAGAGAGAGAGAGTACAATCTCGAGTTAGAGAGAGAGTCCATGCATGAGAAGAGATAGAGAGTCTATCTTAAGTTTGGATGAAGAGTCTTCTTTTGAAGTTTGCTCATTTTAAATATTCACCAGTCACAAAACTAAAAAAAAAATCAAACAAGCCATTTTTTCCACCGTATCTCAGCGGTACGGTACGGTACGGTACCGTACCTTCCCACAGAGAATACGACACAGCCAATCCGGACGGCACGACGAACCTTGATATTAATATATGTTAGATTTCTGTTCGAACCGGAAGTCGTGAGGAGTTTACAATTTTGAGGGGAGGGGTGCGAATCCTTTTAACCTTGTACTTCAGAACAACAAAATTAGTGAGGCTTCCTGTCCAGATGAAAAATACATATTTCTCTATGTTTTAAGTCTAAAGATAGAGTATAAGAGATATGAACTTAATTGTAAGTTTGAGATTGACGACTCTGTCGTGTCTATCGCAGTGACACGACTATATCATATCATATTTGAGATTTTACTGATCTCGATATAGTCGATACAGTATGATAAAATTGATCAATCGATTCTTCTAGTAAATATCTCAAGACGATCTCAAATCGGTCAACTGATTTCTTTTTATTGATCTACTAATATTTTTTTATTGGTCGACCAATTTTTATGAGAGTAACATACAAATCTCATGATGTTTTTTTGATATTCAAAGAGAGACAAAAATCGGTTGATCGATTTCTGTCATGTAAGGATAATGTTCAGATCTCATGATCTAATTGATCTTCAAAAATAGGCAAAAATTGATCGACCGACTAAATATTTTCGGTCGACCGATCGATACGGTACGGATCATATCGTATCGTACTATGGAGAATCCGACACGATCGATTCACATGGTACGATCAATCTTGTGTTGAACCATTTTCTATTGATCCAACCACAAAAGGACGTGACCCAAACAGTGTGGGTCCCACGTCAACAACATCAGCAATATTAGAAGCGTATTTATAAGTGTTTGGTTGTATTTTTTTATCACTTTTTTTTTCTTAAATTTAAAAAGGAGGACGACAAACACATAAATATGTTTGGTAATTAGTTTTTTATTTTAGAGAGAAACTCATATCCCCATGTAATCTCTTTCAAAATAAAACAGTAGGAAATATTTTTTTTTTTAAATCACACACAAGACTCCCTCCTCCTCTTCCGGCTGCACCTCCCCTCCCCCATGCGAAGCCCCCCTTCTGTTTTTTCTACCAATACATCAATATAAATTTTTTAAAAAAATATTTTTGTCAAACAGATAACGTCAAATTTTTATAATTTTAAATTTTAAGTTAAAAATAGACCCCATAATTTAATTTTTTTTAAAAAAATATTCCCAAACACCGCATTAGTTGTTATTATTATTTTTTCATCTTATTAGTTCTAGTTAAAGCCATTTTTCAAAAGAAAAACAAGACAATCTTACGGGGTCCGGTTCCACCACGTATTTTATTCTCTTGTCTCATATATGTCTACATGGTGGTGGGCGCCAATGCATGCATGTTGCGGCAGATCTTATCTATACCAGGATTATTAATGTTCCTGTAAGACGATTTTTAATTTTCTTATTGTGTTCTTTTGTCTTTGATCGGATTGCACGCCAAGGATCATCATCATAATATATGATGAGGGAACTGCTAGCTAGTTGCAGTTTCATGCATGTCTAATTTTTCTTGTTTGTCCTGTCTCACAATATATACATGCATGATTCCTCTCTCCACAGGACGTGGATTATTATTAATTATCACCTTTCTTTCTTATCATCAAGCTAGGTCACTTCTGATATCTTAATATTATATATATATATATATATATATATACGGGCATCTGTTTTGGACTTGACTAGTATAATCAGGACAAGCAGCCTCTCCATTTCTCATTTTGTTGCAGAGCGCGTTGCTTGATTGATTAGTGTCATGGTTGGCCGCACCCGTGAATTGGATTCGACCAACGTTTGATATGTACTCAAGTGTACTGATTTAATTTGATTTTATTTTATTTATATTTAAATTTTAATAATAAAAAATTAAAATAAATTTAAAAAGTTTATCGGGCCAACTATATATGTCTAAAATCATAAGGTCCCAATATCAATGCAAATCAGATGCATTGGATCCGTTCGATTTGGTAAATGTCAGTGGACCAGATCTGAGTTGGATTCTTAGCGATCCAAACTCAAATCTTACGTACACACGCGTGATTTTTATAATAAAAAAGAACTTTTGTATATATGGACGTGTTATAGAAGTTTAATTATGTGAAAATTTATCTTATATTAATATATATATATATATATATATCCTCCTCTAACATTTTAAAAATAACTTGAAAGACCTTTCTGTCACATGCGGTGATAGAAGTAAATTATTTCGTTGATGGACGTCAATAATTGGAATAATGTTTAAGACTTTTTACATATATATACCTCTTAGAAGTCTAATTGTATGAAAATACGTCATGTATTTACATTTATATGTATATTGTATTAAAAAATGTCAATGTACACATATGAGAATTTTTTTTTTGCGTGAAATATCGTAAAATATCATGCGCTCTCTCTCTCTCTCTCTCTAGGTCCATCGCTACAACCCGCCCCTCCTCTCCTCTCTCTCAGACAAACTCGGTCCGGTGGACTCGTCTCTCTCCCACCACTAGCATTGGACAGAGAGATGCCCCTCTAGTGTCCTAACCTTTCTTTCTCTCCCTCCTTCTCTCTCTCTCTCTCTCTCTCTCTCTCTCTCTCTCTCTCCTCTCTCTCTCTCTCTCTCTCTCTCTCTCCTCTCCTCTCTCTCTCTCTCTCTCTCTCTCTCTCTCTCTCTCTCTCTTCAGGACAAACCCAATCTAGTAGATTGTGCTCTCTCTACTACCGACATCGAAGGGGGAGATGCCACACACACTCTCTCTATAGTGAGATGGGGGGAGGGAGAGAGATATATATGAAAGAGTACTTTTTATGGAGGAGTTTTTTTTACAAATATTGAGGGTACTTTAGATTCTTTGCTAAAGAAGTCCTACTGCAATAATGTCCGTCAATAAAACATCTTACTCTGTTCGGTCAATTATGACAAGGTCTCGCAAGACATTTCTAATGCATAAGAAGGGTATACACGCAATGCCATGCCCCCAAAATTTAAGCTAAACTGAGGGACTCGACCATGTGCGTAATGAAAAGCCAAAGATAATAATTTATACAAGAAGTGCACGACCCCCAAAGTTCAACCTCAACTTTAATCCTTCGTAAATAAATATTTTGACTTCCAATGTCAAATTAAATAATGACTCTCAGCTCCCAAGCAGCCCAAGTTGACATACCTCAGCTATGGGTCAACCGAAGAATGCCCACCCCAGAATCAAGCGTTTGGATTAGCTTGTGGACAGTTTCGGTCGACAAACAAGGCCATTGTTGTCGACAAACCAAGCCCAGGTCAACAGGCAATGGCATGGATGTTGATAGATTGAGTTATAGGTCAATAGACCCCAGGTCTGGTTGTCAACCGACAAGCCTTATCAAATGCCGCTAGATATTTTAAGCAAAAATTCAGAGCTCAATTAAAAATAGGGACATCAAACTTCAATATCTTATCATTAAATCCCCATTGATAACTCTATACAACGACTACTAGTTCACAAGGACAAACGTAGGGTCCACTCATAACTACATTAAAGCCCCAAAAGGGGAAGTTTATTACACATCAAACGACCATATACCCCTTCTTCCAAAGGATTTGGAACCCTCAATCACTCTTGCCCACCCCTTCTATCACCCCTTCTATCACCAAGGGTTCATCTTCACTACTTGAAAGTATTAAGCAAATTAATGAGCTTACACCCGGTAGGATTTACATATCAAGATACGAGTAAAATATAAATGATTAATGTATTATCAAGTAAAATTCCAAAGAGTATTAGGAGAACAACTTATGTAATAGTAACTTGACCATATGACAGATCAAGGTAACAAATTAATGGGATTCCTAATGATTCAAAATGCTGATTGATGAGAAAACAATGACACGGAATTTCAAGATAGATGCATATCAAAGGAACACGTGTCAGAAATGACCATCTTTCAAGGATTTCAAATCATATATAATTGAAAATGAACAATGACGAGATTGGTCATATTTTAGAAATTCAAAACTTGTACGCCACAATTAACAAATACTAAGAGTTGGCCATATTTTGGATAACACACGTACAAATGATCAAACATATCATATCAAACGAATGCACTTTCAATCTTACATGTCATATCAGTGTCATGCCACCACCACAAGTCCATACTCCCGCAGTTTATAAGTACGTCGAGGTGCTCCTCCCTAGGACCAGACATGACTCTATATTGCATAGACATGGGTCATTGGATCGAAGTCCCAAATAGTGCCAGAACATGTTGTGGCCAACAAAATTCCAAGGATAGACATTTAGTAGGGTTCCGTATAGATTCAAAAATACTCAGAAAATTCAAGAGTAACAAGGGTACCAACTTTAATAGTGTTAAAGGGCAGCAAGGGGGTGCTATCAGTTTAGTCCCAATTATGGTAAAAGGTTTAGATTTCCATGGTAGGCAAGAATAGCAAGGTGGAACTCCCAATCTCATTTTGAGGAAACTAATCAAGATGGTTAGAATTCTTTAGGATAAGTCTTCAAAACTTTAAAGCTTTTAGTATGTCATAGGAGTTCTTAAGACACTAGCCATCTAGGAAAATGCACCAGACTAGACCCAACAGAACAAAGGAAAAGTAGGTTCTGGATGGTCTTCTAAATCGCATCAAGGACAAGTAACACACATTACAAAGTTTAAACAAAGGCAAAAGAAGCTTTCAGGGAAGAAACAGTCCAAGGTTCTAAGAAGGAATGCCGTATTTAGGTGTACCAATTGGTGTTATCGATTGGCGGATGGCGACGTGTTAGGCCGTTGCGTTCATTTCGCGACACTCGTAGTCGCGATCGGTTGGGTCGTCACGTCCTTTAAGACAACAGTTGTCCCCATCGCATTTTGCCTTCTGAAGTGTGTATTGCTATGTTGGGCAGTGAAGGTCCCGTATGGACCTAGCCTTGATTATTTAGTATTGTTTTAAGATGTTTAAGCTTATTTAATGTTAATAAAGCATGACTTAGGGTCAATAGATCAGATGATGATTATGTTAATCATGTTAATTATGCTATTATATTAGAGTTATGTGGTTTATGTGTGTAGCGGTTGTATTGCGATGTAGTTGCAATGGAGGTCATATGATGACCAATGACAAGTAATTTTAGAATGTGGAATATCATGGTTTATAAATATAGGTTTATGAGTATGTTAAGTATTCGTTGTAGCTTGTGTGTTTGCGGAGTTTGGTGGTTCGGCACCTATTCTGAAATGCCTCTCTAGTCGGGTAACCCAGGTTCTTTGTGAGCCAGACACGTTGTGCTCGGGGTTTGTCCCAATACTGTGTGTACTGTAGAGGCCTGTGTCGTCTTCCTAGACACCCTCACTCGTTTCTTTGCTAAGTAGCTTGTCTGGATGAGGAAAAGATAACAGTGGGGTAGAGACTTAGTGTGCGAGTGTTCTCTATTTGGTTGCTTGTAGTGCGCTCGTGGTTGGGGGACAGACACCGGTAGACATACTTGTAACACCCCAAAATAATATTTATTGAAAGTTTAGAAAAATGTGATGATTTTGATTGTTAAACATAATCACTTTCATGAGATGTAATTATCTTTAATTTAAGAATTGTATTTATATTAATAAAATAATTCCAGTATCGTTTTTAGAGGTGCGTACTCCGATAGGACGTCACCAGAATTCGGTAACAGAATTGAAATTCAAAACACCTTAATTTTTAGAAAAATGTGTTAATGCTAGAAATATAAATATCCAGAATTATTGACGCATAAATATCAAGATTAAGTCGACACAATGATTTTCCGGACAATTTTTGCTGGGTGAAAAATTAATTCTAAAAATTAAACTAAAAGCACCATAATTTGTAAAACCTTCCAATTAGCCTATGTTTGAAATTTCAACTTGATTGGACATCATTTGGATACAAAAATGTAGGGACAAATGGACCACCTGAATTAACTCCCATTTACGTAACCAATTTTCTTTTAATACTTTGCTTACGTAACCATAGTTACGTAAGGCTTCTTACTACTTGGGTTATCGGGTTACACGTTTTACTCTACGTGTTGGCAGTAAAACCACTCAGTAAAACGTGGCAATGCTATAGGAGAAATGAGTTTTACGGCTACACATGTATGGCTACGTGCCATATATGTATGAGACCCGGACAGATATATAAACCTCCCCTTAAACCATCCTGAAGAGTCTTTACTCACTTGCTCACCATCGTGTTCCTCCTTCCACACTGCTCTTGCCGTGGCCTCTGCTGAAGCTCCTGTTGTAGTTCATGTTCTTGCTCCTGCCGTAGCTGCTCTTGCTGTAGCTGTAGCTACTGCTCTTGTTGAAGCTGCTACGGCTGGTTCCTTCATTGAAGAGAAGAGAAGGATCTTCAAACTTTCCTGTGACATGTAGGATTCTCTCCTTCTTGTCTCCTTCTTTTGTTAAGAACCTTGTGTCTAAGTGTCTTACCATGTACCTATCCTGACTTGTGTTCAGTTGAAACCAGTAGAAATGACTTTCTTTTCTGTGATCATGTCTCTTTTAGTTTATGTCCATATTTATAGTTGAAGTTCATATACTTTTGACGTGGAGTTTCCACTAGATGCAAGAAAGATTTTCTGAGAAGAGTTACATATACAATAACCTTCCTTTCATAAGTTTTCATGCCATCCATGTTGTAAAGATTTTACTCCTATTGTTCTATTTCTTTCCTTCATGTAGGATGTGTTTAGAAATGTATATAAGATCTATTAGGTGTTGTTTAATCATATATAGAATCATAGGAACTCTTAGACGAGTCTCCTGAGTTGATGTTAAACCATTCTTGGAAGCAAAACCTACTGCTGTCGATAGACAGAACCCATCTGTCGACAGATATCATGCTTCCAGAACCCAGAAATTCAGAACCACCAGTAGATGTCGATAGATAGAACTCATCTGTCGACATATGACAACCATCTGTCGACAACCATCTATGGCCTGTCGACAGCTAGGGGCCAGATCCCAGAATCAAGTTCTGGATGACCAGTAGCTGTCGACAGCCACCTTATGGCTGTCGACACACACCAGTCTATAATGTTAACTAGAACCACTACTTGCCCAACCCAAGGTGGCACACTTTGGTATTCACCAAAGAAGTTGTTTTCCTCATTTTCTTGGATTCTAACTACTATACCACTGAGAGGGATCATTTAATTGTCATCCACATCCAACTATGGATTGTTCTTAAACACCCTCAAGTATGATTGTTTCCTACATGGCTACAACTTTCTGGAGTCATTGGGATTGATCCCTAAACCTTTGTTACATGTGAGATTTTGAGTACTTGTGTACCATACTTGAATGTTTAACAGAAATGATTGTGATGACAACTTTGGGTCTTTGGGCTCATTTGAGATAAATGCCTGTGTAAGTGGGGATGATCTAGTCTCGGGAGGAGCATCCGAACTCGTTTACTGGCCGTACGGAACGATAATGGATCTACTGGATGTTTGGCATTACATCATACTTGCTTGATTGGTCATCATCTTATTCTGTCATGAGTTGATTATGTACTTGAACCAGAATGTGATTACTATCCTGATTTCTTTCTGTACAAGCTTAATTTAGTACTCTTTTTCTACGATTGTTGTCTATTGATATGAGTATATGATCATCCTTGATGTTCAGCATTACTATTAGTTAAGTTTCCTGCTTAACTCTTTGGTTATCTTAATCCTTTTGACTTGAAAGGTTAATCCTACTGGGCACAATTGCCCATTAAATCTTACTTTTTCTGGTGATCAGGAAGAGCCTAGCTCTTAAGGGGGTGTGCTGAGCATGACGACCTAACCATGGAATGTGATAGACCACTTTTTGAGGATTATAGTATAGATAGAAATGTTATTTTGTTTTCTTTTTCTCACTCCTCCTGTGGACTGTAGAGAGGAGTGTTATGTATGTAATACTTCCGCTGTAATTATGACAAATGTTTATATAATCCAAGTTCTATTTCTTAAGTCCATATTTCTACCATTTTCCGATAAATAGATATTTATTAGGACGTGACAGATTATTTGGTATCAGAAGCTTAGGTTCCATAAACCTAGGGAATAACCAGTGAGTTGGGGTAGAAATCTGGGATTAGTTATGAAGGTAATAGAAATTTCTGTATAAGAATATACATTTAATCTGTTATTTGTTACATAATGGAAATGAATGCTAAAGAATGGCTAGTGTCTGCAATGGAAGTACTCCGACAAGATGTGGAGTTGTATGCTCTAGAAAGCAGTAAAGTGAGAAACACCTACAGTAACACCATGACCAACAACTAGGGTCGGGCCACACACGACTCCCACAGAACCAGCAGAGTCAGACACAATGCGGAAGCAACCCTCGGCACACACACGCCGAGACAAAGAGCTCAAGGAATGCCGGAGCAACCACGTGAGACCAGAGTCTCACCATAAGCACGACCACCTCAGACCTCCACAAGGTCGAGGAAAGGTACACAGACAAGTGTCACCACGAACGACACCGAGCATCCACATGAGAAGGACATCTTACCACAAGCACGGCCACCTCAAACCTCCACAAGGTCGAGGGCCCACAAAAAAACCACCCTGAACCCCGTACACATCACGAGGTCAGGAAACCACACACGCCGGTGCCACCACGGACGACACCAAGGAACAAACTACAGAACAATGGTCGGGGCTAGCATAAGGCACACCGAGAGAACACATAACGCGGAAAGCACCAGAAGCACAGGCCAATAAGGCCAGACTAACGATGCCCACGGAAACTAGACATGGTCAGGCTATAACCGTCGTGCAAGCTAGGGCAACGGATCACACTTATAAACACGACTGAGAATAATGTCACAACAACAACAACCAAGCCACTGCCACTAGCAGCTAAGAGGAGGGCACACCAGCCACTCCCTCTACTCACCAGCCACCGGCTCCTGCCTACAACCTCCACGGAGAGTGAGGCTAGAGCCATCACAGAGAACATCACACACGAACAACCGCAGCCAATCGAGCTGCGGCCCCACACCTAACACCGCGATGTGGCTATGGAACCAACGCGAGAGAGGCAGTGAGAAGGACTAGCTGATCTGCGTCGGAAGAACAACCAAACCACCTCGGCGTCCCAGACTCAGCTAAGATAGCTCTACAAATGACTCTACGCCGTTGTCCCCTATTATTTTCCCTTAGCTCCACAGTCTGTCACTCGAGCACTCCCGCCGCCAGAGAACTCCCTCAACGGACACGCGGGGACTGGGGGTCCCAGGTAACGGTAACAACCTCTGAACGGAACAAGCCCTCGAGTGATAAGCACCGGTGTGAACTGGGAATAGGCAGGGCAACCACAACAAGCAAACGACACCATTGGCTTGTAACCAAGACAAGCCCAGCAGGTACAGGGCACGTACGGTACACCTCTTGGAACTCCCAGGAGGTCCGTCAGCCACATAGGCACACACACCTCAGCCAGAAACTCAGGATTACAGACAAGCTACAACAGCATAGAAGCCAGAAGATGACAAGAAGCCCATCGTAATTATAACCAAAAAGCGACACAGAACCTGTCGCGACCAGAAAGCGATAGCCATGGTGTTGCCTTCAGATGATGAACGCGACGTATATCGATCATCTGTTTTCATTGAAGATAGAGCCTGGGAAAGACCGCCCCAAGGCCCACACCCACAACCTGTAACGACCCGACCTCCCGGACCCCGCCAGGGGCCCGAAATTCGCGTCGCCACCCACGGATCCGAAGATCGGAAGGGTTATAAACAAGTCTAGTGAGATATGTATGAATTCCAATAACTATAACAATCTGTACATACACAAAAGGGTGTACAACGCGTCCCAAGCAAAAGCACAGGTACAAGAAGAAAGGTGCAGTCCTTAAGGGGCATACCCCGAGGACTTGCAAAGCACAACTCTCAGCTCACTCAGGCTACAAGAGCTCACAACGCTCGCTCTCATTGCTGCTGACAACAACGCGGCGCCACAGCCGCCTCCGCAACCCGTCCGACACCGAGCTCCCGCGACGACGAGCCCCTAGTTGAAGGAAGTAGGGGGGTGAGCCTCGCGAACAAGGCGCAGTAGGGATTACCAGTCCCTCACCGGCCAGAGCAGCAGGAACTCCGAAAACAGGAAACTACACTAGAAAGCTGTAAAGCGAGTAACACACTACAGCAGGGTACTACTAAGCAGCGGAAGAGAACAGTACAACGCCACGACCACCAACCAAGGTCGTGGCACACACACGACTCCCGCAGAAACCAACGGAGTCGGGCACAAAGCGGAGCAGTGCTCAGCACACCTGCCGAGACCACGGAACAACCAAGTGAGAACGACGTCTCACCGCAAGCACGGCCACCTCAGACCTCTACAAGGTCGAGGGCCACAAGCAGAACCACCCCGGACCGTGGACACGCCACCAGGTCGGGGAGCACACACGCCGGTGCCATCACGGGCTGGCACCCAGGAACGGGACCACGGAACCGAGAGAACACCGAAGCGAGAACCACCAGAAGCACGGTCTGCCAAGGCCAGACCAACGACGCCCACGGAAACTAGGCACAGCCGGGCTATAACCGCCGTGCAAGCTCGGGCAACGAGGAACACTTGGAAACGTCGTGAGGAAAACGTCGTCACAACAACAGCAACCAAGCCACCGCCGCTAGCAGCCAAGAGGGGGACCCGCAGTCCACACGCTCTGCTCGCTAGCCTAGCTCCTGCCTCCGCCCCCGCGAAGGGCGAGACAGAGCCGCCACAGAAACACACAACGCACGCAACACCGCAGCCTGGCCAAGCTGCGGCCTCACGCCTGACACCACTACGTGGCTCCGGAACCAACGCAGAGAGAGGCAGTGAGACAAAGGACTGTCTGGTCTGCGCCAGGAACTCCAAACACCTCGACGTCTCAGACCCAGACAAGAGAGCTCTACAAACGACTCATCGCCGCTGCCCAAACCTCGTTTTCCCCTCAGCTCAGAGTCCGCTCACGTGGGCTGCCAACTCGAGCACACTCGTAGCCCGGAGTACTCCCTCAACAGGCTCCCGAGGATGGGGGTCCCAGGAAACGGAGACAACCTCTAAATGGGACAAGCCCTCAAGTGCAGAGCACCGGGCGAAAAGAGAACAGGCGGGGCAATCACCACAAAAACGGCACAACTGACTTGTAACCAAGACAAGCCCAGCAGGCACGGGCACACACGGCACCCTTTCCGGAAACCGTGGAAGGGCCGTCGGCCAACTCCGGCACACACGGCACGACACGAGAAGTCGGAACACCGCGAGGCAGAACAAAAGTCAGAACAACCTAATCGCGACCACAGGTGTGTCGCCTTCAGAACAGGAAGGCGACAGCCAGCCTGTCGCTACCAGGTCACGACGACCAGGGGGCCGCCTTCTGACCTGAACGCGACATATCGACCTGTCGCGTTCAGCGTCAGAAGGCCGGACCTCAAGCGGGGCCATTGGCCCGCAACCAAACGGCACGGAGGCGAGAAGGCGACCAGGGCATCGTCGCTACCCCAAAAGGTAGAACGCGACGACTGCCCTGTCGCAACCCCGAAGGCGACAGCCGAGGTGCCGCCTTCAGAACAAAACCCGGAACTGAAGGGCAAAGGGGAACGCGACGGCCAACCTGTCGCTACCCGAAGGCGACAGGTTGCTCGTCGCCTCCAGACTGGTATCGCGACAGCCCCTGTCGCGATCACAGGCTGAGCCCCAAACGGAGCATGGGGGCCAACCATGGTCACCCCAAGCTACCACACAAGCACACACGGGGAGGGGAGCATGGGGAAAGCTATAAATCTAACTACAAAACCCGAGGGCTCCCGATCCACCCGGATGGGAGAGGGCACAAGAAATCCCTACCTTAGAACGGAGAAACCACCCCACGAAGGGGCCCTCGCGTCGGTTGGCCGCCTCCTCCTCGCTCCACGCACGCGCCGCCGCTCCGCACGAGCTCCCGGCCGCTCCACAGCGCCGATCGCCGGAGGGAGCCCTCCACCGCCTGAGAAGAGGGGAAAAGGGAGAGAGAGAGAGGAAGAAAGGGGGAAGAAAGGAGGGGCCAACGGCCTTAAGCCCTCGGAACCTGAGAACGCGACAAGATCCCTGTCGCGTTCCCAAAAGGAACGCGACACCCCACACGTCGCCTTCTCAAAAGTTCCGACAAGACCTCTGACAGGCCGACAGGCGCCAGACCACGTGTCGCGCGCGCAGGCGCCTCAGGTGAACGCGACACCTGGCACGTCGCCTTCACACCTGCGAAGCGGACACGTGGCACACAGCCACAGCAACAACCGGAACGCGACACAGGGGCCGTCGCCTTCCCAACCAGAAGGCGACAGGGAACATGTCGCGTTCAGAACGCGACACCCCTGCCCGACTCGATCCCAAGATCAACGCCAAGGCACACAGAACCCGAGGAGTTACACAAGATGCGACGAGAAAGCGACGCACCCGAACGTCGCGCACGGATGACTGTCGCGGTGGACACCCACGCCGCGACACCAACGCGTCACCCAGCCTGGACGCGTCAGTGGCCAGTCATCCCACGACACCGGACGGAAGCTGGGACACCGGGTGTTACAATCCCCCCCTTAAAACAATTTCGTCCTCGAAATTGGGACAAGCCCAACAATCCCGAGGCACGAAACGAAGCACGGGGAGTAAACGCAAGACCAGCGCGAAAAAGCCACTAAGTCTCAACACGACTTCCTTGTGGTAACAATCGCACAGCCAAACACGCGCGGCACACGCGAAGCCGGAAAAACTAACGGCTCACACAACGAGCCTCAAACATGCGGGAAGCACAGAATCGAAAACCAACGGCTCACAACATGCTCCAACACACCTGGAGCACCAAGCCGAGGAACCAACGGCTCACTCCAGCCACACGAAGGGCACCCAGACGGAACGACAACCCACCCGGTGCCGGGCGACCCGCCAAATTCGGCCCGAACAGCGGAAAACACCAGCCGAAAACTACACGGTTGCATTCACCAACAGACCTCGCTGTTGGGACCAACCCACCAACAACTCACTCTGTCGCCACCAAGACCCGACAGAGGACGCAGTTGCCAACAGCACGCAAGAAACACCTGAGAACCAACCACAAGTCTCAGAGGAACGGCCTTACGCTACTAGCAACAGCTAGCAACGGTCACCAGCTCAATCGAAAATCCACACGAGCGACGAGAACCAGAGCAACATCACGCTCGCAGAGAATCCGCAACACACGGAACAACGTCCACTGTCACCGCTAGGTCTCACCCAGACCTTCCTCGCGGTCCAACAGGGACAGCAACGCACGTGGAGGGACCCTCAACACGCGGAAACGACATCCTCTGTCACCACTAGGTCTCACTCAGACCTTCCTTGTGGCCCAACAGGGACACCAAACGCACGCAGAGCCACAAAAACTGGGAGCTACACGCTCCACAACGTGGCACACCGTGCCGAAAAACACGGAAGATGTCTGAGGTTAAGCCACAACCGGACACCTCACAACGCCGACAGATCACATGGTCGAGTACTAGCAAGCGATAGACCTCACTGTCACCGCACGAACCGACAGGAGGACTCCGCCATCGGCTTCCAGACTCACCAACGCCACGCACAACCACACGAGAAGCAAAACAACCGAGGGTCGAGGACAACACGTCGACCTCAGAAGGACCCAAACCGAAGCAGGGTACCACAACCGAACACACTCGCTCCCAAAGCGAGAGGGAAACTCGGACACATGCTACGACCAAAGCCTGGCGTACCACCGATAGGGCTACCTAGACAAGGCAAAGCAGCCACCCCACAGTGGTAACGGTACAACCACAAGGCTCAGGCTAGCACACGTGTCCTAGAGGCAGAAAGCTCAACGCCTCCAACACCGAGCAAAGTCGTGAAACGACGCACAAATCTCACGATCAGGCACACGGCACAACACATGATGCTACCACAAGCACCAGGAGCCACCCAAGGTACAACACAATGCACCACCAAGGCTCTAGACGGCACAAACCGAAACATTCAGCACGAGCACACGGTGCTACCACAAGCACCAAAAGTAAACAAAGTGCAACCCAGGTGCACCAGCGGCCGAAACAACAACACAGGCTAACGGGAAGGACTCTCTACAGAGGCCTGCCGAAAGCCACACACAAAGGACCGCAAGCCTGAAAGGGGCAACAGGCCACGTCGGCCCCAGCCCTTGAGGCACAAAACACGAAGCATCGGAGAAAACGCTCAAGGGCAGCACACGCACTGCACCAACGGCCCGAGATGATACAGGGCCCACCGAAGGGGACTCTCTACCAGAGACCCACAACGGAAACGCAGGAAGCCGACAAATTCTTCAAGAGCGCAACACCCACGTCCGCTCCAAGAAGCACACAAAACACGAAACACCGACTCTGCCGCATGGGGGCAAAAAACCACACGACTCCCTAGCGCGCAAGAGTAAGAAGCACCACCTCTATCGCGACCGATAGAGAGGCCAAACACCAAAACGATGACACGAACTGCCTCCAGGGCACAAGCCGAGGCACCATCGAGCGCACACCGGAACAACGCTTGCACGAGCAAGCCAACCACGAAAACCAATGCACAGCAGAGCAACGCTCACACGAGCGGCCCAACAAGAAAACAATGCTACCTCGCACCAAACCAACAGGGACCCAATGCCCAGAATTTAGCCTGGCAGGTAGCGAGAAACCATCACACGACAAACGGCACGGACAGGTCCACCGACCCACAGTGCCACAAGGAAACGACAGCACGAGGGAGCAAACAACTCGACCCAAAAACAACTCCAGGGAAGGTGACTCCACCAGAAGGTCGCAACGATGCGCACCCCGGCAAACAAACGCCATAGTGGAGCAACCACCCGAGCAACCGACGGAAAGTAGAGGAAGGAGACACGCACGAGTCTCTTCCACACGCGAGAGGCAAAACCACAACGCGAGACTGACACTTCCATACGAAGCACAGCCAGCCGAGCACCACGACACTCACCAGACCACCATCTGCGAGAGCACGCTGGGCGCAAGAACAAAACAGATCAGCCGAGCCACAGGGACACACAAAGTCCCACCGGCGCAACCGAGAAGCTTATAAAAATAACTAACGAGACAAGCTGGCCAACGCAGCAGCCAGACGCACAGCCAGGGGCACGACACCTCGACCGACAACGCCCAAGCAGACTGTAACACAGACAGTCAACCGGCAACAGCGACAGCTCATCTCTACAGAGAGAGAGAGCAACAAAACCAAGCAAACACAAGGCAGCTTCGGGGAAAACCTCCACCCAAAGCGCCAAGAGCCGTTCTGGGAGAACCTCACCAGAACGCAGCCCAACCAAACGGCACACTTCGAATCACAGGGGCAACACAACGGTGGCCCGAAACAAACAGAGCACTCCTGGGAAGAACCTCCACCAGAAGCGACAAAGGGCGATCCTGGGAAGAACCTTCACCAGAATGCACAACCCAAACGACCAAAAAACACGACCATTAGAAAGGACACTACAGTAAGCAAAACTGCAAAAGCAACACAAGCGGTCCTGGGAGAACCTCCACCAGGACCACCAAGGAACCGCTCTGGGAAAAACCCTCCAGAACGCACCAGCCAAACCAACAGCGCACCTCAGACTCTGTGGTGGCACGACAACAGCAGAAACGAGCGAGGAACAGTCCTGAGAAAACACTCACCAGGACAACAACAAATAGTTCTGGGAAACCTCCACCAGAACACAGGGCAACCAAGCGATGCACCTCAGCCTAGAGGGCAACACAACAGCAACCAGAAACGAGCACCACACAGTTCTGGGGAACCTTACTCCCGCCAGAACCAACAAGGAAGAACTCCGGGAGCACCTCACCAGAGCCCACAACCAGCCAGCACCAGGCTGACAACAACCACAGACAAGTGTTGCACCGCTCGACCAGTGGCGCAAACAGCACGCAAGGCACCTGCTCAGCTCGGCGTCCCGAGCACAGCGCACAACAGCGCACAGGCACACGAGGCCAAACACAACAATGACAACACACACCCCAACAACAAGGGGACAGCCAACAAGACCGGACACTTCGACGGCTCCACAGACCACAACTCTGCGCCGGTGAAGGCCACACAACACGCAGGCTCTCTCAGCCTCAGCGGCACGCACACACCCAAATGCGCGAAGACTACCAGGAGCACGCACCTGGACTGGCTCGCAAGTGTACTCCACACAAGGAAGACCACCGCCAGCGAGTCCAGCGCCAACCGCGCCGCTACGGCACGAACACGCCGAGCGACCACACTCGCCACGCACGCGGCACACAACAACAACTGCGACCTGCAACACGCGCACGAATCATGCAGGGATGCCGCACACCTGCAAAAATATTGAAAGCACAAGCCTAACACTAGTCGGACGGTGTCAGCAGCGCACTAGTACCTTCCTTTGGGACAGCTATAGTTATTAACTCCTTACAAATCTCAGTAGACTCCTCTCTCTGATACCAACTGTAACGACCCGACCTCCGGACCCCGCCAGGGGCCCGAAGTTGCGTCGCCACCCACGGATCCGAAGATCGGAAGGGTTATATGAACAAGTCTAGTGAGATATGTACTGAATTCCAATAACTATAACAATCGTACATTATACAAAAGGGTTGTACAAGCGTATCCCAAGCAAAAGCACAGGTACAAGAAGAAAGGTGCAGTCCTTAAGGGGCATACCCCGAGGACTTGCAAAGCACAACTCTCAGCTCACTCAGGCTACAAGAGCTCACAACGCTCGCTCTCACTGCTGCTGACAACAACGCGGCGCCACAGCCGCCTCCGCAACCCGTCCGACACCGAGCTCCGCGACGACGAGCCCCTAGTGAAGGAAGTAGGGGGGTGAGCCTCGCGAACAAGGCGCAGTAGGGATTACCAGTCCCTCACCGGCCAGAGCAGCAGGAACTCCGAAAACAGGAAACTACACTAGAAAGCTGTAAAGCGAGTAACACCTACAGCAGGGTACTACTAAGCAGCGGAAGAGAACAGTACAACGCCACGACCACCAACCAAGGTCGTGGCACACACACGACTCCCGCAGAAACCAACGGAGTCGGGCACAAAGCGGAAGCAGTGCTTAGCACACCTGCCGAGACCACGGAACAACCAAGTGAGAACGACGTCTCACCGCAAGCACGGACACCTCAGACCTCTACAAGGTCGAGGGCCACAAGCAGAACCACCCCGGACCGTGGACACGCCACCAGGTCGGGGAGCACACACGCCGGTGCCATCACGGGCTGGCACCCAGGAACGGGACCATGGAACCGAGAGAACACCGAAGCGAGAACCACCAGAAGCACGGGTCTGCCCAAGGCCAGACCAACGACGCCCACGGAAACTAGGCACAGCAGGGCTATAACCGCCGTGCAAGCTCGGGCAACGAGGAACACTTGGAAACGTCGTGAGGAAAACGCCGTCACAACAACAGCAACCAAGCCACCGCCGCTAGCAGCCAAGAGGGGGACCCGCAGTCCACACGCTCTGCTCGCTAGCCTAGCTCCTGCCTCCGCCCCCGCGAAGGGCGAGACAGAGCCGCCACAGAAACACACAACGCACGCAACACCGCAGCCTGGCCAAGCTGCGGCCTCACGCCTGACACCACTACGTGGCTCCGGAACCAACGCAGAGAGAGGCAGTGAGACAAAGGACTGTCTGGTCTGCGCCAGGAACTCCAAACACCTCGACGTCTCAGACCCAGACAAGAGAGCTCTACAAACGACTCATCGCCGCTGCCCAAACCTCGTTTTCCCCTCAGCTCAGAGTCCGCTCACGTGGGCTGCCAACTCGAGCACACTCGTAGCCGGAGTACTCCCTCAACAGGCTAGGGGGGGGTCCCAGGAAATGGAGACAACCTCTAACTGGGACAAGCCCTCAAGTGCAGAGCACCGGGCGAAAAGAGAACAGGCGGGGCAATCACCACAAAAACGGCACAACTGACTTGTAACCAAGACAAGCCAGCAGGCACGGGCACACACGGCACCCCTTCCGGAAACCCGGAAGGTCCGTCGGCCAACGCGGCACACACGGCACGACACGAGAAGTCGAAACACCGCGAGGCAGAACAAAAAGCAGAACAACCTAATCGCGACCACAGGTGTGTCGCCTTCAGAACAGGAAGGCGACAGCAGCCTGTCGCTACCAGGTCACGACGACCAGGGGGCCGCCTTCTGACCTGAACGCGACATATCGACCTGTCGCGTTCAGCGTCAGTAGGCGGACCTCAAGCGGGGCCATTGGCCCGCAGCCAAACGGCACGGAGGCGAGAAGGCGACCAGGGCATCGTCGCTACCCCAAAAGGTAGAATGCGACGACTCCCTGTCGCAACCCCGAAGGCGACAGCCGAGGTGCCGCCTTCAGAACAAAACCCGGAACTGAAGGGCAAAGGGGAACGCGACGGCCAACCTGTCGCTACCCGAAGGCGACAGGTTGCTCGTCGCCTCCAGACTGGTATCGCGACAGCCACACTGTCGCGATCACAGGCTGAGCCCCAAACGGAGCATGGAGGCCAACCATGGTCACCCCAAGCTACCACACAAGCACACACGGGGAGGGGAGCATGGGGAAAGCTATAAATCTAACTACCAAAACCCCGAGGGCTCCCGATCCACCCGGATGGGAGAGGGCACAAGAAATCCCTACCTTAGAACGGAGAAACCACCCCACGAAGGGGCCCTCGCGTCGGTTGGCCCCCTCCTCCTCGCTCCACGCACACGCCGCCGCTCCGCACGAGCTCCCGGCCGCTCCACAGCGCCGGATCGCCGGAGGGAGCCCTCCACCGCCTGAGAAGAGGGGAAAAGGGAGAGAGGAAGAAAGGGGGAAGAAAGGAGGGGCCAACGGCCTTAAGCCCTCGGAACCTGAGAACGCGACAAGATCCCTGTCGTGTTCCCAAAAGGAACGCGACACCCCACATGTCGCCTTCTCAACAGTTCCGACAAGACCTCTGACAGGCCGACAGGCGCCAGACACGTGTCGCGCGCGCGCAGGTGCCTCAGGTGAACGCGACACCTGGCACGTCGCCTTCACACCTGTGAAGCGGACACGTGGCACACAGCCACAGCAACAACCGGAACGCGACACAGGGGCCGTCGCCTTCCCAACCAGAAGGCGACAGGGAACATGTCGCGTTCAGAACGCGACACCCCTGCCCGACTCGATCCCAAGATCAACGCCAAGGCACACAGAACCCGAGGAGTTACACCAAGATGCGACGAGAGAAAGCGACGCACCCGAACGTCGCGGCACGGATGACTGTAGCGGTGGACACCACGCCGCGACACCAACGCGTCACCCAGCCTGGACGCGTCAGTGGCCAGTCATCCCACGACACCGGACGGAAGCCGGGACACGGGTGTTACACAACCCGACCAGGCATGAACACGGAACGCCAGTCATGTGCCTAAGTTGGGGAAGAAACATTACCCTAACCAACTTAGGCACAAACCACCCTTGCTAAGCTCGAAAACAAGGAAACCCGATGGCAAGGGGAACGCGACAACAACCCTGTCGCAACAACAAGGCGACAAGAAGGGTGTCACCTTTAGATGTTGAATGCGACGTATCGACCTGCCGCATTCCTCATCTGAAGGCAGGATTCTTGAGGCAGAACCACCCCAAGGCCCATACCCAAAAGAACCACAGAGATTAACCATAGACTGGAAGACAAGCCCTGTGTCAAGTTGGGGAGAACTCCCTCTAACCAACTTGGACACGGGCCACCCCCCCCCCCCCCACCAAGACTGGAAACGGGAAACGGGGAGAACAAGAGTAGAACAGGAATGCGACAGCCAACATGTTGCTACCAGAAGGCGACAGGCTCGACGTTGCCTTCTGTTGATATCACGACAGCCAACGTGTTGCAATATAAGACAGAAGCCCAAACCAGGATGAGGACCATCCCACGGGTTCCCAAGGCTACAAAGAGAGCCAATAGAAGGAGGGGACGAGGCCACACCACAAACACACTAGTAAAAACCTCAAAGAGACCAAACGCAACCTCCTCTAAAGCCCAACAACGCTAAGCAACTAAAACACATGAGAAAGGAGCCCCACCGGAAAGCGTCTATCCGTGCAAAACACTAAAGAACCACACGAGCATGGAAAGTATGACCCAAAACCAAGCTCCATCCACACTAAAAATAAAGAGAGCATAGAGATCCCTACGTGCAATTGAAGATCCAGACCGGTTGGGGACCTTCACGTCGGATTGGCCACCTCCTCCTCGCTCCACGCCGCTCCAACACTCCGCCATGAGCACGCCGACACCTCTACGCCCAAAATGCCTGAGAAGGGAGAGGGGAAGCTCCCCCACCGTAGAGAGGAGGAGGGAAGGGAGGAAGGAGAAGAAAGAAGAAGAAAGAGATGCCTGCCAACCTTAAGACCTTGGGACTGAGGTTGCGACAAGAGCGCATCACGTTCTTACCAGAACGCGACAAGAACATTGTCGCCTTCTCAAAAGTTCCAATAGGTCTTCTGAAAGTCAGACAACCTCCAGACCACGTGTCACACCTGTACGTGCCTCAGGTGAACACGACAACTGACACGTCGCCTTTACGCACAAGAGCGTGGACACGTGGCACACTAGCCATAGATAGACCACAGGAACGCGACATAGAGGCCGTTGCCTTCTCAACCAGAGGGTGACACGGATCCCGTCGCAACGCAACACATCGATCCATCGTGATCCCATGATCAACACCAAGGGCAACTAGAACTCAGGGTGTTACAGTGGAGAACGCGACGCAGAGACCGTCGCTTTCAAAACGCGATGCTCCCCCTATCGTGTTCATAACTAGTGAACCTGCGTGCTATTTGGGTCCGAATTTCTAGCCCACAACCCATCCCATGCATGGGAACCACAACCAAGGCTCAATGACCACACATTGGCTGAGGCACCACACCACAACCATTAAACTCGAATCCAAACGGCCATAATGTTACTTACTACCACATAAAGAAATGCCATCCTCGACATTCGAGAAGAAACCACGATCACACAATGTCGGACTACCACCTAAAAAGAATAAAAGACATATTCAAATAAGTAAGGATATATTCTTCCACTGTTCTTTCTCTTTATCTTGCTGTTCAAATCTTTAATTCTAACTATTTATACTGATTCTTTGTCCTTTTCTCTTCTGCTCATCTTCCTTGCTCAATTCAAGAGAGTCTATCTTGCTATGGTGCTTTATCTCTTGGACTCAACTTGCTTGCAAACTTTTTTCTGGGTGTGCCTGTAACCTTTTTTCCGTGTCGTTCTTCCTTTATACCTGATTACCTGCTTTACCACTATCCTTTTTCCACTGACAATCCAAACTGTCTTCCACTATTTACAAGTTTCTGACTTGCACTACCTTTTAAAGAATTACTAATATAAAACTTAAGCTTTCTGCACCCATTACTGCCTTGTTCTATAAATTAACAACTGTTTACCCAAAAGTACTTTTTGCCTTGACTTATTATTACCTTTAACTTTCAATAATCAAATAGAACAACGCAAGATGACCCATGAAAGAACTAACTGTCATTTCTCTATACATACGCTTTTATTCTTTATCCATTACTTGACTCAGTCTACTTCTGCTCTGTGTACTATCAATACTTGAAACAGTACCCTGAAACTCTGCTCTTCCAATTATTCTATTTATTCATACTACCTAATACCTTTCTGCTATGCACACTGATTTAACCTGTTCCTTCCATAATTTCTTGCCAAACCAGAGAACTTTTCTATTTCTGTTACTGCTTTGCTTTCCAAACATCACGATTTATTTGTGAAAATTCACTTTTTCTTGCGAATACAACTTACTTGCAACCTCTGCTCTCTAATCCATAGACTAAACTAAACTTCTAATCCTTTGATACGACTCTTTCATTTGTATATTTCCATTCCATCTTTTTGCCACCTGTTTCAGAACATATGCTAGACCAATGTTACAATAACACTGCAATACTGCGCTTCTCTGATTACTGAACTAGACTGTGCTGAAAATACCATATACATTTCACTGTGAACTCTGCTAACTTGTTCTAATTATCCATCAGTTTACTTAGAAACACACTCTGCTTACTCACCTTTTACTCAATTAACTATAATTCTTTGGACTCTGCATGACAACTTTTTAAATCTTTTTATTCTGCTTGCTTATTGATTCTAACTGATTCATGTTAACTTTCAAATCATCTTTGAGCATACACTTACCGAGATCTGCTTTCACTTACACAAATCATCTGTGCTAAAGAAATATGTCCTCACTTACCTGATTCCACAATACTTAACAATTTCTTTAACTCATAACTATAACATTCTTTTACCTTGTAAATATCTTCCATTGAAGTACTGACACTCAGAATACCACTGTAACACCCCAAAATTTAAATACCAAAATAATAATGTGATATAAAAACTTAGAAAAATTTTGATTTTCATAAAACACATAAATATTTACTAGAAACCTGATTATCTTTATTTTAGAGATAATTTTATATTAGTAAAGTGATTTTGATACTATCTTCAGATATGCGCACTCCGACAGGGCGTCACCAGAATTCGGTAACAGATTAAAATATGAAAATACCATAATTCTCAAAAAATGTACTGATTCTAGAAACGTAAATATCCTAAATTATTGATGCCCGAATATCAAGATTAAGTCGACACAATGATTTTATGGGTAATTTTTGCTGAATGAAAAATTAATTCCAAAAATTAAAATAAAATCATTATAATTTTTAAACCTTCCAATTAGCTTATGTTTGAAATTTCAACTTGATTGGAAATCATTTGGATACAAAAATATAAGGACAAAGGGACCAGATGAATTATTCTCTATTTACGTAAACCATTTTTTTTATATTTGCTTACGTAGTCTGGCTACGTAAGACCCTTTTGCTCTTGATATAAGTGGCTTACATGTATCATAATATGTGTGAGGGGGGTAAAACCTCATGGTTAACGTGGCTATGTGGTAGGAAAATGAGTATTGCGGCAACATGTGTATGGCTACGTGCCATACATGTATGAAGCCTGGGCAATTTTAGAACTCTCCCCTAACCGTCCTGGTGAGTTTTTACTCACTTGCTCATGTTCATCCTTCCCCAACTGCTGCTACTGCTATTGCCTCTGCTGAAGCTACTGCTGCTCCTGCCGTAGTTGTTGCTGCTGCTCCTGCTGTAGCTTCTGCTACTGCTCCTATGCCGTAGCTGCCACTGCTACAACTCTTTCTGCTACAACAGCTGCTGCGGTTGTTGTGCTGCCACTGCTATCATTGCATCATTTTATCTGGAATATAGGAGGATTTGCATTCCTCTTTGGCTAAGTAGGTTTCTTCCTACGATTCTTCTTCCATTTCTTCTTTCCATGCTTGTGGGCTTTGTATAACCCATATTTCCTATTTGTTCCATGTTCTGTAGGATTTCTCTTCTTCTTGTTTCTTTCTTTTGTTAGAACCTTGAGTCTAAGTGTCTACCATGTTCATACCTTGACTTGTGTTCTGTAAGAATCATTACGGATGCCTTTCTTATCCATTGTGATCATGTTTCTTTTAGCTTATGCCCATGTCTATAGTTGATGTTCATGTGCACTTGACGTAGAGTTTCAACTAGATGCAAAGAAGACACTCTTAAAGAAGTTTTATCTACAGAACCTTCTTAGCATAAGTTTTCCCATGCTATCCTTGCTGTAAAGATATCCTCTTTGATCTATTCTTTTCTCCATTTAGATGTGTCAAGATTGTATACAAGATCCAATAGATGTTGTTTGATCCTTCATAGAATCATAGGAACTCTTAGAAGAGTCTCCTAAGTTGATGTTAAACCATTTCTAAAAGAATAACCTATGGCTGTCGACAGACAGAACCTAGCTGTCGATAGGTACCTTGCTTCCAGAACCTAGAATTCCAGAACAACTAGTAGATGTCGACAGATAGAACTCATCTGTCGACAGATGACAACCATCTGTCGACAACTACCTATAGCCTGTCGACAGCTAGAGCCAGATTCCAGAATCCAGTTCTAGATGGACCAGTAGCTGTCGACAGCCACCCTTTGGCTGTCGACAACCACCAGTCTGTGATCTTAACTTGAGCCATTCCTTCCCCAGTCAAAGATGATACACTCTTGTATTGTCCAAACAAGTTGTTTTCCTCATTCTCTTGGATTCTAAATTATTATACCACTGAATGAATCTCTTAGTCATCATCTACATCCAACTCTGGATAGTCTTGGACACTTCCAGTATGATTGTTCCTACATGGTTACATCTTCTGAAGTCATTAGCATTTACTTCTAGAACCATGTTTCCTGTGATATTGTTTACTCCTGATAAGTACCCTAGTACCGTGTATGTATATTAGAAATGGAAATGGGATGACATAGTTTTGGGTCTTCGGACTCTCATGGATTAATGCCAGTGCAAATGGGGCACATCTAGTCCTGGGAGGAGCACCCGAATTCGTTTAATCTGTGCAGAGCGGTATGGATCTCCAGGGTGTTTGGCATGACACCACTATATTCTAGATTGGTTGACATTTCCATGAATTATCTTGAGACATGAATGTTTATTGCTTGCTTGAGGATTGTGCAGGGCATCTCTATACGTACTTTCCCTAAGTTCTTCTGAACTATTGTTCATATACTCATGCTTTACTATTTCACTGATGGTCACTATATGTTAGTTCATTGGCATATTATTACATCCTTGTTACTTTTTGATAATCATGGTTCACTTTATCTACGATCTTATTTGTACCATTCTCTGTTACTTGTACTCAGTACTTATTACATTCTTGTACCACATTCATCTTTGACTCATGTAAACTGTTATATTGTTGATTTTGGAGGATAATCCTACTAGGCAAGATTGCTCATACCTACTTTTTCCCAGATAATCTACAGCTCTAGGAGGCGGGACATCGGGATTTGTGTGTTGAGAGATCACCTTGCGACGTCTACCTTTGAGTTGTAAATTGAAAATCATGTAATACCTAAAGATGACAGTTAATTATTTTTTTTAGTGAAGCTCCCGAGCAATTTCTGTTCGAAAAGCTCAAATTTTACTCTTGATTCTTATTCACTCACGTTATGGCATTTATAGATTTATTAAATGTCGAGACGTGACAGAATGGTATCAGAGCATCAGTTGAGGATCCAATACTTTAGAGTTATTGGTCTTCAACATCCTGTAGTGACCTGTGAGGATGGGTAGAAAGCCTGAGGTTAAGTTAGATAAGTAATGTTGGAAATAGATCATGTTGTGAATGAAATGAATATCTAGAGATGAGTGAATAGATATTGACCAATTAAAATTTAAGAGGTCGAGACTATGATCAATCAGATGAAATAATGTAGTCGGTGCACTTCAAAACACACAATGCAAGCAAAATTTTATGGTGGTTCAGCTTCTGTGTGGAGATCTACATCCACCCCACTAAACCAAGTGAGGCTCCTCTAACAACTTGACTTGGATCAGTAAAGAAGGTTCAATAGAGTCGACTCATATGCATCACCGAACTTCAGTAGCTCACTCATTATTACTTGTGTTCAACCTATGAAGTAACCAGGTCAACACACTAAAAAGAGCTTTTGACTTCATGAATTTTCTTGTGATATAAAAGACTTGTGTTAGATATTTATTACATTTTGCTTGACTTATGACATCATCAAAACCAGGGACATAACATAAATCATCTGTCATATCTTAAAATCCTATAAGGAAAAGACATCATTTAATCATGAAGGTTAATGTATCAAGTAACTAGATACACACAGTAACAGCTGTACTAATAATGTTAGTTAGAAAGCCGAGTTTTAAACTGTATGATTGATTAACCAAACTTAAATTTATTTGCTCAGCCCAGCATGATGGGGGAAGAAACACATTGGAGAGAGGTTCAATATGCAATGAGCAACCTTGCTCAGTCCTTGGAGCGAGTAGTTCCAATCGGTGATCAAGGGAAAATGGAATTGCATGGAAATATCAGAAGTACAAACCTCCAAGAACAATGAGTGTTACAATATCTATAAGGAAGAGAATAGTCCCCTCCAGTAATAGAGAAACAACAGGCAAACAGACGGTGAAGAGGAACAAGAAAAGCAAAAAGGGCAAGAAGGCCAATGGGGCAAGAGAATGTTAAGGCACAACCTAAGGAAGCTTGTGCATGTTGTCACAAACTGGGCCATGTCAAAGAAAACTGTTGGTGGAAACGAAGTGCATATTTGAGGTGTGGAAGTCTAAATCATCGGATCTCAAAATCTCCTGTACCATCTCAGAACAATGATAAGAGTTCAGGAATACTTTAAGCCACAAGGAGAATCAACTGAGGCTATTAGAAGTAACTTTTATGTGTAAGTTAGTAAGACTAGGGAATAGTGAGAGATGCTTGAGTTTAGTTATAGTATGTCAGAGCTTAGTAAGTTTTGCCAACCAATGTAATTTTGTAATGATGATTATATAGTTCTATACTAGAAACCTTATGTGATAAATATAATCATTGTTTTCTATCATCCTATTCTCAATATTCACCATTCTTGTCATGCTTTATTACCCTTTCCAATGAATATGTATCCATATAACTCTATGAGAATTAAGGCTATTTCTTAGTGGGAAGACCTTAAGTATAGTGAGATATTAACAAGGATATGCTCAAAACTCAATATACTACTACCAGAAATAAAGAACATAGTGGAGGTTGCATCTAATTGAACCCATGATCACAAGATGGCTCTTTAAAGATCTAAAAATGCTAATATTTAGACTCTCATCAACTGATGATGTCATGACAACAAAATATATAGAAAGTGTACACGTTGTATGACATAATAATCATGACAAGATTAATCTAGATTAAATAAAATTTAAAAGGTTGAAAACTTAATCCCTGTAATCCATCCAAACTAGTTATGGAGTTTGGAGGACCAAACTCTTTTCTTAGTGGGGGAGGAATTGTAACACCCCAAAATTTAAATACCAAAATAATAATGTGATATAAAAAATTACAAAAATTATGATTTTCATAAAACACATAAATATTTACTAGAAACCTGATTATATTTATTTTAGATAATTCTATATTAGTAAAGTGATTTCGATACTGTCTTTAGATGTGCGCACTTCGATAGGGCACCACCAGAATTCATTAAAAGAATTAAAATATGAGAACACCATAATTTTCAAAAAAATGTGCTAATTCTAGAAACATAAATATCCTAAATTATTGACGCCCAGATATCAAGATTAAGTCGACACAATGATTTTCTAGGTAATTTTTGCTGGATGAAAAATTAATTCCAAAAATTAAAATAAAATCATTATAATTTTTAAACCTTCCAATTAGCTTATGTTTGAAATTTCAACTTGATTGGAAATCATTTGGATACAAAAATATAAGGACAAAGGGACCAGATGAATTATTCTCTATTTACGTAAACCATTTTTTATATTTGCTTACGTAGTCTTGGCTACGTAAGACCCTTTTGCTCTTGATATAAGTGGCTTACATGTATCATAATATGTGTGAGGGGGGTAAAACCTCATGGTTAACGTGGCTATGTGGTAGGAAAATGAGTATTGCGGCAACATGTGTATGGCTACGTGCCATACATGTATGAAGCTGGGCAATTTTAAGAACTCTCCCCTAACCGTCCTGGTGAGTTTTTACTCACTTGCTCATGTTCATCCTTCCCCAACTGCTGCTACTGCTATTGCCTCTGCTGAAGCTACTGCTGCTCCTGCCGTAGTTGTTGCTGCTGCTCCTGCTGTAGCTTCTGCTACTGCTCCTGCCGTAGCTGCCACTGCTACACTCTTTCTGCTACAACAGCTGCTGCGGTTGTTGTGCTGCCACTGCTATCATTGCATCATTTTATCTGGAATATAGGAGGATTTGCATTCCTCTTTGGCTAAGTAGGTTTCTTCCTACGATTCTTCTTCCATTTCTTCTTTCCATGCTTGTGGGCTTTGTATAAACCCATATTTCCTATTTGTTCCATGTTCTGTAGGATTTCTCTTCTTCTTGTTTCTTTCTTTTGTTAGAACCTTGAGTCTAAGTGTCTACCATGTTCATACCTTGACTTGTGTTCTGTAAGAATCATTACGGATGCCTTTCTTATCCATTGTGATCATGTTTCTTTTAGCTTATGCCCATGTCTATAGTTGATGTTCATGTGCACTTGAGTAGAGTTTCAACTAGATGCAAAGAAGACACTCTTAAAGAAGTTTTATCTACAGAACCTTCTTAGCATAAGTTTTCCCATGCTATCCTTGGCTGTAAAGATATCCTCTTTGATCTATTCTTTTCTCCATTTAAGATGTGTCAAGAATTGTATACAAGATCCAATAGATGTTGTTTGATCCTTCATAGAATCATAGGAACTCTTAGAAGAGTCTCCTAAGTTGATGTTAAACCATTTCTAAAAGAATAACCTATGGCTGTCGACAGACAGAACTAGCTGTCGATAGGTACCTTGCTTCCAGAACCTAGAATTCCAGAACAACTAGTAGATGTCGACAGATAGAACTCATCTGTCGACAGATGACAACATCTGTCGACAACTACCTATAGCCTGTCGACAGCTAGAGCCAGATTCAGAATCCAGTTCTAGATGGACCAGTAGTGTCGACAGCCACCCTTTGGCTGTCGACAACCACCAGTCTGTGATCTTAACTTGAGCCATTCCTTCCCCAGTCAAAGATGATACACTCTTGTATTGTCCAAACAAGTTGTTTTCCTCATTCTCTTGGATTCTAATTATTATACCACTGAATGAATCTCTTAGTCATCATCTACATCCAACTCTGGATAGTCTTGGACACTTCCAAGTATGATTGTTCCTACATGGTTACATCTTCCTGAAGTCATTAGCATTTACTTCTAGAACCATGTTTCCTGTGATATTGTTTACTCCTGATAAGTACCCTAGTACCGTGTATGTATATTAGAAATGGAAATGGGATGACATAGTTTTGGGTCTTCGGACTCTCATGGATTAATGCCAGTGCAAATGGGGCACATCTAGTCCTGGGAGGAGCACCCGAATTCGTTTAATCTGTGCAGAGCGGTATGGATCTCCAGGGTGTTTGGCATGACACCACTATATCTAGATTGGTTGACATTTCCATGAATTATCTTGAGACATGAATGTTATTGCTTGCTTGAGGATTGTGCAGGGCATCTCTATACGTACTTCCCTAAGTTCTTCTGAACTATTGTTCATATACTCATGCTTTACTATTTCACTGATGGTCACTATATGTTAGTTCATTGGCATATTATTACATCCTTGTTACTTTTTGATAATCATGGTTCACTTTATCTACGATCTGATTTGTACCATTCTCTGTTACTTGTACTAAGTACTTATTACATTCTTGTACCACAATCATCTTTGACTCATGTAAACTGTTATATTTCTTGATTTTGGAGGATAAATCCTACTAGGCAAGATTGCTCATACCTACTTTTTCCCAGATAATCTACAGCTCTAGGAGGCGGGACATCGGGATTTGTGTGTTGAGAGATCAACCTTGCGACGTCTACCTTTGAGTTGTAAATTGAAAATCATGTAATACCTAAAGAATGACAGTTAATTAATTTTTATTTAGTGAAGCTCCCGAGCAATTTCTGTTCGAAAAGCTCAAATTTTACTCTTGATTTCTTATTCACTCACGTTATGGCATTTATAGATTTATTAAATGTCGAGACGTGACAGAATGGTATCAGAGCATCAGTTGAGGATCCAAATACTTTAGAGTTATTGGTCTTCAACATCCTGTAGTGACCTGTGAGGATGGGTAGAAAGCCTGAGGTTAAGTTAGATAAGTAATGTTGGAAATAGATCATGTTGTGAATGAAATGAATATCTAGAGATGAGTGAATAGATATTGACCAATTAAAATTTAAGAGGTCGAGACTATGATCAATCAGATGAAATAATGTAGTCGGTGCACTTCAAAACACACAATGCAAGCAAAATTTTTATGGTGGTTCAGCTTCTGTGTGGAGATCTACATCCACCCCTCACTAAACCAAGTGAGGCTCCTCTAACAACTTGACTTGGATCAGTAAAGAAGGTTCAATAGAGTCGACTCATATGCATCACCGAACTTCAGTAGCTCACTCATTATTACTTGTGTGTCAACCTATGAAGTAACCAGGGTCAACACACTAAAAAGAGCTTTTGACTTCATGAATTTTCTTGGATATAAAAGACTTGTGTTAGATATTTATTACATTTTGCTTGACTTATGACATCATCAAAACCAGGGACATAACATAAATCATCTGTCATATCTTAAAATCCTATAAGGAAAAGACACATTTAATCATGAAGGTTAATGTATCAAGTAACTAGATACACACAGTAACAGCTGTACTAATAATGTTAGTTAGAAAGCCGAGTTTTAAACTGTGATTGATTAACCAAACTTAAATTTATTTGCTCAGCCCAGCATGATGGGGGAAGAAACACATTGGAGAGAGGTTCAATATGCAATGAGCAACCTTGCTCAGTCCTTGGAGCGAGTAGTTCCAATCGGTGATCAAGGGAAAATGAATTGCATGGAAATATCAGAAGTACAAACCTCCAAGAAACAATGAGTGTTACAATATCTATAAGGAAGAGAATAGTCCCCTCCAGTAAGAGAGAAACAACAGGCAAACAGACGGTGAAGAGGAACAAGAAAAGCAAAAAGGGCAAGAAGGCCAATGGGGCAAGAGAATGTTAAGGCACAACCTAAGGAAGCTTGTGCATGTTGTCACAAACGGGCCATGTCAAAGAAAATGTTGGTGGAAATAAAGTGCATATTTGAGGTGTGGAAGTCTAAATCATCGGATCTCAAAATCTCCTGTACCATCTCAGAACAATGATAGAGTTCAGGAATACTTTAAGCCACAAGGAGAATCAACTGAGGCTATTAGAAGTAACTTTTATGTGTAAGTTAGTAAGACTAGGGAATAGTGAGAGATGCTTGAGTTTAGTTATAGTATGTCAGAGCTTAGTAAGTTTTGCCAACCAATGTAATTTTGTAATGATGATTATATAGTTCTATACTAGAAACCTTATGTGATAAATATAATCATTGTTTTCTATCATCCTATTCTCAATATTCACCATTCTTGTCATGCTTATTACCCTTTCCAATGAATATGTATCCATATAACTCTATGAGAATTAAGGCTATTTCTTAGTGGGAAGACCTTAAGTATAGTGAGATATTAACAAGGATATGCTCAAAACTCAATATATACTACCAGAAATAAAGAACATAGTGGAGGTTGCATCTAATGAACCCATGATCACAAGATGGCTCTTTAAAGATCTAAAAATGCTAATATTTAGACTCTCATCAACTGATGATGTCATGACAACAAAATATATAGAAAGTGTACACGTTGTATGACATAATAATCATGACAAGATTAATCTAGATTAAATAAAATTTAAAAGGTTGAAAACTTAATCCCTGTAATCCATCCAAACTAGTTATGGAGTTTGGAGGACCAAACTCTTTTCTTAGTGGGGGAGGAATTGTAACACCCCAAAATTTAAATACCAAAATAATAATGTGATATAAAAAATTACAAAAATTATGATTTTCATAAAACACATAAATATTTACTAGAAACCTGATTATATTTATTTTAGAGATAATTCTATATTAGTAAAGTGATTTCGATACTGTCTTTAGATGTGCGCACTTCGATAGGGCACCACCAGAATTCATTAAAAGAATTAAAATATGAGAACACCATAATTTTCAAAAAAATGTGCTAATTCTAGAAACATAAATATCCTAAATTATTGACGCCCAGATATCAAGATTAAGTCGACACAATGATTTTCTAGGTAATTTTTGCTGGATGAAAAATTAATTCCAAAAATTAAACTAAAATCACCATAATTTTTAAAACCTTCCAATTAGCTTATGTTTGAAATTTCAACTTGATTGAAAATCATTTGGGTACAAAAATATAAGGACAAAGGGGCCAGATGAATTATTCCCTATTTACGTAAACCATTTTTTTTATATTTGCTTATGTAGTCTTGGCTACGTAAGACCCTTTTACTCTTGATATAAGTGTCTTACACGTATCATAATACGTGTGAGGGGGGTAAAACCTCATGGTTAGTGTGGCTATGTGGTAGGAAAATGAGTATTGCGGTAACATGTGTATGGCTACATGCCATACATGCATGAAGCCTGGGCAATTATAAGAACTCTCCCCTAACCGTCCTGGTGAGTTTTTACTCACTTGCTCATGTTCATCCTTCCCCAACTGCTGCTACTACTATTGCCTCTGCTGAAGCTGCTGCTGCTCCTACCGTAGTTGTTGCTGCTGCTCCTGCTGTAGCTTCTGCTACTGCTCCTGCCGTAGCTGCCACTGCTACAACTCTTTCTGCTACAACTGCTGCTGCGGTTGTTGTGCTGCCACTACTATCATTGCATCCTTTTACCTGGAATATAGGAGGATTTGCATTCCTCTTTGGCTAAGTAGGTTCCTCCCTACGATTCTTCTTCCATTTCTTCTTTCCATGCTTGTGGGCTTTGTATAAACCCATATTTCCTATTTGTTCCATGTTCTGTAGGATTTCTCTTCTTCTTGTTTCTTTCTTTTGTTAGAACCTTGAGTCTAAGTGTCTACCATGTTCATACCTTGACTTGTGTTCTGTAAGAATCATTAGGAATGTCTTTCTTATCCATTGTGATCATGTTTCTTTTAGCTTATGCCCATGTCTATAGTTGATGTTCATGTGCACTTGACGTAGACTTTCAACTAGATGCAAGGAAGACACTCTTAAAGAAGTTTTATCTACAAAACCTTCTTAGCATAAGTTTTCCCATGCTATCCTTGCTGTAAAGATATCCTCTTTGATCTATTCTTTTCTCCATTTAAGATGTGTCAAGAATTGTATATAAGATCCACTAGATGTTGTTTGATCCTTCATAGAATCATAGGAACTCTTAGAAGAGTCTCCTAAGTTGATGTTAAACCATTTCTGAAAGAATAACCTGTGGCTGTCGACAGACAGAACCTAGCTGTCGACAGGTACCTTACTTCCAGAACCCAGAATTCTAGAACAACTAGTAGATGTCGACAGATAGAACTCATCTGTCGACAGATGACAACCATCTGTCGACAACTACCTATAGCATGTCGACAGCTAGATCCAGATTCCAGAATCCAGTTCTAGATGGACCAGTAGCTGTCGACAGCCACCCTTTGGCTGTCGACAACCACCAGTCTCTGATCTTAACTTGAACCATTCCTTCCCCAGTCAGAGATGATACACTCTTGTATTGTCCAAACAAGTTGTTTTCCTCATTCTCTTGTATTCTAAATTATTATACCACTGAATTGAATCTCTTAGTCATCATCTACATCCAACTCTGGATTAGTCTTGGACACTTCCAAGTATGATTGTTCCTACATGGTTACATCTTCCTGAAGTCATTAGCATTTACTTCTAGAACCATGTTTCCTGTGATATTATTTACTCCTGATAAGTACCCTAGTACCGTGTATGTATATTAGAAATGGAAATGGGATGACATAGTTTTGGGTCTTCAGACTCTCATGGATTAATGCCAGTGCAAATGGGGCACATCTAGTCCCGAGAGGAGCACCCGAATTCGTTTAATCTGCGTAGAGCGGTATGGATCTCGGGTGTTTGGCATGACACCACTATATTTTAGATCGGTCGACATTTCCATGAATTATCTTGAGACATGAATGTTTATTGCTTGCTTGAGGATTGGGCAGGGCATCTCTATACACTTTCCCTAATTTCTTCTTCTTCGGAACTATTGTTCATATACTCATGCTTTACTATTTCACTGATGGTCACTATATGTCAGTTCATTGGCATATTATTACATCCTTGTTATTGTTTGATAATCATGGTTCACTTTATCTACGATCTGATTTGTATCATTCTTTGTTACTTGTATTACATTCTTGTACCACAATCATCTTGACTCATGTAAACTGTTATATTTCTTGATTTTGGAGGATAAATCCTACTAGGAAAGATTGCTCATACCTACTTTTTCCCAAGTAATCTACAGCTCTAGGAGGTGGGACATCGGGATTTGTGTGCTGAGAGATCAACCTTGCAGCGTCCACCTTTGAGTTGTAATTTGAAAATCATGTAATACCTAAAGAATGACAGTTAATTAATTTTTATTTAGTGAAGCTCCTAAGCAATTTCTGTTTGAAAAGCTCAAATTTTACTCTTGATTTCTTATTCACTCACGTTACGACATTTATAGATTTATTAAATGTCGAGACGTAACAACCACCACCTAATTATTTAGATAGTACAACATGTTCTATCCCTTTTTCTCTACCTTTGCCACTGCTTCTCAACTTATACTCATCAGCTAGTATTCAACCTACTGTTAAAATTAAATGTTTCTATGGAGTCTAATATTACTATCTACCTATGAACACTTACCATGACTTCCTTTTTATACCATCTGACATCCTGCTGATCATTCTCTAACCTCTTTTGAATATCATTACCAACTGGTCACAAACACACCTTCACACCACTGCCATAATCAACTAAACTGAACAAAACCATTTAACTATTCGATTACCTTACACAAATCTCTGATTGAGACATTGAAATTTTCTAATCTTTAATACTGATTCCTTAAACATTCTGCTTTCCTCTCGTCCATTACACAATATGCACTATTCAATTAAGCTCTATTCCACTGAAATAAACAATCCCTTTAAGTTCCATATTCTTTCATCTGCCCTTAAGATACTTTACTGCCACATCTCTATTCTTATTCACTTAAACCATTACTACCATAACACAATTGCTCGAACTAACAATCTTGTAATCTAAATGTAGATCTTGCCTGAAGCTTTGGTTCAATCACCATTAACACATCTATTTCTTTCTAAATTCTTGTCTGCTAACATTAACATTCCTTATTCCTTCTCTTTCCTAGACCAACCTTTCTCTATCTCCTTCTATTTCACTCTCTTTGCCGAAAATCATAATCCCAAATTCTCAAAAGTTGAAACACCTTGCTTGACGCCTGATCTGGTTTTGCTTAATCACTGAATCTTGCTCCAATAATGCTAACTCAACTTACCTTTCTAACCTTATACTATTACCTTGCCTTAATTGTTACAATACATTGAACACCTCTGTAAAACATCACAAATCTTTCTGCAACACTGCATCATATACAAATGTTTTTGCTAACAACATCAAACCGCCATCCAAAACTACCATCTACTTACTTATCACTAATCCTTACTAGTCTCAGAAGTCCCTTCCAGTTCAACAACATTTTTACTTGCTCTTTCTTTAATCAACAATTCACATTCCTGCACTTTTCCATAACCCTGAACAAATCTTTTTAACATTGAGAAATATTTCTAATCACAAAATACACTTAGTCCCGATGTCACAAGTCACTGCTCTTCTACTTGTTAATGTCTTATCTGAAGCTGATCTGAACCACTTAATTATCTGAAATCTTTCATATCGCTAACCACATTATTATCTGAACCACTTCTCAATACTCACTGGCACAAATCTCAAACATACCAATTACCTCTACTAAATTTCTCTGTCTTTTACATCTAACAATCTTCAACACAACACTGCTCCACATTACAACACTATTTTCACTGTGATTCTATCACACAGTTATCTCTATAGAAAATTCCTTTTACATATATACACAACTAGGGCTGTTCATAATATGGTCCAACCCGAAAAACTGAACCGAACCGACCAGTTTGGTTCGGTTCGGGTTGAGAAGTCCCATGGTTCAGTTCGGTTTTGCACAGGAAAATCGAATGAACCGAAATATATATAAATATATTTAAATAATAAATAATAACAAGAAAGAGTGCCTAGCCCAGTGGGCTAGCGCGTCTCTTCCTGTTGGGCGGTCCTGGGTTCGAAACCCAGGGCCACCCAGCGGCCTTTATTCTGCATTTTTTTTTGTTCGGTTCAAACTGAACCAGTTCAGTTCAGTTCGGTTTGAATATAATTCGGTTCGGTTCGGTTTCCTCAAAAAAGAGGTCCAAACCGGACCGAACTGAACCGTGAACAGCCCTATAGACAACTATTGTCATATAATTATTTCTGTTGATCCACTATTTCACTAAAAACACCTTCATCACCCTAAATTATATCCTTCTCAGAAGACAACTTTACCTTTGCTGAATAACACAACTGAATTTATCAATTCATTCTCAACTTCCGTTGTTTACCGTACCAATTTACAACAAATCACTAACAACTACTAATACTACATAACTCATGCACTTATACACAGAGAAACATACGGGAAAACCACATGAAACTGCGGACTTACTACTAACAGTGGACATTAAACCATGTCTTGGGACATCATAACCTTAATGTCTTTTTATACTCTGACTGGACCATACTCTGATACCAACTATAGTGACCCTGGATATTTATGCCCAATAAGACTCCATATCCAGACCCCCTCTCGTGAACAAACTAAAGTCTCACAAGGGATAAGTTACACACGTGTCCAGTAACAATACAAAAGACAACCACAAGAGTATAAGATACAATAAAGTACATGTATTCATA